>OY997270.1:619896300-619901300 GCA_963921465.1 Triticum timopheevii
TCGAAGCGATGTCGCTTCTCTGCTCTCAGCTCTTTGCTCGAGATGATGTGATCTGATCGATCAGTCTAGAATCTGTAACCAATTGGCTAAGTCGCTAAGTCATTGCGGACACTTGCCATCCTCTCATATCGAAAGACGAACAATGACTTCCGGGGTAAAACGGAGGGCTAAAACCTGAGCCTCTTTTTCCATCCCAGGGGGTAGCGATTTCAAGAGTACTTGGTTTAAAACTTCCAGTTTATTCAAGTAGTTTCACTCGATGAAAAATGCATGCAAAATGCATTCTATTGCTGATTCTCTGTCAGGCATTACACCTCTGTCCCAAGCTGTTCGTGTTAAGGTGGCCGATGGCGCGGAGTTAACTTCCTTGTTTCTTCTGCTTGATTTGATCTTTGAAAGTATCTGCTGATACCGCTCCATCACATCAGCCAAGGAGCCCCACATTCCAGAGTGCAATGAATGCAACTCAGAAGCCATTCTTATCTGTCTATGCCCCATATCTTGGATCCGGGTCTGCGTATGAATAGTATTCGTATCACAGCCGAGCAAGAGGATTGACTTACTCATTTCAAGCAGAAGTGGGGATTGAACCCAGTAGATACCTAGCAGCTAAAAGAGTTCCAAAGCACCGGATATGGCTCAAATAGTCCTTATAGAAATGATCTACGAACTATAACCTTTCGATAAGAAAGATTAGTTACACAAGATATATTATTCTGTCTCACTTCCTATAGAAACCAAAGGGAGAAGGAGTGGGAGTTGAAAGCGACAGAGATAAAGTACCAGCAGCTGCAGTCGTAGGTGGAAGCCTTTCTTTCTTCTTGCACGTATTGAGCTTGGCGCTCCTTGAGATCTCGGAATAGCTCCGAACCAGCGACCTTGAGCGGGTCTCCTCAAAACCACCGTAACTACCCGTTGCGAGCCATGGTCCTTGTATTCTAAGGCGGAGATTAATTAATTGCTGCCATAGCAGGCGCCTATCTGTAGACAGATTGGATCGATAAATATAAAAAAAACTTGTCAAGCTTTGCAAGGTCCCCTTCTCAGAACAGCAGCAAGTCAGCACCAGGTCAAATTCTCCAATTACGGTAATATACCATAAACAATCATCCTTTAGGAGCTATATTATCCCTCTAGGGGAGCTAGTATAGTTGGCCATAAGGTCACACCCCTTCTTCATTCCATTTTCTATTTTAGAACTTCGGGTTTCAAAGACTTTTCCCACAATAGAGGCTTTGTTCTTTTTGAGCAGAAAGAATGAATCTAGTATCGACGGAATGGTATCTATCTTCTTAATATTCGTTTTCCAGGGGAATGAGCCAACCCACACAAGAGTGCCTACTAGCTTGTCACGAACGCAGAGGAAAAGAAGTAAGATACCCCCGCCCCGAGCCGGGACCCCTTCTTCTTGTACCGCTAGTGGTCTTGGATGAAGAACCACAAGAGCAACCTGAGGTAGTCGAGGAGGAGCCACAAGAGCAAGATGGAGGTTAAAATGAGACAGGTGGTTATACTTCTTTGGAATTGCCACTTGCACTACGCAGAGAGACTAGGACTAATGCTGGAAAGCCTTCGGTCTGATATGGCTATGAGCATGACATTGCAAATGGAGTTTCAGACTCTTATGTCTCACCCGCACACAAAGCATTCATTGCATCTCTACAATCAGTGTCTATTCCAAAGGATTGGAAGGCTGCAAAGCTGGATCCCCGGTGGAAAGAAAGACGCAATGAAGGAGGAGCTTGGTGCACTTCAGAAGAACAAGACGTGGGATCTTCTTCCACTCCCAGCAGGAAAAAGAGCAGTTGGATGCAAATGGGTGTTCACCATAAAACAGACTCCAGAGGGTAAGGTGGATAGATAGAAGGCAAGGCTAATTGCAAAAGGTTATAGGAAGACGGGAGATAGACTATGATGAGACCAAAGCACCAGTGGCGAAGATGGACACTGTGAGAACCTTAATCTCATGTGCAGTCAACTTACTTTGGGTGGCCTTTACATCAGCTAGATGTGAAGAATGCTTTTCTTCATGGTGGTTATTTACAAGAAGAGATCCATATGGACATTCCTCCAGGTTTTGGAACAAACAGACTGATGGGAAGGTGTGTAGGCTCAAGAAATCTTTGTATGGCTTGAAACAGTCGCCACGGGCGTGGACAGGTTCAGGAGAGTTGTTTGTGGTATGGGCTACTCTCAGTGTAATGGAGATCATACAGTACCGGCATAGACGAATCCATATCACCATTTTGGCGGTGTATGTGGATGATATTGTGATTACTGGAGACGATGTTGAAGAAATAAAATGTTTGAAGGCAAGACTGGGAGAAGCATTTGAGGTAAAGGATCTTGGACCTCTTCGATACTTCCTTCGGATTGAGATTGTTCAGTCGAAGAAGGGGGTAACATTAAGTATAGTGAACAGGTAGCTGATTGTTTTACTAAACGAGTAGGTCCTTGTGAGGGTTTAGCAATTTGTAACAAGATAGGCATGTTAGATATCTTTAGCCGGGGGAGTGTTGAGTATTGGGCTGGGCTGTATAGTGTGTGTTAGGCCCCATGGCCCATGTACCTTGTATGTATAGCAGCACATAGGAGCAATGGAAGAGATTGATGATCACTCATCAAATAATACCCATGAAACGAATCCAGACTCAGTGAGTGGTGAAGACCACTGACCCCAATAGGAATACGGAAGACCTAATTATTGAAGAGAATAGTACAATTAACAACTAAACCTAAAGGGATCCACTTGTCACAGAAGCAGTCTATAACTAATAGGAAGCGCCTATCTCTTACTTGATATCTGATTGATCTTGCAGAGCCGAATTGTTTGAACTTGATCGACCTTAAACGCTAGTTCAATTCCAGGACGACATCATATAATATACGCGAGGCTCAACCAATGATTTTGATTAGACACTTCTCCTTGTTGAATGAGAATGAAGGAAGAGTGCCGAACGACTAAAGCTAACAGCCAGCCCGGATACCTAAACTGAAGAGGATGTCCCACCATAGCAAGATATGATACAGACCAATTAACTGGTAAGCCAACCTTCCCCATTGCTTTTCTTTCAACTAACTAGAAAAAGAAGGGGGCTCTTACGCGACTAGGCCGAGGAAACCTCCACTACTGGCTGAACTGAAACACATCATCCCATCCATTCCATCAAGTAAGTACGGGTCCCCAGTGACATATTAAAGAATGCCAACTTTCTCCCAACCGGTCTGTGAGAAGAAATGCCTAGATACTCGGTATGAGGAGAGCTCGGTAAGCAGGCAAAGAGCAGGGTTTGGTAGGCTGAGCCTCTTCTGGGGCAGGAAATTGGTCTATACCCACAGTTGCTTTTGTTTTTTCGTATGGCACTCTTAGGGTGATTTGCGAAGTTGTTGTTTCTGACTGTAGCCTTTAAGAAAAGAAGTGTGTCTGCATCGATCGCATCAAGATTAATCTATGTTATTTTGCATACGCATTTCATTTCACTGGGCTGCGGTTGGCCTTAGCTTTAGTAGCAGGGTTGGCGCTTTCTTTTCAATGAGGGAATGGCTGGCGCTATCACCCATGGCACCTTCATCCTCAGCAAGAAGTGAGTAGTTGGCATTTCCGGTTTCCGAACAAATGGATACAAATTGACCTTGTGGATCCGATGATACCACGCCTGGGAGACTTTCAGAAGAATAAGAAGAAGAAGGCGGATTCAATTCTTCAAGTCAAAGTCAAGGGCTACTGGCAGTTTCCTATCAATAACGATCCTTTGGATCTATAATCATTGAAAGAGGTCTCTATATTACAACAATTGAGAGTTGCCTCTTGCTATCACTACCTCGTACCAATCAAGGAGCTCTAAAGCATGCTGAGCTGTCCGGGCGGGATCACTAGCTTCCGGTAATATGTGCTTGTCACTTCACTCGAGCCTTGAGAGAATCCGCCAAAGCCTATATCTACAAAAACGAAAGAGAAAGAAATAAGCAAATCTGAATAAGTTGATAGGAGGGAGTGCGGTGTTCTGTTCAAGATTTCTCTCAAGCCTAAACCTTCAAAGCTAACTAGTAGGCTTTGGATCCATGGCTCTGACCTGGTGGAAGGTACTCTCCAGTAGCAAAACTGAGTTCTACGAAAAACAGTGATTCTGCTTTCCTCCGCAATTTGGCCCATAGTAAGAAAAGGTAAGGTTGCGTAAGATATGGGAACTCGTAACCGACTATCGAACACAACTGAGAGTTCACTACTGGTCAAGTACACCAATTCCGCTCATGTTAAACTTACTGGAAAAAAACTCTAGTAAAATGGTAAGATGAATCAGTCAAAGGCAATTCAATATCCAAATCATCATAATAAGAATAGGGCCTCGATCAGAGCATATACTACCAGATAGAGAGCGAGGCAGATGGAGGGGATTATGGTTCCAATTTGTTGGCAGGTGCTTTCGCTGTAAAAGCAAAGGAACTTTTCAAGAGTTTCGATGAATTGAAAACCGGTTCTGCTTCGCTCTTGCTTCGTGGTCTTGAGCAAGGAACTACTCAGATTCGCACCCTGATGTTTATTGGAAGGAAAAGCCAGAAAGCAAAGAGGTTTGGTTTACGTATGGTGGAAGGTTACATTTTCCAGTCGGAACGACGGAGCTCTAAATAAAAGGTATGAAATCCAATCCCTTATCTTTCTTAAGCGTAGGGATGAAAGCCAAGAATGAAGTCGTCTCATCTCGTATGGTAGCCTATTCTTTACCTCTCGTTCCAAGGTTGGATGCAACATTTCTATGTTATAGATAGGTGAGTTGAGCAATACTTGTTTTCGAGGATTTCCACAAGTCTGTCCGAGTTGAGGGGCTAGGGCTTGAATCCGGTCGGTTGTCCGACAGTGCCGTAGTTGAATAAGCATTTACTTTATTTACTTCTAGAAGGACTCGAAGTGAGACCAGAGAGAGAAGAGTTTTCCCGCAAACCATAGCGACTAGCTAGTCTCAAAACAAAAGAGTTCTTTTTACAGTAGCGGGGTTGGGAAA
>OY997270.1:619906300-619916300 GCA_963921465.1 Triticum timopheevii
CTCGCGGAGTTCTTAGATCAGTAGATCTGGATAGAGTCTCGCTCATAAAGGAAGAGTAGCGCGCTAGCGCGGCTCGCTTCACTTTTCGACGCGGAGCTCGCTGCTGTCTTTTTAGCTTCAAAACTACAGGGCGTGCGTTAGCACTACGGCTTTTCAGCCTCCCTTTGCTGGTTCCGAACTATCACTGATCCCAGAGATCAACCTTCAAACCTTTTTCTTTGAATCTCAGGAAGGCTTTCTCGGGGAGAAAGCTGGTTGGGGAACTGCTAAACGACCTAAAAGAAAAAGAGGAGACTGACTCTGACCTTTCAAAGCCCTATCTCATCTGGTTGATAGTAGAAGGTACGTACGATGATACCATGGACATAAACGAGGTCGAGCATATCTTTAATGATTTCAAACTAAAGCGTACCTAAAGCCTGCCCTGGATATGAAAAAGGGATTTGAGCCAGAAGAAGATGAGGATCTATCACCAGATGAGGAAATGGAAACAACTAAGTATTAGTTAGGTTTAGGTTCAGGAAATGGAAATGGTAACAGCGGCCCAAAAATGGTAAGGTTTTCTTTTCAAAGAAAAAGGAACGCAAAAGTTTTGCGAAATCCTTATCTTTCGGCTTTTTAAAGAAGATAGGCCATTACAAAAACAAGGTATAACAGTCGACTTTCCTATCAGGATTTTACAACCTGAATACCAAGGGACCACTACTAGAAGAGAGCATAATAAGTAAATGCCGACGCCATCTTTGACTTTTTGGATGGTCGGCGGCGCCATAAACTCGATAACCAGCACCGCGGAGTCAAGAAATTCAACTAAATAGAATCCTAAAACAATCTTATTCGAGCACACACGGGACCCACAGCAATGAAATTCACACAAGCGGCAATCATCCGAGCAGAGAATGGAGAAGGGAAATATACTTGAAATTGTTTTTTTCCGAATGAGAAAGCCTTTGGCAAACTCCTTGCAAATCTGTTTTTGCCGGGCACAATAGACATATCTGCTCAGTCACAACATAAGGAACCCCCAATGTTCCTCAAAGCCTACCCGGCCTGACAGCTTTAGTTGAATGATCTGATCCCGAAGCAAGCTTTCTACTTAAATTGCTATGACTGGCCAACTAATGATAGGACTACCTATCTTGATGCTTTGAATCTGTATTCAGAGCTTTTTTCCAACTACCGGGACTACTAATTTCAAGTACAAAGCTCTCCTATGAATATGCTACTACTCTTACTTTCTACCTGAATCCGAGCATTGAAGCAAGCTCTTTATCGCGCCATAACCGAGTCTCTCCTTGCAGCTCTGACCAATCCACCCGTCATTGCAAATAACTGCTCCTTACTCTTTGATTGTATGTCCATTTTTGCTTGATGTCTGGCTCACCGGATCTGGTACATGAAAAAGCCATTCCTTTTCGCTTTCCTTCAACCACTCAGTATACTTTTTGACTGGAAGAGTCAAGCGAAAGCAATTAGTTTAGAAGGAAGAGGAAGACCTAGGGGGCTTACGTCCTCATTTCACTCTTTTTGCTCCTGCGAGACACGACTCAACTACATTTTACAATTGACAGGGTAGCCCGGAGGTCAGATGAAGGGTCTTCCCCATAAAGATAGATTAGTACTTGGAAGGTTCAGATGAAGGAAGGGCTGAAACAAGGCAAAAGCGATTCAATGGGGTAAATAAATATGAGCAATCCATGAGAATAGCAAATCCCTATCTCTTAAAAAGAAGAAGATAGATAGGTCCACGAGTTGAGACAGAGAAGTTCTAACTAATCAAGTAGGAGTTTACCCACGAGAGTCAGAGGCTGCATCATCAAAGGGGTATAGAAATAATTCAGAAGCACTATGGCCTGAAGCGAAGGGCAGGAACGAACGGAATCAATGTGTTCCAATTTATCGGGAGTAAGGACAGCAGCTGAGAAGGGACAAAAAAATAGCGCAGACAAAAGGTAGGACCAGATCATGCGAAGAGCTCTTCGCCCTATTGATTAGGAATCTCGATCAGAAACCACCAGGCCATGTCTCCCGATAAAAGATGATCCCCACAATGGATGTCAGGCCTTGGCTTTATAAAATCTGATTGGATCCGCACTAGAGGATAAGAATACAGATAGGCTGACTAAGAAGATCTTCAAATTGTCTTACCTGAAAAGATGAGTTATTCAAAGGAATACCTGAAGAATAGAATAGAATAGAATAAACACATGGCACAACTGGGTGCTAGAATAGTAGTTGATAGAAGTTCTAGTCACTTAAAAAAAATAACCACTGCTTAACTTAATTAGATCGATGAAGATAAGCAAGCGGGTTCGTGCAGTTAGTCCTATTTGAAGGTAAGAAGTTCGGGTAGTAAGGGCTAGGTTTATATAGGGGCTATATTTTTGATAAACATATGGTCTTGCTCATTTCTCATCAAGGAATGGAGATTGGGTTGGTGTTTGGAAGGGGGATTCAGTAAACTGACCTTGGCGAGCAAGCAGAAAAAGGACTGGCGTCTTGGGGCGCGCTAGCGCGCGTACTCTTCTTCTGCGAGACTCCATCCAAATCCACCACTTACTTGTTGGTTGGTGTTCCATTCTGTTATCTTAGACTATGCTGCCTTCTTCAATTCCATTCTTCATCTCCCTAGTCGAAGTCTTCTTGCTGGCCCAACCCAACATGCATTTTAGAGTGCCGTGCCAGGGCGATAGGCGCTCCGCCAGTCACGCATGATCGCCAGAGCCTTTCTTGGCTATGTAAATATAGGGCCGGAATAAGTGCAAGATCCTCAACAAAATGGATTAAGGTGGGCTTCGGATTTTTCATAATTTTTTTCTATCTTTTCATCAAGTTCTTGTTTGATCTGCCGCTATTATCACAATATCCCTCCTTTTAGGGTTAATGCTATCAATGGTGAATCGATCATTCGCTATCCTTTTTTTTAGAAGAGCTTTTTTGAATGGAAGAAAAGTAGTGAAACCCGCGATGGCTACTGAATAACCTCCTTTGATTTTTTTTATAATAAACCCTTTGACCTTTTTCTTCGTTCGCCAAATCTTCTTCAGTTCTATCCAAGCTCGGTTTTGTCTGAATCTTTGTGGAAGAAGAAGCGGTTCGCCAGCCGCTACATCCAGGGATCCCACAAAATCATTAAACCTGGCGGCTGCTCGCTCTTTGATCAGTGATTCACCGGCCACTAGATCGATGAAGAATCTCTCAAAAATCCGCTTTTTGATCAGTGATTCACCAGCCACTACATTCTTGGATCCCACCTTATTCTCAAACCTGGTGGCTCGCTTGATTGGCAGTCCTGTAAGCTCATCTTGCATACAAATTTTGGGGGTACCAGGGCCTGCATCCACCAAGAACATTCTTCCCTTAAGCGTAAGCGTAAAACTGAAGATTGTGAGGCGTTTCCACTACATAATAAGAAACTAGAATTAGATCTTGGAAATGATCGACTCCAATAGATGCTCATCATAAGCTTTTTTTTCCTCCTATTCCTATTGATCAGAAGTATCCAGCAGCGCCACGCCAGAGTGACTTCCGAAGCGCTACGGACGGGACGAAATCCGGCAGCCAGTTGCTGGCTCTGAATAACCAGCCCAGCAAGAAGCTAAATTCTTCCATAACATAACATAACGGGGCGGGGTTGCGCGCGAGCCGAGTGACGTAGGTGCACAAGAGTACTTCGCGCCACAACCATCTCTTTCTTATAGGTTCTACGGACCGATGCCTCCTTCTTCATCTGGTTAAAAAGAGTCATAGATATGCCTGTAATTAGAAGGAAGAACCGCCATAAAAATCTTCCTCGTGTATCGTCTGTAGCGGAACTATGAACGGGAGCTAGCAATCCGGACCGTATTGAAAAGGTTCCTAAGACACAGCATGGAAGAGTCAAAATATTCAGAAGCGAGGTCCAAGAATGAAGAAGGGGTAGAATTACTGAATGAATACGAGCTGTGGGTAATACCCGAGGCATAAAAGACGCATTTTCTACGGGATCCCGAAACCACCAGCCACCCCGACCTAATTCATGATGAGCCCACCAACTTCCTGGCGAGATGCCTACGGTTAAAAACAACCGACATGTCAAGATCCAAATTCGAATTGGTTCCTGGTCCTGGTCAGAGACCACCGTGTTCGCGCTGGCGGTCCAACAAAGAGGCGAAGTAGTGGTGTCTTTCTTTCCATTATGAACGACACGCTTCGCCTGCTCCCTCCCCGTGTCCATTAGCGCTCCTGTCCAGAGCGAAGAGAAGGCGAAAAAGCGCCGCCGAAGCTGCATGAGCAAGCTTCTATTGCTACGCAACAATAGAGCAGGCGCGCCGCCCACAAAATGTTTGAATGATCGGGTAAAGAGCGAGCTTCTTATATGGGATCCGACGCATCCAGCAGAGCGAAGCAGCATTCCATTCTTTTCGGCGGCATCCTTCCGCATTGGCGGCGAGTGGAGTGCCACAATCCCATTCATCATTTTTGATCTACATAACCCAAAGCCCATAGCACTGGCGACATCTCCGGCATAAATGCAAGGAGGATGTATAGCTGATATAGGATCTTGTGGAACTGGATTTGATTCTGCAAGCGGTTCGGTACGAACGAAGAAATTTCGAACAAAAGGATCGGAACTCGCTGATAAGAAAGGAGAGAAAAACAAAGCAATGCCAAGAGCTCCGTCAATCTGCTGTTCATCGATAGACGAAGCTCTCTCTTTTTCATCTCGTGCCAGATGTAACAAAAGATTAGTCCTTTTTCCTTCTCGCGAACCACGGGAGCGCCCAGCGCCCAGAAGAGCAAAGCTCATTTTCAAAATAGGGTCAAGCGGCGCATTAAAAAGGGCTGGCCCGTTAAAAGGACGCTTACTTTGCGAACGAAGTTCAGAATCAACAAGGGTTCTCCGAACGAAGGGAGTGTACAACTGGGGCGCAGCCCAACTTTTTTGTTGGAGAGATAGAATGGAGTTCTTCACGAAGTTCGAGACAAAGGAAAAAATCAAAGTTTCTCTATAGAATCTTCATTTTGAGACATTATGGCTTTGGGGTCGACCCCGGTAACAAAAAAGGAATCCATAAAAACTGGGGATCCAACACCATGATAAAATACTACCCTCATGATTAGACCATGTCCCTGAGATTTGATAAAAAAAGGTGCATTAGCGGTTAATACGTTGTAATTAGATAAGTTATTTGGAATATGACGGAACGAAAGACCAAGGAAAGGAAGAAGAATGCACCAAAATGCAAGTGCTGCACCAAACGCTGGTGGTTGTTTCTTGTTGTAAGTGAATGCAACGAAAAGACCCGGAAATAACGAATAATGAGAAAATTCATTTATAGACATTTCGTGCTCATTTCCAAATTTATGCTTAGTTATTCCCATCATCCGGTAACCACAGGATGATCCCAATCTCCTTTTAGTAATAGATCTTTTTGATATGTCTCAGTCTCAGCGGCAAGGAAGAGAAAATGCATCGAGTCGTTTATCAAGAAAGTGGACGAGCATAGCGGTCCCTATATCTCTGAGGGGTGTACCACTTTTTTTTTCAAGTCAGCTTAAGAGGTTCAAAAGAGAAAGTCACTCTCCTTATTCTTGGCTAGTGGAATGAAAGCAAGACTCTTTCCTATCCACTTTGCCGAGGGGAGAGAACTCAAAGATAACTCAAGCTAGACAGAAAGGTGCAAAAGTCCACAGTTTCTTAAGGATCCTATAAGCAAGTAGGTTAAGATTGTCATTTAGCTTCAATTTCTTCAGTCTCACAAGCGGGTCCGCATGCAACAAAAGAAATTGTATTTTCCTACTACTCCGACCTTGCCCTGAAAGGATAAGGAAATTGGATAAGAGCGAGAGCTAGACTGACTGTTGGTCCAATGCTAGTGGAGGATTCAGACTGAGGACCCCCTGTGGCAGCTACTCATAAGAAGATGAAGGATTGAAAGAGGACTGATCACCCCTCTGATTTGTGATCTTTTAATAGAAAGAAAAAGCCTTCTCTCAGACTTAAAGGTAAATGAAAGCGGGATTTTTTTTCTCTCCTCTAAGCTAGCAGCAAGTCAAGTAATCTGAGAATGCTGCCCCCAATCCATAGCTGAGGACGAACTCAACTCATAAGCTTTTTTTGAACCAAGCACCTGTTGTAGAAATGAAAAACCACCCACTAGCAGAGGCTGGAACAACCCATAGAAGTGTAGGGGCTGCTTCAACCAGGCGTACCCGTATCCATTGATTTACCTCCTCTAGAGAGTATTGAACTTTGTGACAAATAGGTTATAGTTACACTCCTTAACTCCCTATTCGCGAGATATAAAAGCTAGCTAGTAAGAAGACTTTCCCTTCTTTTCTGGGAGGGTGAGAACTTGAAAGACTGGCAGAGAAAAGGAAGAAAAGCGGCTAATGCTATCTAAACGATTATTTAAAAGTTTACCAAGTTCGATCGTTCACGAGACAGGGGACTCTTTTAACTAAGACAGTGTATGGCTGCGAATAAGTCTATTCGGCAAGTCATAGAGAAGGACTGGATATAAGCTATTCCCCGGTTCTTCATTGGATCCTTTTAGTTTAATATTACTTTTTGGAAGCAATCTCATAATAATATGTATTAGGGACAGCATTTAGGATAGCAAAAGCATTTTTGGAGCAAGAGGGATTACCTTCCAGATTCTTTTGTGATACCCTCTGTGTCGCCTTCTCCTGGATGGTCAGCCCAGTGTCCTGAATCCTTGAGCTCTTCCTCATGGCTTTGACTGGTGACTTACATTTCATCTTATTTGCAGCTCTCTTGGTCCTTGGATATGATGTCTTCTGCCACTCTCCTTGGTGGCTATTCTCCACCATCTCAGTCCCCTCTGAGGTCAGCTGAATCTGATCAGTGGCTGTCTCTGCCTAATCCACCAAGTGTGTACAAGACAAGATCTTTGTCTGTCACAGGTTCTCCTGCTGCTGCAAGTTGATCAGACTGGAATTTGATCCTGCGCAGATAATCTTGAGCAGTCTGGGATCCTTTCTTGATCGTTTGGATCTGAATACGTAGCTCAATTATTTGAGCATTTGTCATACAGCCAAGACTTTCGGTTTTTTTTCAGGTTTTCTCCCTTTTCTACGAAGGTTTGCTGCTCCGCCTGCACCAGTGAATTATTCTATTCTTCTCCTTTGGTTCAGTCTGTGGGGAAATCAGAATTCACCATTGAATCCTGTGGATCAGCTCCCTTACATAATAATATTTCACTGTATCAGCTACGAGGGGAAAATCTGAAAGACAGAGGATAGAGAGTGAGAGAAAGAGTGTGAGACTTGCGACGCTCTCCATTTCGAGGGGATTTCGACGATTCTGGGGTGATTGAACTATTTCTTTACCTGTTCAATTTCTAACGAATCAAGATATCCTCTTGTTCCGGTATAAATAGTAGCTATCTGCTCTTCCACTGGGAGAGGATTTGCCTGGGATTGTTTAAGCAATTCCCTTAATCGTCGACCCCTTGCCAATTGATTCTGACTTGTTTTATCGAGAGCAGAGGCGAATAATAGGCTTGTCACTCTGCGAATTGAGCTAGTTCCAATTTGGATTTGCCAGCTACTTGTTTCATGGCTTTAATTTGAGCCGCGGATCCTACTCTGGAAACTGAAATACCCACATTAATAGCGGGTCGAATTCCGGCATGGAATAGATCCGCAGATAAGAATATTTGTCCATCTGTAATGGAGATTACATTAGTAGGAATATAGGCGGAAACGTCTCCAGATTGAGTCTCAACTATTGGTAAAGCGGTCATACTTCCTTCGCCTAAAAGAGAATTTAATTTCGCGACTCTTTCTAAAAGGCGTGAATGCAAATAAAAAACATCCCCTGGATAAGCCTCACGGCCGGGACTTAATAGAAGGGACATTTGGCGATAAGCTTGTGCCTGTTTGGAGAGATCATCATAAATTATTAAAGTATGCCGTTCGCGGTACATAAAATACTCAGCCAGGGCTGCTCCCGTATAAGGAGCGAGGTATTGTAATGTAGCAGGTGAATCCGCCATTTCAGCTACTACAATAGTGTATTCCATGGCCCCCTCCTCATGGAAAGTAGTTACTACTTGAACTACGGAGGATGCTCTTTGACCGATAGCTACATAAACACATATTAAACCTTGCCCTTTTTGATTGAGAATTGTATCTGTGGCTACTGCTGTTTTGCCTGTCTGTCTGTCCCCAATAATGAACTCTCGCTGACCGCGCCCTATAGGGATCATCGAATCGATAGCAATAAGCCCTGTTTGAAGAGGTTCGTATACGGAACGCCTGGAAATTCTACTTGGAGCAGGAGATTCAATTAAGCGAGATTCGGAAGCTACAATTTCGCCTCTCCCATCAATAGGTTTAGCCAGAGCATTTATAACACGACCCAAGTTATATACGCTCACGGGTATCTGAGCAATTCTTCCTGTTGCTTTTACAAAACTTCCCTCTTGATGCTAAACCATAGCTCTAACTGAGTAAAATTCCACAATTTCTAAGAACGATATGCTTTTTTGCATTTTCCACTGTGAAAGCTTCTCTCAATCCCTCCCTAGTCCTTTCTTTCCTGGGCACAGGCTTACCTGGTTGACCGCCCACATTCATTCATTGTTCGTTCTGTTGTGGAATCGAACCACAGAGCTAGCGCAATTGGGATTTAGAGTCCCATGCGTGAAACTAAAGAGGATTTTCAGTCCTCTGCTCTACCAGCCAGAACCTAGAAGGACACTTCACACCCGATTTGACACAGCTAGACTGGAAACACTGCTTGTCAAGAGCACAGACCCCAGTATAGAATACTTTTTTGAGTATGTTGGTAAGGTCCGGTCATCCGCTTCTGTGCTTGCACTTCTGCGTAACTAGGGGTGCAAGTCCAGTACAGCGTACTTCCATAATTGAATCAAAAGCGTCGATACATGAAAAATCTCTATATACGATACTTATGACACAGAATGTTGTTCTTTCAACATGATTCCTCAACAATTTTGTCATTGTAACTGACTCTCCGTTCTCTCCGTTCCACTTTGGTTTTCGACTAATAATTACCATGATGAATTTCTCTTACTGCTTGGTTCCGCATTGGATTTTGGAAACTTTTGTTTAGAAAGTGGTGTCACGACCGTGGGGATCAAATGGATGGTTCAGGAAAGTCTAGTGAAGCGGCACGGTCTAATCATATAGATGACCATAGTGGTATGGTTCCATAGAAAACTACTGGAGGCCATTACCGCCACCGAAATGGTTTCCATGCTCCGTTGGATGATTTGACGATATCGCAGTATCAAGCTAGAACGGTTTCAATTTGTAGGACGGGAAAGAAACCTCATCCTTTGGTGCACACTAACCGATGAAGCTCAACCCTCTCTCGAACTGAGCTATTTCCGCTTTTTCGAACAAAAAGTTCGAGTAGTTCAGTGAAAAAACGGTCAAGCTTTCTTCCATCCTTCCTAGCTCCTCGAGCTTGCACCCGCTCGACGCCTTTTTCATTGTTCGTTCTGAGGTGGATTCGAACCACTCTCTCCGTTTGGATTTCGAGTCCAAAAGGCCCGGCGAAAGAGGATTTTCAGTCCTATGCCCGCTGCCAGCCAGAACGGGATTTTTCCACTTCACACCCACACAATCGGGATTTGATGAAATAGCTACGTTTTTTTCTTATTTGATTCGGATACTGTCAATCTACTGTCCATCTTTCTCTTTAGTTTTCTCCTTTCTTTCTCCTCAACCTATCTCCATTGGATGGACTTACGAAAGAATAATATCTAATCTCCCCATCGCGGTTAGGATCCCATGAACCAGGAGCGCCAGCACCGGTTCCTCGATCTTCCTACTGGAGGCATGGTCATGGCTTTCATTCATTCATTTCATTCTTTGTTCTGTTGTGGAATCGAACCACTCAAAGGATTTAGAGTCCTTTTACCAACCAGTCAGAACCAATATTTCTCTGTTATATTCTGTTTTTTCTTTGTCAGCTAGCACAATTTGGATTTCGAGTCCAATGCGCTAACGCTTTCTTTAGTTT
>OY997270.1:619923800-619926300 GCA_963921465.1 Triticum timopheevii
GGGTCTGGTGGTAACTCTTTTGGCTCATTGAAAATGTCAGAGTCTCGGGTAAGTAACTTATTCATACTGTTAGGTATTCTGGTTTCTTTGCTGGTGGCATTCACTGGAAAAGCTTGCACGAGCATACAAATCTCTCCTTGTTGTAACTGCACCCTTCCTCTTTCTACTGACCTCCTTGTCTGATCCTGAATTCCCTTTCAAACTACTTTCTTGCCTTCCTTGACCAATGTTATGGATGGTGCACTGGTTGATAAAATAATTGGCCCTTCCTTCTTATAGCAACAAAATCCAATCTCCCCCTCATACGAACCTACCTCCATGACTTTCATGTCAAACTGAAACTCCTTCCCTTGCATTACCCATAGCATGCCATCACATTTGTGCTCACAATACATCTTAGCGCCATTTGCTACTGTGATTTCCATAGGTTTATACGGAGTTGAGTCGTAACCAGCCCGCTTCACAATCTTTGGGGTCTACAAAACAGTGCGTGCTGCCACTATCAACCAAGGCAATCACTGGCACTCCGTTTACCTGGTATCTCTGTCCATAGTCATCTCCTATTTTGGAAGACTGAGACTTGCGACACAGCAGCAATATTATTCAAATAACATGTCATTCAAACGCAGCGCGCCTTGTTAATTGCTCGTCACGTAAGTGAATTTACGAATAGGGAGCCCAGGTGCCCAACAAGTGAACTATTTCCTCCTCCAGGATTGTTGCTTTCCTTCTATAGCCTCACGTATGAAAAACGTGTGCCTTATAGAGGGCTAGGCCACAAATACATAGCATAGATAACAAGGGTTTCACCAAAGTAGACGCTCAAGCGAAACATTCCACTTATCGAAGAAGGGATACAGGTATTTCAAGTTCAAGAAGTAGGCATTGATCCCAAAGAATGTAGTGAAAATCTAGGCTAGGAGGAATGCGTCAGAGCCGAGGTCAGGCAAAAGGTTGCTGGATCTTTATGTTGGCCGGAAGTTATTTCTTTTCAATGAGGTTCAATGTTCTCTAGATTGCTTAGAAGTAGCCTGCCTTACTCGAGCCAACTAGGATCAGAAGGTGTTGATAGGGCTAGACTTTCTCTCATGGGCGTGACCATATTAAATAAAGGGTATTTTCATCGCTTTGGCCTGGAGCCGAGTAAGTAAGGACTTTGCCAGGTTTGAACTCCAAAGTCATTTACGCCCAGTATTTCCTTTGATTCTTATAGCCTTCGTGTCAAGGAGCGATGCGAGCGGTCCAATTGCACATCAATAGCAGCTGCTTTTATCTCCGCATTCACTAAACGAAATGCTGAACCCATGTTGGTAATTCCTTCTGTGCTCTACTGTCTTGAACTATTTTCTTTAGTTGACATGGAGGCTTTAGTGCCACGTTCAAGCTAAAAGCTGTGAAAGCAAGTCAAGCAGTGCCAGATGATGATAAAATAGCGGCGCATCCTTCTTTTGAAAAGTGACCAAACGGGACTTTTCAGCATAGTATCAGATGCCTTATTTTGTTAGTTAGGATCTCCTTCTCACTCCAAAGTATGGTTGGTGTATACTCGGCCTTTCCCACTGTAGTTTGGAGCTCACCCTTTATTTACACCGACCCAATCTACAATCAACAAAATGTAATTTTATAAGAAAGAAATCAAGCGAAAGCTAACTGTCAGCTATAAATAAATGCTTTTGCTTTCTATCCAGCAGCTGATGCTTTATGTAGTAAAGAAGGAAATTCTTGGAGTTAGCACGGTACTGAGGTCTCTGGAGCGAGTGACGGATTATATCTTTTGGAACATTAGAGGTTGTGGACAGCACTCATAGCTCCTCTATTTCTCAAGGGTCTATGCTTCCTGTTTGCACTCTTTCTAGGTCCAATGCGATAGAGAAGCAGGCAGTGAACGGATTCATCCTGCAAAAGTGGCCATACTAAGAGCTCTGGCTAGTCCTTGCTTCATGAGGTACATACTTCTTCCGGTCTGCTCTGTTGCCGAGCTTCCATTCGCGGACACCTACATTCCCAAAAGGCTAGGGCAGGGCAAATACATGAAGTCAGAATGATTCCCACACCTGGATTGAATGCTCCGCCAAAGTAAACCTAAACAATTAATTGAAGGAAGTGTAGCCCGGCATAGATTTCACGTGTCGGTTGCCCAACCCAATAAGTAGTAGTTTTTGAATGATTCGCGTTAGCCGGGAGTTAGAGATGTACTTTCTATTTCAATGAAGTAACCAACCAAAAGAGAGTGCTAAAGGAGTCATTCAGAAGTGAGTGAAGGGGCGCAGAAAAAAGCTGGTGAGCAAAGAAAGCTCAAATTGTTAATTAAACGGGCCTTGTTAATGAAGTATTTCGTTACCTTCCTTTATTCTGATTTTGACCATTTAGTTGAACTGACTCTGTTAATTCGCTCTCACGGTAATTGGATTGCGATTTCCTCTGGATTCAATCTCAATGACTGCTAGGATTTCTTTCTACTTCTATTTGTGGCATATAGAATTTTACGATAGATGAAGCG
>OY997270.1:619931300-620233800 GCA_963921465.1 Triticum timopheevii
GCTAGAGTTGGGCTCCTTAAGAAGATATGATACTTCTACTTTTGACACCCTTTTTTTCCTATTTTTAAACTCCAATTGATAAAGCCACCTGGCGAGTAGGAATAGTTTCGAGTTTCTGGTCTGTTTTCTTTTGAGAATCAAACCTCTAATGGGTTTTTGCTACCAGGAGAAGGGAATGGCCATGTTGATGGGGTCTATCTAAATAGAGAGGAACCTACAGGGCTGATTACTCGATCACTCCATTGTGATGACAATCACACCCATATTCTTTATTATTTCTAAATATAGATAACTGCCATCTCCCGGCATAAGAAGGAGTGACCCTAACGACAGCCCCTATAATAGTAGACAACACGTTTTAAATCAGACTGGACTGAACGAAGAAAGATCTTTCCACACAAGAGTGGAAGGGATCCTTTAGAAATAGTTCTTAGCTCCAATCAAGCTTTCTCTGTTGTCTAGGATCGTTAGTGCTATAGTGGAGACACTTTTCTCAAATAAGAATGGTGGTCACATTCCCTTTCTGGTGGTAGTCATTGAGGATCTCAAAAACAGGGATCGCAAAAACGTGTCAATAATGACAACGCTGGGCGAAAAGGCTAAAGAAGAAAAACCTGTAGATTTGAATGCCACTTCCTTTGCTAAGATAGCTAGATTTGGATGTCCATTCCATAAGGTATAGCTGCATCTGACACTGAGTAGAAGTTACTAGCAGGATAGACAGGAAGCTCTGAAGGATGTACAATGCTTGGAGGGACAGAAGTTTCAAGAGAAATGGTCTCTTTTGATGGGCATTTGTAGATGATGGTTGATACTGCAAACAATGCCTTCTTGACAGCTCTAGCATCACCAGTTATCTATTAAGCATAAAGATACATTAAAGATAACAATTAGCGGAATATAAGAAACAAAGAATAGATATTGAATAAAGAAAAAAAAGAGCAGAGCCTCATAACCGTCCTAATAGAGATAATACCACGTTCGTCTTGTTCTTTACGCCGATCCAACTCGTGCTTTTTAGGATGGATTTCACACGGAATCAAGGGAGGTGCGGGATACGACCCATATCACATTCCTGTGCCATAGCTTGCAAAATCAAATAAATCTATCGAAGCTAGGGTGCCAGGCCTATAAGAATCAGAAGAACAATCCACACTAATGTAACCGTAAAGAAATGGCGGCTCTAACATAGATTTTTCTCAATATGTCATGTTGTTGAAAAATCCTGTGGTAGCATGGGATGATCGGCACTTTAGTTTTAGTTATTGATTTACGCATCACACATTAACTAATATTTATGGGGCTGGAGACTTTGCTAAAGCATGCACATAAATAGATGAATGAGAGATTACAAGGCAAGGAGATACAGATCTGGGGGTTGACTCAGAACTTGTACATAGGTCAGCTCACTAATGCTTAATAACCAATAAATAGTCAATCAAGAGATATGCACCAGCAAACAACATTATACTGAAATAGTGTATTAGGCGGCAAATGGCACAGAAGAGTTTAGACGATAGATTCTCTACAACAGGTAGGGATCGGGGGTTATACGCTCTTTTCTATAAACAAAGTAGGCTTGTGATTGTCCGCATCCATCACTCAATCATGCAATTCAAAGAAAGAAAAGGGTTATTCGGGAACATCTGAGTAGCTAAAGGAAGGAATGAGGGTTTCAGACGTCGACCGCCACGCCTCCTTGTTGAAGTCGAACGCCATGATCTGGCGGTACGCGTAAAACTCCTTGGACTTGGCATAGTGACAACGGGACAGAAAGTAGGCGACCCCATTGATGACAGTGACGCCTCCGGTCAGCGCCAACGGAGGACTCCCTATATCCCTCCAGCCACCGTTGCTGAGGCCGAGAGTGAGGATCTTGCAGACAAACGGCTCAGGCCTAACAGATGAGGTGATGGCGAGCACCTTTTGCTCTCCCGTGGAGGCTGCGCGCCCGACCGTGCACCAGATGACTGTGTGACTCGGCGGCGACGCGTGGTCGGGCAACAGGAAGACGTTGCGGTTGAGGAGGTCGAGCAGGCGGAGACGATTCTGTGGGTCGAGGAGGCAGACCATGCCGTCGTGACTCATGGAGTAGGCCTCGCCGTATATAAGGTCATTGGTGGCAATGTTTACCGGCGTGACGGCGTCGCCAGACTCCATGTCGAGGACAGTGACCTTGTTTCTTAAAGTGTAATTTTTCATGCCAACAGCGATGAGCGGACCAGGGTTACGGGCAGCGGCGATGAAGTCGGGGTGGCTGAGCAGGGATCTCCATGACCTGCAAACAGCGCGGAAACGGCAGAGCGTGTCGGCGGGGAGGCGCACCAGGATGTCGTAGAGAAGGTCCAGGGGCAGGACGCCGTCGTTGCAGGTGGCGACCACCGGAGGAGGAGAAGCGCTGGATCGCCGCCGCTTGGGTGGATGAAGCGTCATTGCCCTAGCCACAGATTGGTTGGACGTGGCGGCGCAAAAGTGGTACGGAGTACGATTGTGATACGTATATGCTGGAACGGTACGTGTTTTTTGTATGGTTTACGTGTCGTGGACTCTGTCCAGGTCTCCATGAACGTATGTACCCACGCTGCTACTCTGAATTACAAACCTAATCTGCACACGTACATGGGCCTGCCCTCGGACCTGCACGTGGACTGGCCCATGTATGACGCACTCAGTGCTGTGTCTACTACCGCCACCAAGAAAGCCTGGCTGTTTTTCCTCAAAAAAAAAAACACCACCAAGAAATTCCCATATAACGACCCCTAAAAAAAATCCCATATAACCCCTCAATAAAATAAAATAAAATAAAATCCCATATTGTCTCATCTTGAGAAAAAACAATAAATTTCCATACAAAAAAATTTACTAGCGAGAAGCAACAAGACATGTTTGCTTCAACTTGTCGGTCAAAATTCTTTTCTATCACATCCATGGTTCTGGTTACCGCTCGAGATTTGGAGATTTCCACGGTTACCGTATATTTCAGCCGTCCTCGGTAAATGGGCACTGCGAGCAAAATTTTTTTTTTTTATTTTTGAATTCAAATGCTCAATGTATAGTAAAGTATGGCAGCACCTCACAACACATGCGTTGACAATGTTCCACTGGGCCAGTAGCTCTTTTATGATAAATATAAGTTCAAGTGGTATCTATATCTATTTGGAAAGAATCTGAATTCAAAATTCAATTTTAAATTCCGTACAAAATTCATTCAAAATTTGCTTGAAATTTCATGGTAACCCCCCCCCCCCCCCCCCCCCCCCCCCCCGCCTAAAAATTCCTCATTCGGTAACCAATACCTTGATCACATCTAATTTTGGACTCACTATGATCAAAAAATCATTTGCATCCAAGATGAAAAGCCGAACGGCCGCCTCTATATTTTTTGTTTCCATCATAGCTTAGTTAGCTAGCTACCTACTTCATGACGTAAGTTTTATTATTTTTGATATTCGTTATACTGCCATGATTAAAGATAAATTGATCAGATGTTTTCCCGCTGAAAAAAAATCTAGCTACTTCATTTTGTGCTAAAGCCCTAGAAATGGATGGGAATTTCTTATCTCATAATGCAAGCAAAAAGCGCACCAGCAGCCGGTCAATCAAGCAGGGTTTGTTTAGCACAGCCTCTTGCACATGCAGTTCATCGGCTCATCTAAATACCGGCGACTAGACAAATTGGACGGCGTAAGCTCTTCAAGGCTTCTCCGGATCAATTTCTTGAAGTGAATAATGGGGTTGCAAGGGAAACTCGTACAAGGTGGCCCACCCGTCACTTGGACTCATTTTATGGATGGATTACTCATGGAATTTCATATTTTCAGACCCCAAAAATCCCAAATGAAGCAAATATTCGATATTCGATCGTTGAAACTTAGGGCATTTTCAACGGCAACCCGCAAAAAACCTTCCGCATCCGTCTGTGAACATGGATGCAGGAGGTCGACATTCAATGCTAGCTGCGTACATTTCAAACTATTTTTCAACAAACCCGGTGAAATTCATGCAAACACGATAGGATTTCGTATAAACATGACGGATTTCATACAAACACGGCGGATTTAACTAAATTTCGAACATTAAGAACAACCTATCCTACTGTGGTGGCGCCCGGCATCCAAGCCCGTGTCGTCCTCCTTCCGCCGTCTCCATGAGCACGGGCGATAAGACCGATGAAGTGAAGGTGCGGTTTCCAGCAAGGAAGAGTGGAACACGGGGGACGGGCGGGCCCACATGGGACACCAGACCCCGACGCCTCCCGTGGCGTACCCATCCTTGGAGGAGTCTGCACCTTGTTTGTTGCCGGTGGACGTGAGGTCCACTGAGGAAATGATGGCGCCTTGGCTATCCTTGTCTCACCGGGCCGACTGATGATTCGTCGGCAGTGCGTAGAGGCACAGCTGGCTATGTTCTCCTCCGCTTGCAGCTGCGCCACCACGGCTGCCGCTTCCTGACGAGTGGCGACTTGAGCACGGACGTCATTGTAGATGGCACGCTACTCCGCGACGAAATTTGGGTTCACTATGGCCATGACCTCCATGGCCTCCTCGCTCGCGCGCTCGCCATAGATCTGGCCATTTGCCAGCCGGTGCTGCTCCAGGAGGAAAGTTGTACCAACTTTCCTTCTGCGCCTGCTGGAATGCCGACAATGGCGCCAGCGCAGGCTACACCTCCATCATGGTGGTGTTGAACTGCGCATGCGCCTGCTCCATGGTGAAGCCGGCATGCCCAGGAAGCGCGGGAGCTGGACGGAGTTTCGAAGCCCATCTCCAACGGAGTAGTAAGATATGGGTAACTCTTTACCCGGATCTGCAACCCGGCGCTCCTATGTTATATATGGGTAGCTCCTTACCTGACGGCGGACTGGAGTGAAAACTGGCGGTGGCGGCGCACGAGGGTAAGCTTAAGTAGCCGGGCTAGGCACTATGCGGCCGCCGGAGCGCCGTTCGGATGGAGGAGACGAGCTTCGGGTTGCCAAGATTTCGAACTGTTTTTCGCCTCGGATCCTACGGTCAGTATGATGTGCCGGACGCGCCCCCTGTATCCGTCCCATATTTGGGCTGGATATGAGGGGTGCCGGTCAGTCCGGGCATTTGTTTGAGACGGATTTGATGCGGCTGGCTGTGTTTCTAAGATGCGTTGTGTACTCAAATATGCTACCGCTGAATGAATAAAAACCGGAGAGCGGAGTTATAAAATATATAGAAACAAAGCAACGGGGAATATCGACCGGTCGGGCCTGCATGCATGTACGGTTCAAGGAGAAAAAAAAGAGGATCAAGGCTCTCTCTCTCTCTGGTACGGCGCGCAGAATTGACGCGGCTGTGTTGGCGAGCGGAATTAGCTAGCGTGCGGCGCCTTCACTTGGAGGAGCTGAAGCTGCTCAAGGGTCTGCACGAGTTTTATTTGATTGCTATTCCCACAACGGGTCAAGGCTACGTACGTGTCCATGGACGGCACGGACGAGGCAACTAATCCGATGAAAACACATCTAAACGTGACAGCTACAAACACAAATATAGTAGTCACACGTGCATCGACTTTGATTTTTGCGTCGTCAAGGACTTAGGTCTTCGTGGTAGGATACAAACAGAACTCCGACTGTATCACAGTATGTTTTTATTTGTTTATTATAGGAGGCGAGAGTGAGACCAGAGAAACCCATTAGCCCGTTCGATCCGAGGCTAGCTATCGACCAAGTTTGCGTCGTAGCAGCAACCAATGTCCACGGCGACGACGATGGCGTCCACGCTCCACCCACCAAATCGGCGATTCAGCTCCGTTCCGATCGACGCCACCGCTAACGACGGCGTCCTGCCGCTGGACCTGCTCTACGACATCACAATGCCTCTGAAACAAAAGAATAGAAGATAGATCACTGCAATAACAGAATGTAGGAGAAAATGCAAACTTCTGCCACAAATGGGCTCGAAAAGCACCCTTCCAAGAAGGTTATAACGGAGTTGTTGGAAAACCAACAACGAAAAGAATAAGCTTGTGGCGGGCTTATGAAAACATCTCAAAATTATGAGGTGAGCTTCTGCCACCAACGGAAACAAATGATTGGATTGATATCAACAAGGAGACTAGAAACTTATTTCACCGGGAGGACAAATGAAGAACTTGGGTCATTTATAAGCACCATAAATAGCAACAATCCTTAGGGAAAGCTTTAGGTGAAATATAACCCAAGATAACTCCAATGAAGAGACTGATGGATTTAAAATACCTCATTCTTAATAACAATATGAATCATGAAACATGAAGGAAATTGTCAAGAGTGACATAACACCATCTCAAAAGATAAGATCGAAGGAATTGCACTTTGGAATGCAAGACGGAGAATACTTGAGCTTCTCAAAACAAAACAAGTGTTGGGCACCCTGTTTAATTTTGAGCATAGCTTGGCGGATCATAACTTCAAGAGAAATCTTGAAGAACAATTGATGAATGAAAAGAATCCTTGATGAACCACCATGTAGAGCCTCCATGAAGAACTCCGGTAATAAAATCAAAGGATGATGAAAAGAAAGAGAAGTTGAAAACACAAGATGAAGCCTTGCAATGATTTAGATGGAGCTTCGTGACGAGATAATGCGGAAAACTTGGAACTCCGGAAAAGAAAAGATGAAGCATCTCGAACCGAGAAATGTGACATGATGAACAACTCTGGAAAGAAGAAACTAGATCACTTGGATAAAACAAAAATAAGAATTACGTTATGCGTATCCTTCACCAATTTAAATTGATGACAAGCAACGGATTTGGCATACTACTTATTCTTCTTGAGGGATTGAAAATACATATAGCGCCAACTTGAAGAAGTTATTGATGGGGCCACCGGTGGGATTGGAAACAACGAATGAAATGATACGGTAGCAAAGGAAGAGGAATCTCGAACGAACCACCATAAGAATTGAAAATGAAGGTAGCAAAGGCACAATTAACCGGGAAGAATTGAAAAACGAATGAAGATACTTGAGGGGATTTAGATACATCAGAACGAAGAGATCATGAACTGATTAGAGGATATTTGAACGATACACCGGTAAGATTTGAAGAACGAGAGCTGAAAGCTTGAATGAATAATACTGAGATGATGGGCTTCAAAGAATGAAACTGAAAAGACTCCTAAAATGCTCCGGATGGGTGAAAAAGATTCTCACAATCGAAAACAATTAAGAGAGAATGGCAACAAGCTAGCACCATGAATCTTGAAGAGAATAGAGCAAGATTAAAGAGAAACTCTTCTTCGGTCTTCAAATGATGAGAATGACAACGAGAAACACCACCAAGAATTACTGAGGCACACCGGAAGAATCAAAAGCGAAGAGGTTGAGCCAACTATGAAAAGAATTTGAAATATCTTGGAGAAAAGCATTTGACTGATGATAACTCATTCTTACGTCAAACTTGGAGAAGAATTTAGGATAGCTCTAGGAAAATAGAAGAGTCAGGTAAGATCCTGGGAAAAAATCTGTGGGTTAGGGCCCACTCAAAATAACACCGTTGAAAAGATTTAAAAGAGATGTTGCACCGGTTGAATTAAATGACTTGAATGAGATACCAATCTCGAAAGAGCTTGAACGAATGCAGAGTGGAAACACGAATCTTCGAGATATCTTGAGCACTCCGGAATAACAAATAGCGAGAAGTAGAATGATAATGGGGTGCACCGGTATGAGAAGACATTGAAATGAGGAAAAAGGTATGATCAACAAAACTTGACTTGAATCCACCGGAGAAGAGAAAGGAATGAGGAATGACGAACTAGTAGAACATCTTCTTGAGAACCACCGGGTAAGAACATTGACGGAAAAGAATGGAGAAACTTCACAAAAATAAAAGGATACTTGGTAAAGAAATCTTAGTCCTTGAGGAAAAAGGGTGGGTGGGCGGGAAAAAACAAAGGCAACTTGGAGACGGATGAAACAAACACCGTTGAGAAGAAATGATAATTGGTCTTGCTGATGTTGAAGTGATCGGATCCACTTGAAGAGAAACACGCCGGTCGAAAAGGACAGACATGACAATCTCGATTGTCGAGAAGGATTGGTATTCACATCGGAGTATGAGAACACCATTTCGGAAAGGTATGGAATCAACACTTGACATTGAAGCAACTCGAATACCACAACTCAAAACAAAAACAAAGGACTGGCTTGCAGAATAAGCCGGAACAAACATATGATAGAGATTTCGTCCGAAGTTTTCGTGGTGGGGCCTACACGGGCTCGATCGTACAACACCATCATGTACAAGGCAGTGCACATGACATACGAAGCGTCCCCGAGTCGGCATAGCCAAGGACTCTTTAAGACACAACGAGACCACTGTAAAAGCAACCGTGAACATGCGGACCACTAGACGTCGAACCCCAATTTCATATCATACATCCGTCGGAAAGATATCCTAAGAGCTACTTGAATTCCCACCTATGAAACTCCCGAAATTTTCCGGTTATGTAATCAGGTGTTGGGGATACAGGGGAAGCAATATATCTCACCCAAACTAACAATACCTACATCCAAGCTGTATCCATCCGTCAACACATAACCAAGAAACCTTCGGAAATCGTGTACCTCAACCATCGAAAAGCATCCGTTATACGAGTTATGGCAATACTCCCGTACTCACCTCAGTACTGGGTTATCGGGGTTATCTCACCAACAGCTGCATAAAAGAGATTTTCGATGTCGGCGTACTAAACTCAGGTATTCCAGAACTGCAACGATAAAATTATGACGACAACACCTCAGAGCTCAACTCCCCAGGACACTTCCACTAAACCCCTGACAGGAGGCACCAAGACAATGTTCTCATCATAAAACCATCGGAACGATTCCAAGATACCCGCGTGATCCTAAAATTTTTTTTAGTGAAATTTGAGAAGAGAAGAGTCAAAACTCTACGCCAGGATGCCTTACCAGAGCGATGAAGAGACTGAGGAGTAAAAAGAATTCCTAACTCTCCGATATATATAATCCTAAATGACTCAAAACATTTTTTATAGACACAACTCGGCCGCTAAAAACGATCAAGCAGTGGGGCTCCTAAGGTCGGGGAAGGCTCTGATTACCAACTTGTAACGCCCTCGATGCGGCTATATCTCCCACGTGTCGAAGCACGACTTAGAGGCATAACCGCATTGAAAGCAATGTCGCAAGTGAGGTAATCTTCACACAACCCATGTAATACATAAGGGAAAGAGATACATAGTTGGCTTACAATCGCCACTTCACACAATTACATGAATAAAGCATTACATCATACAGATACAATCAAGGTCCGACTACAGAACCAAAATAAAATAAGAACCCCAAATGCGACAAAGGTCCCCGATCGACCCCAACTGGGCTCCACTACTGATCAACTAGAACGAAACAACACAAAGGGCAAGATCTTCATCGAGCTCCTCCTTGAGCTCGGATGCGTCACCTGCACGGTTTCATCGGCACCTGCAAACTGGTTTTGGAAGTATCTGTGAGCCACGAGGACTCAGCAATCCCATTACCATGGGTATCAAGACTAGCAAAGCTTAATGGGTAAGGAAGGGGTAAAGTGGTGAGGTTGCAGTAGCGGCTAAGCATGATATGGTGGCTAACATACGCAAATGAGAGCGAGAAGAGAAACAAAGGAACGGTCGTGAAGCTAGCAATGATCAAGAGGTGATCCTAAACACCTACTTACGTCAAACATAACCCAGAAACCATGTTCACTTCCCGGACTCCGCCGAGAAGAGACCATCACGGCTACACACTCGGTTGATGCATTTTATTTCGGATCTGGTGTCAAGTTATCTACAACCGAACATTAACAAATTCCCATCTGCCACATAACCGCGGGCACGGCTCTCGAAAGTTTATACCCTGCAGGGGTGTCCCAACTTAGCCCATGGCAAGCTCTCGCGATCAACGAAGGAATAGACCTTCTCCCAGGAAGACCCGATCAGTCTCGGAATCCTGGTTTACAAGACATTTCGACAATGGTAAAACAAGACCAGCAAAGCCGCCCGATGCGCCGACAATCCCGATAGGAGCTGCACATATCTCGTTCTCAGGGCAACACCAGATAGGTCAGCCTACGAGTAAAACCAGCCCTCGAGTTGCCCCGAGGTGGCCCCGCAGTCTGCCCGGTTCGGACCAACACTTTGACAAGCACTGGCCCGGGGGGGGGGGGGCTAAAATAAAGATGACCCTTGGGTTGGCCGACCCAAGGGAAGGGTATAGGTGGTGGTGAGGTAAATGGTAAAACCAAGGTTGGCCCTTGCTGGACAAGTTTTATTCAAAGCGAACTGTCAAGGGGGTCCCATAAATCACCCGACCGCGTTAGGAACGCAAAATCCGGGAACATAGGGCGGCAAGAGTGGAACAAAACACCAGGCATAAGGCCGAGCCTTCCACCCTTTACCAAGTATATAGATGCATTAATAATATAAGAGATATTGTGATATCCCAACAAAATCCTGTCCACCATGGAGAAATCTTCAACTTCACCTGCAACTAGCAACGCTATAAGAGGGGCTGAGCAAAAGCGGTAACATAGCCAAACAACGGTTTGCTAGGAATGGTGTCAAGGTTAGAGGTTCATGGCAATTTGGGAGGCTTGAAGAGAAAATGATAGGTAATGCAGCATAGCGGTAGAACGAAGCAACTAGCATAGCAATGATAGTAGTGAGATCCAGGGTAGCGGTCATCTTGCCTGAAATCCCGCTAGGAAGAAGAACGAGTCCATGAAGAAGACAAGCGGACGTAGTCGAACGAATCCTCACAATCGCAACATTACCGGGACTAAGAAGCAACACCGGAAAGAAACAAACAACATGGTAAACACACAAGCATAAATATGGCATGATGCACAATCAAGTATGATGCATGTCCGGTTTAATGAGGTATGGCATGGCAAAGTGCAACACACAATACTACAAGTTAAGTGGAGCTCAATATGCAACGAGTTGCGTATTGACGAAACACCACATCCAAGTTGTTTAGTTCGCTCTCGTTTAGGTACACAACAATGTTAAATGTTGTTAAACATGTCAAGGGGTGTAACAAAAGTAAACTAAATATTTAGGCAAGTTTAAATGAGGCCGGAACAACAAACAACAATTCCGGAAAATCCTCATATGCAAATTATGAATTTGGTACTGTTCTGCCCTAAAACATATTTTAAAGTTGTTAAACAGGAAAATAAAGTGGACCATGTTAATCTAGGCATTTTTCCACCCCATTTACATATAAAGAACATTTAAAACCGAGCTACGGTTATTTAGTTATGAATTAAATTATTTTAGCATGGCATTTGAGCAAATTTAATCAAACAGCATTTTAAACATTTTAAACATGGATAAAAATGACATATTATTAATCTACACAAAATTCTAATCATTTTACATGTTTAAATCATTTTAAACCGATGCATGGTTGATGAGTTATTAAATGCATGATCTAGAGGGACTTTTCTGTAAAACAGTAAATCTCTGGATAAAGCTAAAATCGCAGTTCTGAAAAAAAAACGCTACGGGCCGAATCCGCTGGGCCAACAGTGCACAGGAGGGGCTGGGGGCTGCTCACCCTTAGGCTCTTGGCCCAGTCGGTGGAGATGCTGCTGGCTGGAGCTGTGGGAGCTGGGCCGGAGGAGCTGGCAGCGCTGGGCCTCGGCGCAAGAAGTGGCCCATGGCGCGATGGGGAGCTGCGGGACTTGCGCTGGATGAGCGAGGCGATTGGTCAACGCGGGCATGACCCGTTGTGCTCTGTCGCTCGAATCAGGGGATGCAGCGGCGGCTTGGAGCGGCTCGATGCAGGAGCAAGGCAGTGGCGAAGGACTTGGTGGGCTACGCAGGTGGTCTCCGGCGAGGGCACCGGTGGCTGGGGACGGTGCCCAACCGGCGGGATCCGGCCAGAACGGGCAAGGGCGGCGGAGATGGCCAGCGGCGTCGACCTGCGAAGGTCATAGAGAGAGAGACCATGAGAGAGCAGAGAGATGGAGGGGAGCGACGAAGAGAGAGGAGGGCAGGGAAGGCGGCCTAGACTGCATCGGGCGGCCATGGCAGCAGGGCGGTGGCGCGAATCGAAGGCGAAGGAGAGCCAGCCTAGGTGCGGACAGATCTGATCTCGAACGAGGTGAGGACGCCGGAGCTTGGGGACGACGGCGCAGGGCGTCAGTGCAACAAGAGCGCGCCAGGGAACATCAGGGCACCGCGGGCGGTGTTCTCCTAGAGCACTTCCTCCGGGAAGAAGATGGAGGCGCCGCTGCTGGTTCGTGCTGGGAACGAAGCAGCTCCAGCGGTGGCGCTTGTCAGCGCAGGGAGGTGGTCCTGGACGAGGAGGTGGCTGCGGCCTCGGACGCTCGCGGGTGCAGGCGCACGAAGCGGACGATGGAGGCCGGAGGCGACGCTGGTTGGGGACGAGGAGGATTCGGATCGGGGCGCAGCCACTGATTGGATGGAGAAGGATCCCGAGGTGGCATATTTGGTTGGCGATGGGACAAGCTCCCGAGGAACATGGGTGGCGGCGGCAGGAGGATTAGATGGATCGATGGGACAGGGCTAGGGTTAGACTGCTACTTATAGCATTGGATTTTTAGGTAGGGGTATTTGGTCGCTTCGATTAAAATCGGACGGTCGCGAATAAAATAGTTAGGGAGCCCAAATAACAAAACGGAGATGTTTTATAGATGTTAGGGGATGATCCGGACCCAATGGTAATGACTGCCCAGGTCGGGTTCAGGGGAGTTTTCGGACGCACGCAAGAGGGGTTTGACGAAACGCCATGGAGACAAAGGGTTTTGATGGGCTCAGAAAAGAGAGAGAAGAGAGCGGTCCGGTTGATCTGAGAGGGGTCAACAGGGACAAGGAACAAGCGACAGCTACGAGCGAATGCAAGTTTTATGAAAAACGATGCCGATGCAATGCGAATGATGCGATGAAGAAATGCATGACATGAACAAAATGCAAAACGAAAGACAAAAACCCAACCACGGAGAAAATAATATATCGCATCTCCGGAAAAGGCAGGAGTTGGAGTTACGAATATGGAAAGCTACACCCGGGGCGTTACAGAAGCGTCCTAGTTCGTGTGTTCGTCACCAAAGAACTCTTCCTCGAACTCCTGCTCCTCCATGCCTGGTCAATTAAATAACCAGTGGCAAGCCAATGAGTACTTTGAATGTACTCGCAAGCAACCCATGATTTGGTTCAAAGTAACAATGCAACTGCACAACAAGTAAGCAACCTAGCTTCAAGCTAGTTGAGATGTCCTATCAACTTGTGAGATATGCATCAATGAACATGGGTAACCTTGAGAACAGGTTACAGATATCAACATAAATAGAATTTGAATCAATTCCATGTATTTCAACATGTCAAGTCACCACCTTAACCCAAATAGTTCTCTTCCACACACACACATGCACCGAGGTCGTAAAATTTCTGGACATAGTTTAAGTAGCACCTCCCAACTGTCCATGACCGTGGACACGGCTATTCGAATAGTTTGACACTCTGCAGAGGTTGCGCACTTTATCCACAAGATCCGGGAAGCTTTCGTGTCATCCACGATCCCGCAGTACCTCAAGTACTCGGGGGAAGCACCCGATCATTACCTTTCCCTAGACGACACTAACATAGGGTCCACTCGTTGATACACGGCCCTCGTGTATAAGAAAAAGATCGTGGGACTCTGCGCTTTTCACATTATTACGCATACACGAAGGGACCAACGGTGTGTCCGGTGCCCTGTGAAAACAGTCATGGCCGCCTATCCAAGCACGACCCCGTCCCAAGAGTGACCTCAAGTCACCCCCGTCACTAGTAATGCGGGCACCATGCTAGGATCAGCCTAAGTAATCAATAATGCCCCGTCTCATAAAGGGGTAGAGTGGTTGCACATGTTTGGTTGGGATGGTAATCACACATAAATCTAATCCATCATTTTACACACACACACACACACACCAAAAGCTCTCTTCGGTACACCACTTCTTCCTCAAGTGGTGACCTTAGTTCAACATCTCCCAAGGGCATTAGGGGCACCTGATGGGGTTTTCGAAAGATTGTAACCACGAAGAGTTCATGGTACACATGCATCATTATGCATCACCTAGTTTCTTGACAATGCAATCATGAACAAGGTAAGGTCATGAGTAGGGGTATGCAGCATGGGGTGGTTCACCACAAGTTTACCACCGTCATATTTCATCATCATGCAATCGGAAAAAGGGTACCGATGAACAAGAGGGGTGTCATGGTCAAAGGGCTGCTTGCCTTGATTGGCTTGTTCTTCGAGGTCTTCAAATCCTTCTCCTCCTTGTTCTTCAGCTACTTCGTCAAATACGGGATCTAAACATCGCAAGAAAATAACGGAAAAATAAGACAATAATAAAAACAAAAAAGTCAAAGTGCTCAGAAAAATGTCCACTTATTTTTGTAAAATACTAGGGTGAAAACTAAGAAGGGAAAAATTCTTTGTTTTGAATTTGGTGTGGCATAACAGGAGGAATTGATTTACAAAGGTATATTTAAATGCTTAAAATCACATTTAAATATTTACAGTGAAGAAAAGGTTGTTGGATTTGAATGAAAGTTGCGTCATTAAATAGGCGGGATTTTTACAAGAATTTAGGAACTGGAATTATTTCATTTGGATTAATATTTTCCAGAGGAATTTTTTGTTAAGTTTGATAGAAAAGAAAAAGGAAAAATGGCACTGTGCCACTGGGCCAGAAAGGCCACAGTGCAGCAGGCCTAGGGGGAAAATCGGCCCGCGCGAGGCCGCCACGTCGAAGGCGTAAAGGCGGAGTACGCCTTCAGCCGACGGGCGAACCGATGCGCGCGCGTGCGTTTTCAAACCTAACGGGTGGGTCCCACCCGTCAGGGCGTGAGGCTGACGGACAGGGCCCACGGCCGTCGTCGTCTACCTCCGTCCAGAGGCAACGGCGAGCTCGTCGGCGGCGATATAGGGCACGGGGGAATGCGTGGGTGGTACCGTTGGACTCGGGGGATGTCGTCGTTCAGGTGGTGGTGGAGATGGTCGCCGGAGCAGCCTGGTTCGCCGACGACGAGGTCACACGGCGGAGGTGGTTCGGGAGTCGAAGGTTCCGGCCGTTCCTGGCTGCAAAAAGAGCGGGGAAGAGAGGGGAAAGGATCAGCGACGCCTTGCAGTTCCAGATCGAGAAAGAACAGGGGCGGAGGAGGCCTGTACCGCGTGGACGTCGACGACCCGAGGCGGCGGAGCTCGAGCTCGATCTCGAGCTCGGGCCTCTCTAGGGTTGAATGGATGGGTCGGGAGGTAGATTTGGGGTGTAGGGGAGCGACAGGGAGCGAGAGAGAGGCTCGGGGTCGCCTTTTATAGGCTGGCCAAGGTCCACCGTAGGCGCGGCCTACGGGTTCCCGCGGGATCGGCTCGGGTGGCCGTTAGAGAGGGAATGGTGGGCTCGGGGGTGTTTGTGGGAGTGGTGTAGGGTGCCAGGGAGAAAGAGGAGGAGCGGGCCAAGCTGCACGCGGGCCAAAGGAGTGGCGCGAGCATTGGCCGAGCGGGGCGGCGCTCTGGCGCGAGCTGCAGGAGAGAGAGGAGGGCGCCGGAGCAAGTGGGCAGCCTGCTGGCATGGAGCGGACGTCGAGGGGCATCGACTGGCGCGCGGGGGAGGCTCGTGGTGGTCGGGGGACGCGGCGTCAACGGTCGGGTGCCCTGGCAGGCGCTCCAGAGCGCGACTTTGGCCGGCATCCGCGGTTTTCCCGCGTCCGCGCGCGCCCACTTGTGTCTGGAGGCTGCAGGGGGCATGGGCAAAAGCTAGAAAGAGCCTTGGATGCTCTTAAAAGCTGAGGGGAGAGGAGGAGGCTGAGAGAGAGGGAGGAATACACTGTCCAGAGAAGAAAAATGGGGTTCCCCCTCCCTTCATCATTGCTTCCTCGGGCAGGAAAGCATCTAGGTGATAGAGGGGAACTAGGAGGGGTTGTGGTAAAAAGCAGAGCTTATGGAGATTAGTGGGAGAGGCCAAAAATGGGATTTTGTTAAAGTGGCAGAAGGTGTTTGATGCTGGTTTGGGCAATTAGATGATTTCCATTAGTCATGTGACTCCACAGGGTGAAATGGCACATATAGTTAGTGCCTTCCACCCATTTTGAGCTCATTTGGGCAAAGTTGCCAATGCAACTTTTGAAAACCCTAGAAATTGACAGGAATGGACTTGTGCAGATCTAGTTGAGTAAATCAATTCTCCTTGATGTACCACTTGGTGTGGTGGCCTCATTTGGTCATGTGATCATGCTCACAAAAGTTGGGATCAAGGAGAGAAAGTTGGCAGTACAAGGTAGTTCAAATATGATTCTGGTCAGAGAGGGTTTTAGGCACTTTGGTGAACCAAAATGACCTTGATTGACATGAGGCTTTGCAAGGTGATCACAATATGCATTTGTGACTTGCTGGATTTTCCTAGGATTTTTATGAAAATATTTCCTGTACAAATATTTCAAATCCTTGAAATAGGCAAAAATGGTTTTGGGAGGTTTTGTCCAATATTTTGAACATGACCATGTGTTGAAACTCTTATATATGGGAAATATATACCCACTGAGTTTCCCTGATTTTTGTCAAATATTTTTAAAACAATAAAATAATTTTTCCGTATTAAAGACCATTTCTGGCCTTAAGAAAAAGCTTTTAAATAAAATAGGAAAACAACTTCAAAAATTATATTTTTATGGTTTATGGGAGTCCTATATCTATTAGGTTTCAAATATACTCTTTGGAACAATTTTCATACCCCAAATCAAGTACTTGTAGTGCAAACCTCAATTTAGGGGGTTTTGGAAAACTAATTTTTGAAAATACTGATTGGCCAAATTATTTTTATAAGAAAATACTATATTGCACTATACACATGGCATGATCATTGGGCAGAAGTTTGGGGCAAGGAGATGAAGTATATAAGGTGGAGTTTGAAGGAAATATGCCCTAGAGGCAATAATAAAGTTATTATTTATTTCCTCATATCATGATAAATGTTTATTATTCATGCTAGAATTGTATTAACCGGAAACATAATACATGTGTGAATACATAGACAAACACATAGTCGCTAGTATGCCTCTACTTGACTAGCTCATTAATCAAAGATGGTTATGTTTCCTGACCATAGACATGTGTTGTCATTTGATTAATGGGATCACATAATTAGGAGAATGATATGATTGACATGACCCATTCTGTTAGCCTAGCACTTGATCGTTAGTATACTGCTATTGCTTTCTTCATGACTTATACAAAGTTCCTACAACTATGAGATTGTGCAACTCCCGTTTACCGGAAGAACACTTTGTGTGCTACCAAACGTCACAACGTAACTGGGTGATTATAAAGGTGCTCTACAGGTGTTTCCGAAGGTACATGTTGGGTTGGCATAATTCGAGATTAGGATTTGTCACTCCGATTGTCGGAGAGGTATCTCTGGGCCCTCTCCGTAATACTCATCACCTAAGCCTTGCAAGCATGTAACTAGTGAGTTAGTTATGAGATGACGTATTACGGAACGAGTAAAGAGACTTGCCGGTAACGAGATTGAACTAGGTATTGGATACCGACGATCAAATCTCGGGCAAGTAACATACCGATGACAAAGGGAACAAAGTATGTTGTTATGCGGTTTGACCGATAAAGATCTTCGTAGAATATGTAGGAACCAATATGGGCATCCAGGTCCCGCTATTGGTTATTGACCGAGAATGGTTTTAGGTCATGTCTACATAGTTCTCGAACCCGTAGGGTCCGCACGCTTAACATTTCGATGACAGTTTTATTATGAGTTTATAAGTTTTGATGTACCGAAGTTTGTTCAGAGTCCCGGATGTGATCACGGACATGACGAGGAGTCTCGGAATGGTCGAGACATAAAGATTGATATATTGGAAGCCTATGTTTGGACATCGGAATGGTTCCGGGTGAAATCGGCATTTTACCGGAGTACCGGGAGGTTACCGGAACCCCCCCGGGGGGTTAATGGGCCTACATGGGCCAAGAGGGAGAAGAGGAAGGAGCAAGGAGGGGGCCGCGCGCCCCTCCCCCTCCTAGTCCGAATAGGACAAGGGAAAGGGGGCGGCGCCCCCCCCCCCTTTCCTTCCCCTCTTCCTCCTCTTTCCCCCTCTCTCCTACTCCAACATGGAAAAGGGGAGTGAGGGAGTCCTGGACTAGGGGGTGTTCGGACAGCCGGACTATCAATATCCGCCGGACTCCAAGACTACGAAGATAGAAGATTGAAGACTCCGGCTCGTGTCCGGAAGGTACTTTCCTTGGCGTGGAAGGCAAGCTTGGCAATACGGATATGAGGATCTCCTACCATTGTAACCGACTCTGTGTAACCCTAGCCTCTCCGGTGTCTATATAAACCGGAGGGCCTTAGTCCGTAGGACGAACATACATCTCAACAATCATACCATAGGCTAGCTTCTAGGGTTTAGCCTCCTTGATCTCGTGGTAGATCTACTCTTGTACTACCCATATCATCAATATTAATCAAGTAGGACGTAGGGTTTTACCTCCATCGAGAGGGCCTGAACCTGGGTAAAAACATTGTGTCCCTCGTCTCCTGTTACCATCTGCCTAGACGCACAGTTTGGGACCCCCTACCCGAGATCCGCTGGTTTTGACACCGACATTGGTGCTTTCATTGAGAGTTCCTCTGTGTCGTCACTGATAGGCTCGATGGCATCTTCAACCAACGACGCTGTCCTGGGTGAGACTTTTCTCCCCGGACAGATCTTTGTATTCGGCGGCTTTGCACTGCGGGCCAATTCTCTTGGCCATCAGGAGCAGATCGAAAGCTACGCCCCTGGCCGTCAGGTCAGATTCGGAAGCTTAAACTTCACGGCCGATGTCCGCGGGGACTTGATCTTCGACGGACTCGAGCCACAGCCACGCGCGCCGCACTGTGACGATGGGCACGATCTAGCTCTGCCGCCGGACAGTGCCTTGGTGGCCGCACTCGGATCCGCTTCGGCCATTAGCCCGGAGCCGATCGCCCATATCAAGGGCCGGTGGGTAGACGCCACCTTGGGGGCTTCAACATCCATGGCGATGGAACCGAACACTAATCTTGTCCCCTGCGAAACTCGTGATTCCGAGGCGCCGGACTCCGAGCCTCCCGCGCCCCCGCCAATCAATACGGATTGGGCGCTGGTTATGGAATTCACCGCCGCGGACATCTTCCAGCACTCACCTTTCGGCGATATCCTGAATTCACTGAAGCACCTCTCGCTATCAGAGGAGTCCTGGCCAGACTATGGCCATGATGGTTGGAGTACGGACGACGAAGAAATTCAGAGCCCACCCACCACCCACTTTGTAGCCACTGTCGAGGATTTAACCGACATGCTAAACTTTGACTCCGACGACATCGACGCTATGGACGACGATGCCGGAGACGAACAGGAGCCAGCGCCCACAGGGCACTGGAAGGCCACCTCGTCATATGATGTATACATGGTGGACACCCCAAAGGAAGGGGATGGCGAAAAAGCAGCGGAGGCAGATTCTCTAAAGAAGCAGCCCAAATGCCGGCGTCAGCGGCGCCGCTCTAAATCCCGCCACAGCAAGAATGGAGATTCCGGCACGGGAGACAATAACACTCCAGAGAGTGCCGAAGACGATCCCCTCCCGCAAGACTCAGCGCAGGAGGACGCAAAAGCAAGCCCTCACGACAGGGCGGCAGACGAAGGGGTTGAGGACGATAACTACATGCCTCCCTCCGAAGACGAAGCAAGCCTCAATGATGACGAATTCGTCGTACCTGAGGATCCCGTCGAACAAGAGCGCTTCAAGCGCAGGCTCATAGCCACAGCAAACATCCTAAAGAAAAAGCAGCAATAGCTCCAAGCTGATCAAGATCTGCTGGCCGATCAATGGACCGAGGTCCTCGCGGCCGAAGAGTATAAACTCGAACGTCCCTCCAAAAGTTACCCAAGACGCAAGCTGCTCCCCCGATTAGAGGAGGAAGCATACATACCTTCATCACCAGCGCATGACATGGCTGACCGACCACCTCGTGGTCGCGACAGAGAGGCATCCAGGCCCCCAGCCAAGACTGTACCCCGGCATCGCTCCAAAAGTACGAAGCCAAGAGGGAACGCGCCCGACTTGCGAGACATACTGGAGGATAAGGCAAAGCAATCCAGATCCATCTACGGATCACGTGGGCGCCCAACGACCCACGACGAATACCGCCGTGCCGGATACAATAATCCTGGCTGGGCCGAACACAGCAGACAGCGCTCTCTTGAGCTGCGTAGCGACATCGCTCAATACAGGGGCGCCGCACACCCTCTATGCTTCACTGACGAAATAATGGATCATCGGATCCCCGAAGGGTTTAAACCCGTAAACATCGAATCTTACGATGGCACCACAGACCCCGCGGTGTGGATCGAAGACTACCTTCTCCACATCCATATGGCCCGCGGCGATGATCTACACGCCATCAAGTACCTACCACTCAAGCTTAAAGGACCAGCTCGGCATTGGCTTAACAGCTTGCCCGCAGAGTCAATTGGGTGTTGGGAAGACCTGGAGGCCGCGTTCCTTGATAACTTTCAAGGCACATACGTGCGACCACCAGACGCCAATGACCTAAGCCACATTATTCAGCAGCCAGATGAATCGGCCAGACAATTCTGGACTCGGTTCTTGACGAAGAAAAATCAAATCGTCGACTGTCCGGATGCAGAGGCCCTTGCAGCCTTCAAACACAACATCCGGGACGAATGCCTAGCCCTGCACCTGGGGCAGGAAAAGCCGAAATCCATGGCAGCCCTCACATCGCTAATGACCCGCTTTTGTGTGGGAGAAGACAGCTGGCTAGCTCGCAGTAACAATCTCCGTAAAAACTCTGGCAGTCCGGATACTAAGGACAACAACGGCAGGTCACGTCGAATCAAAAACAAGCGCCGCATTAACGGCGACGATAAGGAGGATACAGCAGTCAATGCCGGATTCCGAGGCTCTAAACCCGGTCAGCGGAAGAAGCCATTCAAAAGAACCACTCCGGGTCCGTCCAATTTGGACCGAATACTCGACCGCTCATGCCAGATACATGGCACCTCCGAAAAGCCAGCTAATCACACCAATAGAGATTGTTGGGTGTTCAAGCAGGCCGGCAAGTTAATTGCCGAAAACAATGACAAGGGGCTAAATAGAGACGACGAGGAAGAGACCCGGCTGCCGAACAATAGAGGACAGAAGGGCTTCCCCCCACAAGTGCGGACGGTGAAAATGATATACGCGACCCATATACCCAAGAGGGAGAGGAAGCGCGCACTACGGGGCGTCTATGCGATGGAGCCAGTCGCCCCAAAGTTCAATCCATGGTCCTCCTGTCCGATCACTTTCGACCGAAGAGACCATCCGACCAGCATACGCCATGGCGGATTCACCGCATTGGTCTTAGACCCAATCGACGATGGATTTCACCTCACAAGAGTCCTGATGGACGGCGGCAGCAGCCTGAACCTGCTTTATCAGGATATAGTGCGCAGAATGGGCATAGACCCATCCAGGATTAAACCTACAAAGACAACCTTTAAAGGTGTCATCCCAGGAGTGGAAGCCAACTGTACAGGCTCAGTCACACTGGAAGTGGTCTTCGGATCCCCGGATAATTTCCGAAGCGAAGAGTTAATCTTCGATATAGTCCCGTTCCGTAGCGGCTATCATGCCCTGCTCGGACGAACCGCGTTTGCAAAATTCAACGCGGTGCCTCATTATGCATACCTAAAGCTCAAGATGCCTGGCCCTCGTGGAGTCATCACGGTCAATGGGAATACGGAACGCTCCCTCCGAACGGAGGAACATCCAGCGGCTCTCCCGGCAGAAGTGCAGAGCAGCCTTCTCAGGCAATTCTCAAGTCCGGCAGTTAAAAAGCCGGATACAGCAAAGCGCGCCCGGAGCAATACAAACCGAGACAACCTGGCGCGATCAGAGCACCCGTAGCAATGCGGCCCCAACCCTCGCCCGCGCATGATCGCAAGAATAGCACTCCGCGTACATCACTATGCTCTGGAGATACCATGGGCGCAGGGGAAGGGGCACGATCACAAGGGACCAAGAGTGCGGCTCAACCACACCAGGGGCTCACACGAGCGCCCCCCTTGTTTTTATTTTTATCTTTTCTTCTTTTATGTATACAGGACTCTGCCAACCAGAAGCCCTGTTCGACGGCGAACTTTCCGAACTCATGATGCAAACAGTCAGGGACTAAAGGAGTCCGCGACGAACACTCAGGTGGTCTCAATTACGAGCATTAAATTCGATTACATACACCAAGTCTGCAGCTCATCCCTGGAGGGGGACGCGTTTATTTAGTCCAAATCCCTTGCTTACCGCACTATTTGTACCAGTCCGCTCTACTAGCAGACTTTCTTTCATAAATAATGCAGCACCTCTTTATTGCAATTGCGTTATCTTTTATATGTTCATGACATCTTGCACCCGTACATTTTGGTACGGCCGAATACGCCAGGGGCTTATGTTCCCCAAATTATGGTGTGATTAAGTCCGAACACTTTTACAAGTGCGGCACCCCGAACTTATAGCATTATATGAATCGGCTCCGAATCATGTCTTGGGTCAATAGTTGGGTTTGCCCGGCTCCCATGTTTTGGTGCCTTACGTTCCGTTCCTTCGGCTAAGGTAGCACTGGGAGAACCACTGCGATTACGCCCCGGTTGAGCCGGGTTAACGCCTCAGTGGAGAAAGCTAAAACTGACTGGCATGATAAGGCGAGAGACTGGTCGCTGTTTGAGAGGTTCTTTCGGGTCCTTAAAGACTCATGCCGCTTCGAGCGAAGTTCCGGATGATGTCCGACGAAGGCGTGGATAGCGCCCCGGATTCGGTCTTCCGAATACCAGGGGCTTCACCGAAATTTAAACTTATAGAATTCTATGGCTAAGTGAGAGTGTTCAAGCATTATAAGTCCGGTTGCCTTGTTCGTCGTGTTGAGCGCCTCCCTAGATGGACCCAATAATGGGAACAAGAGTGCTCAAGTTTATCACCGAACACCCCAGCACTCGTGGCTTGGGGGCCGAAGCCAACGACTTGCCATCTCTCAGATTTTACAAACGGCCGCACAGAAGGTAATATTTTAAATTAAAACAAGCGGTGCTAATGGCGCATATAAACGAAGTTTTCAGCGCCCAGGATAAATAAACAGCGAGTTCACTCAAAGATTACATTTCGGGAGCACTCATCTGCAATATCGCAGGCTCCCTTCAGGACAACCTTACAATACCGCTCCGACGTACGATGCTCCTTGCCCGGCAGCGGCGGATCCGTGAGAAGCTTCTCCGCATCCAGTTTGCCCCATTGCACCTTTATGCGGGCAAGGGCCCGACGAGCACCTTCAATGCAGGCTGGGGCATGCATTCATCAGCCGCCGCACCAGGCCAAAGTAGCTTCCGGGCATGGCCTCTCCAGGCCACAACCGGACTATGAGACCCTTCATGGCCTCCTCAGCTACCTTGTGGAGTTCGACCAGCTGCTTCAGCTGGTCGCTTGGGGGCACCAGATGGCCGGCCTCAGCATACTGAGACCAGAAGACCTTCTCCGTCGAGCTCCCCTCCTGGCCACGATAGAATGCGGCGGCATCAGACGCACTACGCGGCAGATCTGCAAACGCCCCTGGAGAGCTCCGAATTCGGGTAAGTATCCGGTAATCCACATTAACATGCCTGCTTTGCATGAAAAATGCCTTACCCGCAGCTATCTTCTTCATGTCCTCGACCTCCTGAAGGGCCTTCTGGGCCTCAGCCTTGGCGGACTTGGCACTTTCGAGAGCCGAGGCAAGCTCGGACTCTCGAGTCTTGGAGTCACGCTCCAAACTCTCATGCTTTTCCATGAGAGCCTGGAGCTCTTGTCGAACTTCCGCCACCAGTGCCGCTTGCTTTTCTCGCTCAGTCCGTTCCGTGGCCGCATTGCGTTCGGCCACGGACACAACATTCTTCAGGGCTGCCACCTCGTTAGTGGCCCCTGCAATACACACATTATCCTTGTTAATCTTATTTGCAACCAAAACCCTTTTCTGTAAGGTACTTATTTAAAGTGGTGTTATTCACCTTCGTTTTCCTTGAGCTGCCTCTTGGCATGGCCGAGCTCTTGCTCCGACCGCTCAAGGTCCTTCTTCAGCGCCTCGACCTCCGCCGTTAATGCGGCAGAGGTCAACAGCGCAGCCTGCAATCCCATATTGACATATTTCTAGAAACCCTGCGTATATCTTGTTAGATCCTTAGTCCGGCTTTTCTTTCCAAACACCGAACTAAGCATCAGGGGCTACTGTCTATGCGGTATTACACTACATAATTTTAACTTCTTACCTCAAAGCCTGTTAGAAGGCTACTGCAGGCTTCGGTCAGCCCGCTCTTGGCGAGCTGGACCTTCTCAATCACCGCACTCATGATAGTGCGGTGTTCTTCCTCGATGGAAGCACCTTTAAGCGCTTCCAACAGGATATCCGGCGCCTCCGGTTGGACGGAGGCCGCCGGCGTCACGGTCTTGCCCTTCTTTCGAAGGGGCCGCTTGCCGGACTCTGGAACCGCTGCGGATTCCGACGTAGAGTCCGGCACAAAGTCCGGGTGGTCGCCAGACGGCGCCTCTGGAGCCTCCTCCTGATGGGTCCCCCCTTGGGATCCCACCTCGGCGTCCTCATCGGCATGAGGGGTAGAGGCGGTCGGGACGGAATTTACCTCCGACGAGGCCAACGACCCGCTCATCGAGTCGGGAAGATCATCCTTGGCCGGACTACGGACAGAATGCGGCGTTAGAAGGATACTTCGTGACGTGAAAGATACGGCATATAAATGATCTGAATACTTACGATCCGGCCGGACGCCTGGCCCTTGGAGGCCATTCATCCTCGCCAGCGCTGATGTTGGCGAAACTGTCCGGGGGAATAGTCCTCCCCCTCTTGGACCCTTCGGCCGCCCCGATTGGGGAGGCCTTCCTCTTCTTCTCTCCCTCCTCCGGGAGAGAGTACTCCTCCTCCTCCTCGTCTTCGGGGGAGGAGTCCTCGTCGTCGTCAAACGCCTGATTATGGGAACTCTTTCGAGTCCCCGCGGCCACCTTCTTGGCCTTCTTCTCCGGCACCACGTGCGGTGCCGGAACCAGCAGCCCTGCTAAGCGGGCATCCACTGGTTCTTCTGGCATGGGAGCCGGGCTGATGAGCAGCTCGGCCTTCTCCATCCATTCCTATCAAAGGAAGAGGCAGATTAAAAACCTCACTAGAGTTAATCTAATTACCACGAGTGTCCCGTCATGGGGTTGAATCACTTACCTCGTCAATCGGAGACTACGAGCTGAATCCGCGGTCTTCGGTCGCGGATGCGGGGGCTTCGGCGCCCTTGAACAGCACCCTCCAGGCACCTTCGTGTGTTGTATCGAAGAGCCCGCTCAACGTCTGGTGTTGTTCCGGATTAAACTCCCACAAGTTGAATGCCCATTCTTGGCATGGGAGAATCCGCCGGAGGAGCATCACTTGGACCACATCGACGAGCCGGAGCCTATTGCTCACCATCTTCTTGATGCAGGATCGGAGTCCTGTCACCTCCACCGGGTCACCCCACTGCAAGCCCTTCTCTTTCGAGGAGGTGAGCTGCGTGGGGATTCCAGATCTAAATTCGGGGGCCGCCGCCCATGTAGGCTTGCGCGGCTCGGTGATGTAAAACCACCCCGATTGCCACCCCTTGACGGAGTCCACGAAGGTCCCTTCTAGCCAAGGGACGTTGGGCAGTTTGCCCAACATGGCGCCTCCGCATTCCGCTTGCGTCCCCTTCACAACCTTCGGCTTGACGTTGAAGGTCTTGAGCCACAGGCCGAAGTGGGGCCAGATGCAGAGAAAGGCCTCGCACACAACGATAAACGCCGAGATGTTGAGGATGAAGTTCGGCGCCAGATCATGGAAATCCAGGCCGTAGTAAAACATGAGCCCTCGGACAAATGGATGGAGCGGAAAGCCCAGTCCGTGGAGGAAGTGGGGAAGGAAGACGACCCTCTCATGGGGCCCTGGGGTAGGGATGAGCTGCCCCGCGTCGGGCAGCCGATGCGCGATATCGCTAGAAAGGTATCCGGCGTCGCGCAGCTTGGTGATGTCCTCCTCCTTAGCGGTGGAGGCCATCCATTTACCTCCCGCTCCGGACATATTCGGAGAAGGGTCGAGGTGAGATGCGCGAGCTTGGGCGTTGGAGCTTGAGTTCGCAGGGATGGATGAGCAAAGGAGGAAGAAGGCGTAGGTGAGAAGGTAAATCCTTATTCCTTATGTATAGGCGGACAAAACTATGCGTCCCTCACCGGCCCGGTAAAACTCGCTTATCTCCCAAACGCCACCATTAATGGCGCGGTTGGGTTACCCACGCACGTATTGATGAGGATCCCGGGATAAGGGGAACACGATCTCTGCTTCGACAAGACGTGCCAAGGAAGCCGCTTCGCTAAAACGTGCTGAGGTGGAATAGTAAAAAACGATTCAAACGAGGACTTGGCTGCGATGTGATGTCACGCCGCATAATACGTCAGCAGATTGAGCTAAGTGTATATTTTATTCTCTCTACGGTGGAATGTGGAATTTATTTTGCAGAGCCGGACACTATCCTGGTGTTCATTATCTTCTCCGAATTATTCAAAGGAGGAACCCGCCTTGCAATGCCGAACATTATGCACGCCGGACTTATCGTCATTGAAAACTGGTTCAGGGGCTACTGAGGGAGTCCTGGACTTGGGGGTGTTCGGACAGCCGGACTATCAATATCCGCCGGACTCCAAGACTACGAAGATAGAAGATTGAAGACTCCGGCTCGTGTCCGGAAGGTACTTTCCTTGGCGTGGAAGGCAAGCTTGGCAATACGGATATGAGGATCTCCTACCATTGTAACCGACTCTGTGTAACCCTAGCCTCTCCGGTGTCTATATAAACCGGAGGGCCTTAGTCCGTAGGACGAACATACATCTCAACAATCATACCATAGGCTAGCTTCTAGGGTTTAGCCTCCTTGATCTCGTGGTAGATCTACTCTTGTACTACCCATATCATCAATATTAATCAAGCAGGACGTAGGGTTTTACCTCCATCGAGAGGGCCCGAACCTGGGTAAAAAACATTGTGTCCCTCGTCTCCTGTTACCATCCGCCTAGATGCACAGTTCGGGACCCCCTACCCGAGATCCGCCGGTTTTGACACCGACAGGGAGTCCTACTCCCGGTGGGAGTAGGACTCCCCCCTTGGCATGCCACCTTAGGCCGGTGGCCTCCTCCCCCTGGCTCCTTTATATACGGGGGCGGGGGGCACCCCATAGACACACAAGTTGATCTACGGATCGTTCCTTAGCCGTGTGCAGTGCCCCTTCCACCATATTCCACCTCGGTCATATCGTCGCGGAGTTTAGGTGAAGCCCTGCCCCGGTAGAACATCATCATCGTCACCATGCCGTCGTGCTGACGGAACTCATCTCCGGAGCCTTTGCTGGTTCGGAGGGCCGGAGATCGTCATCGAGCTGAATGTGTGCTGAACTCGGAGGCTCCGTACGTTCGGTGCTTGGATCAGTCGGATCGTGAAGACGTACGACTACATCAACCTCGTTGTGCTAACGCTTCCGCTTACGATCTACGAGGGTACGTAGACGAACACTCTCCCCTCTCGTTGCTATGCCATCACCATGATCTTGCGTGTGCGTAGGAAATTTTTTGAAATTACTACGTTCCCCAACAGTGGCATCAGAGCCTAGGTTTTATGCGTTGATGTTATATGCACGAGTAGAACACAAGTGAGTTGTGGACGATATAAGTCATACTGCCTACCAGCATGTCATACTTTGGTTCAGCGGTATTGTGAGATGAAGCGGCCCGGACCGACATTACGCGTACGCTTACGCGAGACTGGTTTCACCGTTACGAGCACTCGTGCTTAAAGGTGGCTGGCGGGTGTTTGTCTCTCTCACTTTAGTTGAACCGAGTGTGGCTACGCCCGGTCCTTGCGAAGGTTAAAACGGAGTCTATTTGACAAACTATCGTTGTGGTTTTGATGCGTAGGTGAGAACGGTTCTTGCTAAGCCCGTAGCAGCCACGTAAAATTTGCAACAACAAAGTAGAGGACGTCTAACTTGTTTTTGCAGGGCATGTTGTGATGTGATATGGTCAAGATGTGATGCTATATTTTATTGTATGATATGATCATGTTTTGTAACCGAAGTTATCGGCAACTGGCAGGAGCCATATGATTGTCGCTTTATTGTATGAAATGCAAACGCCCTGTAATTGCTTTACTTTATCACTAAGCGGTAGCGATAGTCGTAGAAGCAATAGATGGCGTAAACGACAATGATGCTACGATGGAGATCAAGGTGTCGCACCGATGAAGATGGTGATCACGACGGTGCTTCGGAGATGGAGATCACAAGCACAAGATGATGATGGCCATATCATATCACTTATATTGATTGCATGTGATCTTTATCCTTTATGCATCTTATCTTGCTTTGATTGACGGTAGCATTTTAAGATGATCTCTCACTAAAATAATCAAGTAGTGTTCTCCCTGAGTATGCACCGTTGCCAAAGTTCGTCGTGCCGAGACACCACGTGATGATCGGGTGTGATAAGCTCTACGTCCATCTACAACGGGTGCAAGCCAGTTTTGCACACGTAGAATACTCAGGTTAAACTTGACGAGCCTAGCATATGCAGATATGGTCTCGGAACACGGAGACCGAAAGGTCGAGCGTGAATCATATAGTAGATATGATCAACATAGTGATGTTCACCATTGAAAACTACTCCACCTTACGTGATGATCGGTTATGGTTTAGTTGATTTGGATCACGTGATCACTTAGATGACTAGAGAGATGTCTATCTAAGTGGGAGTTCTTAAGTAATATGATTAATTAAACTTAAATTTATCATGAACTTAGTACCTGATAGTATCTTGCTTGTCTATGTTTGTTTGTAGATAGATGGCTCGTGCTGTTGTTCCGTTGAATTTTAATGCGTCCCTTGAGAAAGCAAAGTTGAAAGATGATGGTAGCAATTACACGGACTGGGTCCGTAACCTGAGGATTATCCCCATTGCTGCACAGAAAAGTTACGTCCTGGAAGCACCGCTGGGTGCCAGGCCTGCTGCTGATGCAACTGACGACGTTAAGAACGTCTGGCAGAGCAAAGCTGATGACTACTCTATAGTTCAGTGTGCCATGCTTTACGGCTTGGAACCGGGTCTTCAACGACGTTTTGAACGTCATGGAGCATATGAGATGTTCCAGGAGTTGAAGTTAATATTTCAAGAAAATGCCCAGATTGAGAGATATGAAGTCTCCAATAAGTTCTATAGCTCAAGATGGAGGAGAATAGTTCTGTCAGTGAACACATACTCAGAATGTCTGGGTACAATAATCACTTGATTCAACTGGGAGTTAATCTTCCTGATGATAGTGTCATTGACAGAATTCTCCAATCACTGCCACCAAGCTACAAGAGCTTCGTGATGAACTATAATATGCAAGGGATGAACAAGACTATTCCTGAGCTCTTTGCGATGCTGAAAGCCGCGGAGGTAGAAATCAAGAAGGAGCATCAAGTGTTGATGGTCAACAAGACCACTAGTTTCAAGAAGAAGGGCAAAGGGAAGAAGAAGGGGAACTTCAAGAAGAACGGCAAGCAAGTTGCTGCTCAAGAGAAGAAACCCAAGTCTGGACCTAAGCCTGAAACTGAGTGCTTCTACTGCAAGCAGACTGGACACTGGAAGCGGAACTGCCCCAAGTATTTGGCGGATAAGAAGGATGGCAAAGTGAGCAAAGGTATATGTGATATACATGTTATTGATGTGTACCTAACTAGAGCTCGTAGTAGCACCTGGGTATTTGATACTGGTTCTGTTGCTAATATTTGCAACTCGAAACAGGGACTACGGAATAAGCGAGCACTGACCAAGGACGAGGTGATGATGCGCGTGGGAAACGGTTCCAAAGTCGATGTGATCGCGGTCGGCACGCTACCTCTACATCTACCTTCGGGATTAGTTTTAGACCTGAATAATTGTTATTTGGTGCTAGCGTTGAGCATGAACATTATATCTGGATCTTGTTTAATGCGAGACGGTTATTCATTTAAATCAGAGAATAATGGTTGTTCTATTTATATGAGTAATATCTTTTATGGTCATGCACCCTTGAAGAGTGGTCTATTTTTATTGAATCTCGATAGTAGTGATACACATATTCATAATGTTGAAGCCAAAAGATGCAGAGTTGATAATGATAGTGCAACTTATTTGTGGCACTGCCGTTTAGGTCATATCGGTGTAAAGCGCATGAAGAAACTCCATACTGATGGACTTCTGGAATCACTTGATTATGAATCACTTGGTACTTGCGAACCGTGCCTCATGGGCAAGATGACTAAAACACCGTTCTCCGGAACTATGGAGAGAGCAACAGATTTGTTGGAAATCATACATACAGATGTATGTGGTCTGATGAATGTTGAGGCTCGTGGCAGATATTGTTATTTTCTCACCTTCACAGATGATTTGAGCAGATATGGGTATATCTACTTAATGAAGCACAAGTCTGAAACATTTGAAAAGTTCAAAGAATTTCAGAGTGAAGTGGAAAATCATCGTAACAAGAAAATAAAGTTTCTACGATCTGATCGTGGAGGAGAATATTTGAGTTACGAGTTTGGTTTACATTTGAAACAATGCGGAATAGTTTCGCAACTCACACCACCCGGAACACCACAACGAAATGGTGTGTCTGAACGTCGTAATCATACTTTACTTGATATGGTGCGATCTATGATGTCTCTTACCGATTTACCGCTATCGTTTTGGGGTTATGCTTTAGAGACGGCCGCATTCACGTTAAATAGGGCACCATCTAAATCCGTTGAGACGACGCCTTATGAACTGTGGTTTGGCAAGAAACCAAAGTTGTCGTTTCTTAAAGTTTGGGGCTGCGATGCTTATGTGAAGAAACTTCAACCAGATAAGCTCGAACCCAAATCGGAGAAATGTGTCTTCATAGGATACCCAAAAGAGACTGTTGGGTACACCTTCTATCACAGATCCGAAGGCAAGACATTCGTTGCTAAGAATGGATCCTTTCTAGAGAAGGAGTTTCTCTCGAAAGAAGTGAGTGGGAGGAAAGTAGAACTTGATGAGATAACTATATCTACTCCCTTATTGGAAGGTAGTTCATCACGAGAACCGGTTCCCGTGACAACTACACCAATTAGTGAGGAAGCTAATGATATTGATCATGAAACTTCAGATCAAGTTTCTGCTGAACCTCGTAGGTCTACCAGAATGGTACGGTAATCCTATTCTGGAAGTCATGTTACTTGACCATGATGAACCTACGAACTATGAGGAAGCAATGATGAGCCCAGATTCCGCAAAATGGCTAGAGGCCATGAAATCTAAGATGGGATCCATGTATGAAAACAAAGTATGGACTTTGGTTGACTTGCCCGATGATCGGCAAGCCATTGAGAATAAATGGATCTTTAAGAAGAAGACTGACGCTGATGGTAATGTTACTGTCTACAAAGCTCGACTTGTTGCGAAAGGTTTTCGACAAGTTCAAGGGGTTGACTACGATGAGACTTTCTCACCCGTAGCGATGCTTAAGTCTGTCCAAATCATGTTTGCTATTGCTGCATTTCATGATTATGAAATTTGGCAAATGGATGTCAAGACTGCATTCTTGAATGGATTTCTAGAAGAAGAGTTGTATATGATGCAGCCGGAAGGTTTTGTTGATCCAAAAGGTGCTGACAAAGTGTGCAAGCTCCAGCGTTCCATTTATGGACTGGTGCAAGCATCTCGGAGTTGGAATAAATGCTTTGATAGTGTGATCAAAGCATATGGTTTTATACAGACTTTTGGAGAAGCCTGTATTTACAAGAAAGTGAGTGGGAGCTCTGTAGCATTTCTAGTTTTATATGTTGATGACATATTATTAATTGGTGATATAGAATTTCTGGATAGCATAAAGGGATACTTGAATAAAAGTTTTTCAATGAAAGACCTCGGTGAAGCTGCTTACATATTGGGCATCAAGATCTATAGAGATAGATCAAGACGCTTAATAGGACTTTCACAAAGCACATACCTTGACAAAATTTTGAAAAAGTTCAAAATGGATCAGGCAAAGAAAGGATTCTTGCCTGTGCTACAAGGTGTGAAGTTGAGTCAAACTCAATGCCCGACCACAGCAGAAGATAGAGAGAAAATGAAAAATGTTCCCTATGCTTCAGCCATAGGCTCTATCATGTATGCAATGCTGTGTACCAGACCTGACGTATGCTTAGCAATAAGCTTGGCAGGAAGGTACCAAAGTAATCCAGGAGTGGATCACTGGACAGCGGTCAAGAACATCCTGAAATACCTGAAAAGGACTAAGGATATGTTTCTCGTATATGGAGGTGACAAAGAGCTAGTCGTAAATGGTTACGTCGATGCAAGCTTTGACACTGATCCGGACGATTCTAAATCACAAACCGGATACGTGTTTATATTAAACGGTGGAGCTGTAAGTTGGTGCAGTTCTAAACAAAGTGTCGTGGCGGGATCTACATGTGAAGCGGAGTACATAGCTGCTTCTGAAGCAGCGAATGAAGGAGTCTGGATGAAGGAGTTCATTTCCAATCTAGGTGTCATACCTAGTGCATCGGGACCAATGAAGATCTTCTATGACAATACTGGTGCAATTGCCTTGGCAAAGGAATCCAGATTTCACAAGAGGACCAAGCACATCAAGAGACGCTTCAATTCCATTCGGGACCAAGTCCAAGTGGGAGACATAGAGATTTGCAAGATACATACGGATCTGAATGTTGCAGACCCGTTGACTAAGCCTCTCTCACGAGCAAAACATGATCAGCACCAAGACTCCATGGGTGTTAGAATCATTACTATGTAATCTAGATTATTGACTCTAGTGCAAGTGGGAGACTGAAGGAAATATGCCCTAGAGGCAATAATAAAGTTATTATTTATTTCCTCATATCATGATAAATGTTTATTATTCATGCTAGAATTGTATTAACCGGAAACATAATACATGTGTGAATACATAGACAAACACATAGTCATTAGTATGCCTCTACTTGAGTAGCTCATTAATCAAAGATGGTTATGTTTCCTGACCATAGACATGTGTTGTCATTTAATTAATGGGATCACATCATTAGGAGAATGATGTGATTGACATGACCCATTCTGTTAGCCTAGCACTTGATCGTTTAGTATACTGCTATTGCTTTCTTCATGACTTATACAAAGTTCCTACAACTATGAGATTGTGCAACTCCCGTTTACCGGAAGAACACTTTGTGTGCTACCAAACGTCACAAGTAACTGGGTGATTATAAAGGTGCTCTACAGGTGTTTCCGAAGGTACATGTTGGGTTGGCATAATTCGAGATTAGGATTTGTCACTCCGATTGTCGGAGAGGTATCTCTGGGCCCTCTCGGTAATACTCATCACCTAAGCCTTGCAAGCATGTAACTAATGAGTTAGTTATGAGATGACGTATGATGGAACGAGTAAAGAGACTTGCCGGTAACTAGATTGAACTAGTTATTGGATACCGACGATCAAATCTCGGGGAAGTAACATACCGATGACAAAGGAAACAAAGTATGTTGTTATGCGGTTTGACGGACAGGGCCCACGGCCGTCGTCGTCTACCTCCGTCCAGAGGCAACGGCGAGCTCGTCGGCGGCGATATAGGCACGGGGGAATGCGTGGGTGGTACCGTTGGACTCAGGGGGATGTCGCCGTTCGGGTGGTGGTGGAGATGGTCGCCGGAGCAGCTTGGTTCGCCGATGACGAGGTCACACGGCGGAGGTGCTTCGGGAGTCGATGGTTCCGGCCGTTCCTGGCTGCAAAAAGAGCGGGGAAGAGAGGGGAAAGGATCAGCGACGCCTTGCAGTTCCAGATCGAGAGAGAACAGGGGCGGAGGAGGCCTGTACCGCGTGGACGTCGACGACCCGAGGCGGCGGAGCTCGAGCTCGATCTAGAGCTCGGGCCTCTCTAGGGTTGAATGAATGGGTCCGGAGGTAGATTTGGGGTGTAGGGGAGCGACAGGGAGCGAGAGAGAGGCTCGGGGTCGCCTTTTATAGGCTGGCCAAGGTCCACCGTAGGCGCGGCCTACGGGTTCCCGCGGGATCGGCTCGGGTGGCCGTTAGAGAGGGAATGGTGGGCTCGGGGGTGTTTGTGGGAGTGGTGTAGGGTGCCAGGGAGAAAGAGGAGGAGCGGGACGAGCTGCACGCGGGCCAAAGGAGTGGCGCGAGCATTGGCCGAGCGGGGCGGCGCTCTGGCGCGAGCTGCAGGAGAGAGAGGAGGGCGCGGGAGCAAGTGGGCAGCCTGCTGGCATGGAGCGGACGTCGAGGGGCATCGACTGGCGCGCGGGGGAGGCTCGAGGTGGTCGGGGGACGCGGCGTCAACGGTCGGGTGCCCTGGCAGGCGCTCCAGAGCGCGACTTTGGCCGGCATCCGCGGTTTTCCCACGTCCGCGCGTGCCCACTTGTGTCTGGAGGCTGCAGGGGGCATGGGCAAAATCTGGAAAGAGCCTTGGATGCTCTTAAAAGCTGAGGGGAGAGGAGGAGGCTGAGAGAGAGGGAGGAATCCACTGTCCAAAGAAGAAAAATGGGGTTCCCCCTCCCTTCATCATTGCTTCCTCGGGCAGGAAATCATCCTGGTGATAGAGGGGAACTAGGAGGGGTTGTGGTAAAAAGCAGAGCTTATGGAGATTAGTGTGAGAGGCTAAAAATGGGATTTTGTTAAAGTGGCAGAAGGTGTTTGATGCTGGTTTGGGCAAGTAGATGATTTCCATTAGTCATGTGACTCCACAGGGTGAAATGGCACATATAATTAGGGTCTTCCACCCATTTTGAGCTCATTTGGGCAAAGTTGCCAATGCAACTTTTGAAAACCCTAGAAATTGGCAGGAATGGACTTGTGCAGATCTAGTTGAGTAAATCAATTCTCCTTGATGCACCACTTGGTGTGGTGGCCTCATTTGGTCATGTGATCATGCTCACAAAAGTTGGGATCAAGGAGAGAAAGTTGGCAGTACAAGGTAGTTCAAATTTGATTCTGGTCAGAGAGGGTTTTAGGCACTTTGGTGAACCAAAATAACCTTGATTGACATGAGGCTTTGCAAGGTGATCACAATATGCATTTGTGACTTGCTGGATTTTCCTAGGATTTTTATGAAAATATTTCCTGTACAAATATTTCAAATCCTTGAAATAGGCAAAAATGGTTTTGGGAGGTTTTGTCCAATATTTTGAACATGACCATGTGTTGAAACTCTTATATATGGGAAATATATACCCACTGAGTTTCCCTGATTTTTGTCAAATATTTTTAAAACAATAAAATAATTTTTCCGTATTAAAGACCATTTCTGGCCTTAAGAAAAAGCTTTTAAATAAAATAGGAAAACAACTTCAAAAATTATATTTTTATGGTTTATGGGAGTCCTATACCTATTAGGTTTCAAATATACTCTTTGGAACAATTTTCATACCCCAAATCAAGTACTTGTAGTGCAAACCTCAATTTAGGGGGTTTTGGAAAACTAATTTTTGAAAATACTAATTGGCCAAATTATTTTTATAAGAAAATACTATATTGCACTATACACATGGCATGATCATTGGGCAGAAGTTTGGGGCAAGGAGATGAAGTATATAAGGTGGAGTTTGAAGGAAATATGCCCTAGAGGCAATAATAAAGTTATTATTTATTTCCTCATATCATGATAAATGTTTATTATTCATGCTAGAATTGTATTAACCGGAAACATAATACATGTGTGAATACATAGACAAACACATAGTCGCTAGTATGCCTCTACTTGACTAGCTCATTAATCAAAGATGGTTATGTTTCCTGACCATAGACATGTGTTGTCATTTGATTAATGGGATCACATCATTAGGAGAATGATGTGATTGACATGACCCATTCTGTTAGCCTAGCACTTGATCGTTTAGTATACTGCTATTGCTTTCTTCATGACTTATACAAAGTTCCTACAACTATGAGATTGTGCAACTCCCGTTTACCGGAAGAACACTTTGTGTGCTACCAAACGTCACAACGTAACTGGGTGATTATAAAGGTGCTCTACAGGTGTTTCCGAAGGTACATGTTGGGTTGGCATAATTCGAGATTAGGATTTGTCACTCCGATTGTCGGAGAGGTATCTCTGGGCCCTCTCGGTAATACTCATCACCTAAGCCTTGCAAGCATGTAACTAGTGAGTTAGTTATGAGATGACGTATTACGGAACGAGTAAAGAGACTTGCCGGTAACGAGATTGAACTAGGTATTGGATACCGACGATCAAATCTCGGGCAAGTAACATACCGATGACAAAGGGAACAAAGTATGTTGTTATGCGGTTTGACCGATAAAGATCTTCGTAGAATATGTAGGAACCAATATGGGCATCCAGGTCCCGCTATTGGTTATTGACCGAGAATGGTTTTAGGTCATGTCTACATAGTTCTCGAACCCGTAGGGTCCGCACGCTTAACGTTTCGATGACAGTTTTATTATGAGTTTATAAGTTTTGATGTACCGAAGTTTGTTCGGAGTCCCGGATGTGATCACGGACATGACGAGGAGTCTCGGAATGGTCGAGACATAGAGATTAATATATTGGAAGCCTATGTTTGGACATCGGAATGGTTCCGGGTGAAATCGGCATTTTACCGGAGTACCGGGAGGTTACCGGAACCCCCCCGGGGGGTTAATGGGCCTACATGGGCCAAGAGGGAGAAGAGGAAGGAGCAAGGATGGGGCCGCGCGCCCCTCCCCCTCCTAGTACGAATAGGACAAGGGAAAGGGGGCGGCGCCCCCCCCCCCTTTCCTTCCCCTCTTCCTCCTCTTTCCCCCTCTCTCCTACTCCAACTTGGAAAAGGGGAGTCCTACTCCCGGTGGGAGTAGGACTCCCCCCTTGGCGCGCCCCCTTAGGCCGGTGGCCTCCTCCCCCCTGGCTCCTTTATATACGGGTGCGGGGGGCACCCCATAGACACACAAGTTGATCTACGGATCGTTCCTTAGCCGTGTGCGGTGCCCCCTTCCACCATATTCCACCTCGGTCATATCGTCGCGGAGTTTAGGCGAAGCCCTGCGCCGGTAGAACATCATCATCGTCACCATGCCGTCGTGCTGACGGAACTCATCTCCGGAGCCTTTGCTAGTTCGGAGGGCCGGAGATCGTCATCGAGCTGAACGTGTGCTGAACTCGGAGGCTCCGTACATTCGGTGCTTGGATCGGTCAGATCGTGAAGACGTACGACTACATCAACCGCGTTGTGCTAACGCTTCCGCTTACGGTCTACGAGGGTACATAGACGAACACTCTCCCCTCTCGTTGCTATGCCATCACCATGATCTTGCGTGTGCGTAGGAAATTTTTTGAAATTACTACGTTCCCCAACAGTGGCATCAGATCCTAGGTTTTATGCGTTGATGTTATATGCACGAGTAGAACACAAGTGAGTTGTGGACGATATAAGTCATACTGCCTACCAGCATGTCATACTTTGGTTCAGCGGTATTGTGAGATGAAGCGGCCCGGACCGACATTACGCGTACGCTTACGCGAGACTGGTTTCACCGTTACGAGCACTCGTGCTTAAAGGTGGCTGGCGGGTGTTTGTCTCTCTCACTTTAGTTGAACCGAGTGTGGCTACGCCCGGTCCTTGCGAAGGTTAAAACGGAGTCTATTTGACAAACTATCGTTGTGGTTTTGATGCGTAGGTGAGAACGGTTCTTGCTAAGCCCGTAGCAGCCACGTAAAATTTGCAACAACAAAGTAGAGTACGTCTAACTTGTTTTTGCAGGGCATGTTGTGATGTGATATGGTCAAGACGTGATGCTATATTTTATTGTCTGAGATGATCATGTTTTGTAACCGAAGTTATCGGCAACTGGCAGGAGCCATATGGTTGTCGCTTTATTGTATGAAATGCAAACGCCCTGTAATTGCTTTACTTTATCACTAAGCGGTAGCGATAGTCGTAGAAGCAATAGATGGCGTGAACGACAATGATGCTACGATGGAGATCAAGGTATCGCGCCGGTGACGATGGTGATCATGACGGTGCTTCGGAGATGGAGATCACAAGCACAAGATGATGATGGCCATATCATATCACTTATATTGATTGCATGTGATGTTTATCCTTTATGCATCTTATCTTGCTTTGATTGACGGTAGCATTTTAAGATGATCTCTCACTAAAATAATCAAGTAGTGTTCTCCCTGAGTATGCACCATTGCCAAAGTTCGTCGTGCCGAGACACCAGGTGATGATCGGGTGTGATAAGCTCTACGTCCATCTACAACGGGTGCAAGCCAGTTTTGCACACGCAGAATACTCAGGTTAAACTTGACGAGCCTAGCATATGCAGATATGGTCTCAGAACACGGAGACCGAAAGGTCGAGCGTGAATCATATAGTAGATATGATCAACATAGTGATGTTCACCATTGAAAACTACTCCATCTCACGTGATGATCGGTTATGGTTTAGTTGATTTGGATCACGTGATCACTTAGATGACTAGAGAGATGTCTGTCTAAGTGGGAGTTCTTAAGTAATATGATTAATTGAACTTAAATTTATCATGAACTTAGTACCTGATAGTATCTTGCTTGTCTATGTTTATTTGTAGATAGATGGCTCGTGTTGTTGTTCCGTTGAATTTTAATGCGTCCCTTGAGAAAGCAAAGTTGAAAGATGATGGTAGCAATTACACGGACTGGGTCCGTAACCTGAGGATTATCCTCATTGCTGCACAGAAGAGTTACGTCCTGGAAGCACCGCTGGGTGCCAGGCCTGCTGCTGATGCAACTGACGACGTTAAGAACGTCTGGCAGAGCAAAGCTGATGACTACTCTATAGTTCAGTGTGCCATGCTTTACGGCTTGGAACCGGGTCTTCAACGACGTTTTGAACGTCATGGAGCATATGAGATGTTCCAGGAGTTGAAGTTAATATTTCAAGCAAATGCCCGGATTGAGAGATATGAAGTCTCCAATAAGTTCTATAGCTGCAAGATGGAGGAGAATAGTTCTGTCAGTGAACACATACTCAGAATGTCTGGGTACAATAATCACTTGATTCAACTGGGAGTTAATCTTCCTGATGATAGTGTCATTGACAGAATTCTCCAATCACTTCCACCAAGCTACAAGAGCTTCGTGATGAACTATAATATGCAAGGGATGAACAAGACTATTCCCGAGCTCTTTGCGATGCTGAAAGCCACGGAGGTAGAAATCAAGAAGGAGCATCAAGTGTTGATGGTCAACAAGACCACTACTTTCAAGAAGAAGGGCAAAGGGAAGAAGAAGGGGAACTTCAAGAAGAACGGCAAGCAAGTTGCTGCTCAAAAGAAGAAACCCAAGTCTGGACCTAAGCCTGAAACTGAGTGCTTCTACTTCAAGCAGACTGGACACTCGAAGCGGAACTGCCCCAAGTATTTGGCGGATAAGAAGGATGGCAAAGTGAGCAAAGGTATATGTGATATACATGTTATTGATGTGTACCTAACTAGAGCTCGTAGTAGCACCTGGGTATTTGATACTGGTTCTGTTGCTAATATTTGCAACTCGAAACAGGGACTACGGAATAAGCGAGCACTGGCCAAGGACGAGGTGATGATGCGCGTGGGAAACGGTTCCAAAGTCGATGTGATCGCGGTCGGCACGCTACCTCTACATCTACCTTCGGGATTAGTTTTAGACCTGAATAATTTTTATTTGGTGCCAGCGTTGAGCATGAACATTATATCTGGATCTTGTTTAATGCGAGACGGTTATTCATTTAAATCAGAGAATAATGGTTGTTCTATTTATATGAGTAATATCTTTTATGGTCATGCACCCTTGAAGAGTGGTCTATTTTTATTGAATCTCGATAGTAGTGATACACATATTCATAATGTTGAAGCCAAAAGATGCAGAGTTGATAATGATAGTGCAACTTATTTGTGGCACTGCCGTTTAGGTCATATCGGTGTAAAGCGCATGAAGAAACTCCATACTGATGGACTTCTGGAATCACTTGATTATGAATCACTTGGTACTTGCGAACCGTGCCTCATGGGCAAGATGACTAAAACACCGTTCTCCGGAACTATGGAGAGAGCAACAGATTTGTTGGAAATCATACATACAGATGTATGTGGTCCGATGAATGTTGAGGCTCGTGGCGGATATCGTTATTTTCTCACCTTCACAGATGATTTGAGAAGATATGGGTATATCTACTTAATGAAGCACAAGTCTGAAACATTTGAAAAGTTCAAAGAATTTCAGAGTGAAGTGGAAAATCATCGTAACAAGAAAATAAAGTTTCTACGATCTGATCGTGGAGGAGAATATTTGAGTTACGAGTTTGGTTTACATTTGAAACAATGCGGAATAGTTTCACAACTCACACCACCCGGAACACCACAACGAAATGGTGTGTCCGAACGTCGTAATCGTACTTTACTTGATATGGTGTGATCTATGATGTCTCTTACCGATTTACCGCTATCGTTTTGGGGTTATGCTTTAGAGACGGCCGCATTCACGTTAAATAGGGCACCATCTAAATCCATTGAGACGACGCCTTATGAACTGTGGTTTGGCAAGAAACCAAAGTTGTCGTTTCTTAAAGTTTGGGGCTGCAGTGCTTATGTGAAGAAACTTCAACCAGATAAGCTCGAACCCAAATCGGAGAAATGTGTCTTCATAGGATACCCAAAAGAGACTGTTGGGTACACCTTCTATCACAGATCCGAAGGCAAGACATTCGTTGCTAAGAATGGATCCTTTCTAGAGAAGGAGTTTCTCTCGAAAGAAGTGAGTGGGAGGAAAGTAGAACTTGATGATATAGCTGTATCTACTCCCTTATTGGAGGGTAGTTCATCACGAGAACCGGTTCCCGTGACAACTACACCAATTAGTGAGGAAGCTAATGATATTGATCATGAAACTTCGGATCAAGTTTTTGCTGAACCTCGTAGGTCTACCAGAGTAAGATCCGCACCAGAATGGTACGGTAATCCTATTCTGGAAGTCATGTTACTTGACCATGATGAACCTACGAACTATGAGGAAGCAATGATGAGCCCAGATTCCGCAAAATGGCTAGAGGCCATGAAATCTAAGATGGGATCCATGTATGAAAATAAAGTATGGACTTTGGTTGACTTGCCCGATGATCGGCAAGCCATTGAGAATAAATGGATCTTTAAGAAGAAGACTGACGCTGATGGTAATGTTACTGTCTATAAAGCTCGACTTGTTGCGAAAGGTTTTCGACAAGTTCAAGGGGTTGACTACGATGAGACTTTCTCACCCGTAGCGATGCTTAAGTCTGTCCGAATCATGTTTGCTATTGCTGCATTTCATGATTATGAAATTTGGCAAATGGATGTCAAGACTGCATTCTTGAATGGATTTCTAGAAGAAGAGTTGTATATGATGCAGCCGGAAGGTTTTGTTGATCCAAAAGGTGCTGACAAAGTGTGCAAGCTCCAGCGTTCCATTTATGGACTGGTGCAAGCATCTCGGAGTTGGAATAAACGCTTTGATAGTGTGATCAAAGCATATGGTTTTATACAGACTTTTGGAGAAGCCTGTATTTACAAGAAAGTGAGTGGGAGCTCTGTAGCATTTCTAGTTTTATATGTTGATGACATATTATTAATTGGTGATATAGAATTTCTGGATAGCATAAAGGGATACTTGAATAAAAGTTTTTCAATGAAAGACCTCGGTGAAGACGCTTAATAGGACTTTCACAAAGCACATACCTTGACAAAATTTTGAAAAAGTTCAAAATGGATCAGGCAAAGAAAGGATTCTTGCCTATGCTACAAGGTGTGAAGTTGAGTCAAACTCAATGCCCGACCACAGCAGAAGATAGAGAGAAAATGAAAAATGTTCCCTATGCTTCAGCCATAGGCTCTATCATGTATGCAATGCTGTGTACCAGACCTGACGTATGCTTAGCAATAAGCTTGGCAGGAAGGTACCAAAGTAATCCAAGAGTGGATCACTGGACCGCGGTCAAGAACATCCTGAAATACCTGAAAAGGACTAAGGATATGTTTCTCGTATATGGAGGTGACAAAGAGCTAGTCGTAAATGGTTACGTCGATGCAAGCTTTGACACTGATCCGGACGATTCTAAATCACAAACCGGATACGTGTTTATATTAAACGGTGGAGCTGTAAGTTGGTGCAGTTCTAAAGAAAGTGTCGTGGCGGGATCTACATGTGAAGCGGAGTACATAGCTGCTTCTGAAGCAGCGAATGAAGGAGTCTGGATGAAGGAGTTCATTTCCGATCTAGGTGTCATACCTAGTGCATCGGGACCAATGAAGATCTTCTGTGACAATACTGGTGCAATTGCCTTGGCAAAGGAATCCAGATTTCACAAGAGGACCAAGCACATCAAGAGACGCTTCAATTCCATTTGGGACCAAGTCCAAGTGGGAGACATAGAGATTTGCAAGATACATACGGATCTGAATGTTGCAGACCCGTTGACTAAGCCTCTCTCACGAGCAAAACATGATCAGCACCAAGACTCCATGGGTGTTAGAATCATTACTATGTAATCTAGATTATTGACTCTAGTGCAAGTGGGAGACTGAAGGAAATATGCCCTAGAGGCAATAATAAAGTTATTATTTATTTCCTCATATCATGATAAATGTTTATTATTCATGCTAGAATTGTATTAACCGGAAACATAATACATGTGTGAATACATAGACAAACACATAGTCACTAGTATGCCTCTACTTGACTAGCTCATTAATCAAAGATGGTTATGTTTCCTGACCATAGACATGTGTTGTCATTTGATTAATGGGATCACATCATTAGGAGAATGATGTGATTGACATGACCCATTCTGTTAGCCTAGCACTTGATCGTTTAGTATACTGCTATTGCTTTCTTCATGACTTATACAAAGTTCCTACAACTATGAGATTGTGCAACTCCCGTTTACCGGAAGAACACTTTGTGTGCTATCAAACGTCACAACGTAACTGGGTGATTATAAAGGTGCTCTACAGGTGTTTCCGAAGGCACATGTTGGGTTGGCATAATTCGAGATTAGGATTTGTCACTCCGATTGTCGGAGAGGTATCTCTGGGCCCTCTCGGTAATACTCATCACCTAAGCCTTGCAAGCATGTAAATAATGAGTTAGTTATGAGATGACGTATTATGGAACGAGTAAAGAGACTTGCCGGTAACGAGATTGAACTAGGTATTGGATACCGACGATCAAATCTCGGGCAAGTAACATACCGATGACAAAGGAAACAAAGTATGTTGTTATGCGGTTTGACGGACAGTGCCCACGGCCGTCGTCGTCTACCTCCGTCCAGAGGCAACGGCGAGCTCGTCGGCGGCGATATAGGGGACGGGGGAATGCGTGGGTGGTACCGTTGGACTTGGGGGGATGTGATCGTTCGGGTGGTGGTGGAGATGGTCGCCGGAGCAGCCTGGTTCGCCGACGACGAGGTCACACGGCGGAGGTGCTTCGGGAGTCGATGGTTCCGGCCGTTCCTGGCTGCAAAAAGAGCGGGGAAGAGAGGGGAAAGGATCAGCGACGCCTTGTAGTTCCAGATCGAGAGAGAACAGGGGCGGAGGAGGCCTATACCGCGTGGACGTCGACGACCCGAGGCGGCGGAGCTCGAGCTCGATCTCGAGCTCGGGCCTCTCTAGGGTTGAATGGATGGGTCGGGAGGTAGATTTGGGGTGTAGGGGAGCGACAGGGAGCGAGAGAGAGGCTCGGGGTCGCCTTTTATAGGCTGGCCAAGGTCCACCGTAGGCGCGGCCTACGGGTTCCCGCGGGATCGGCTCGGGTGGCCGTTAGAGAGGGAATGGTGGGCTCGGGGGTGTTTGTGGGAGTGGTGTAGGGTGCCAGGGAGAAAGAGGAGGAGCGGGACGAGCTGCAAGCGGGCCAACGGAGTGGCGCGAGCATTGGCCGAGCGGGGCGGCGCTCTGGCGCGAGCTGCAGGAGAGAGAGGAGGGCGCGGGAGCAAGTGGGCAGCCTGCTGGCATGGAGCGGACGTCGAGGGGCATCGACTGGCGCGCGGGGGAGGCTCGAGGTGGTCGGGGGACGCGGCGTCAATGGTCAGGTGCCCTGCCAGGCGCTCCAGAGCGCGACTTTGGCCGGCATCCGCGGTTTTCCCGCGTCTGCGCGCGCCCACTTGTGTCTGGAGGCTGCAGGGGGCATGGGCAAATGCTGGAAAGAGCCTTGGATGCTGTTAAAAGCTGAGGGGAGAGGAGGACGCTGAGAGAGAGGGAGGAATCCACTGTCCAGAGAAGAAAAATGGGGTTCCCCCTCCCTTCATCATTGCTTCCTCGGGCAGGAAAGCATCCAGGTGATAGAGGGCAACTAGGAGGGGTTGTGGTAAAAAGCAGAGCTTATGGAGATTAGTGGGAGAGGCTAAAAATGGGATTTTGTTAAAGTGGCAGAAGGTGTTTGATGCTGGTTTGGGCAAGTAGATGATTTCCATTAGTCAAGTGACTCCACAGGGTGAAATGGCACATATAATTAGGGCCTTCCACCCATTTTGAGCTCATTTGGGCAAAGTTGCCAATGCAACTTTTGAAAACCCTAGAAATTGGCAGGAATGGACTTGTGCAGATCTAGTTGAGTAAATCAATTCTCCTTGATGCACCACTTGGTGTGGTGGCCTCATTTGGTCATGTGATCATGCTCACAAAAGTTGGGATCAAGGAGAGAAAGTTGGCAGTACAAGGTAGTTCAAATTTGATTCTGGTCAGAGAGGGTTTTAGGCACTTTGGTGAACCAAAATGACCTTGATTGACATGAGGCTTTGCAAGGTGATCACAATATGCATTTGTGACTTGCTGGATTTTCCTAGGATTTTTATGAAAATATTTCCTGTACAAATATTTCAAATCCTTGAAATAGGAAAAAATGGTTTTGGGAGGTTTTGTCCAATATTTTGAACATGACCATGTGTTGAAACTCTTATATATGGGAAATATATACCCACTGAGTTTCCCTGATTTTTGTCAAATATTTTTAAAACAATAAAATAATTTTTCCGTATTAAAGACCATTTCTGGCCTTAAGAAGAACCTTTTAAATAAAATAGGAAAACAACTTCAAAAATTATATTTTTATGGTTTGTGGGAGTCCTATATCTATTAGGTTTCAAATGTACTCTTTGGAACAATTTTCATACCCCAAATCAAGTACTTGTAGTGCAAACCTCAATTTAGGGGGTTTTGGAAAACTAATTTTTGAAAATACTGATTGGCCAAATTATTTTTATAAGAAAATACTATATTGCACTATACACATGGCATGATCATTGGGCAGAAGTTTGGGGCAAGGAGATGAAGTATATAAGGTGGAGTTTGAAGGAAATATGCCCTAGAGGCAATAATAAAGTTATTATTTATTTCCTCATATCATGATAAATGTTTATTATTCATGCTAGAATTGTATTAACCGGAAACATAATACATGTGTGAATACATAGACAAACACATCGTCGCTAGTATGCCTCTACTTGACTAGCTCATTAATCAAAGATGGTTATGTTTCCTGACCATAGACATGTGTTGTCATTTGATTAATGGGATCACATCATTAGGAGAATGATGTGATTGACATGGCCCATTCTGTTAGCCTAGCACTTGATCGTTTAGTATACTTCTATTGCTTTCTTCATGACTTATACAAAGTTCCTACAACTATGAGATTGTGCAACTCCCGTTTACCGGAAGAACACTTTGTGTGCTACCAAACGTCACAACGTAACTGGGTGATTATAAAGGTGCTCTACAGGTGTTTCCGAAGGTACATGTTGGGTTGGCATAATTCGAGATTAGGATTTGTCACTCCGATTGTCGGAGAGGTATCTCTGGGCCCTCTCGGTAATACTCATCACCTAAGCCTTGCAAGCATGTAACTAGTGAGTTAGTTATGAGATGACGTATTACGGAACGAGTAAAGAGACTTGCCGGTAACGAGATTGAACTAGGTATTGGATACCGACGATCAAATCTCGGGCAAGTAACATACCGATGACAAAGGGAACAAAGTATGTTGTTATGCGGTTTGACCGATAAAGATCTTCGTAGAATATGTAGGAACCAATATGGGCATCCAGGTCCCGCTATTGGTTATTGACCGAGAATGGTTTTAGGTCATGTCTACATAGTTCTCGAACCCGTAGGGTCCACACGCTTAACGTTTCGATGACAGTTTTATTATGAGTTTATAAGTTTTGATGTACCGAAGTTTGTTCGGAGTCCCGGATGTGATCACGGACATGACGAGGAGTCTCGGAATGGTCGAGACATAAAGATTGATATATTGGAAGCCTATGTTTGGACATCGGAATGGTTCCGGGTGAAATCGGCATTTTACCGGAGTACCGGGAGGTTACCGGAACCCCCCCGGGGGGTTAATGGGCCTACATGGGCCAAGAGGGAGAAGAGGAAGGAGCAAGGAGGGGGCCGCGCGCCCCTCCCCCTCCTAGTCCGAATAGGACAAGGGAAAGGGGGCGCCCCCCCCCCCCTTTCCTTCCCCTCTTCCTCCTCTTTCCCCCTCTCTCCTACTCCAAATTGGAAAAGGGGAGTCCTACTCCCGGTGGGAGTAGGACTCCCCCCTTGGCGCGCCCCCTTAGGCCGGTGGCCTCCTCCCCCCTGGCTCCTTTATATACGGGGGCGTGGGGCACCCCATAGACACACAAGTTGATCTACGAATCGTTCCTTAGCCGTGTGCGGTGCCCCCTTCCACCATATTCCACCTCGGTCATATCGTCGCGGAGTTTAGGCGAAGCCCTGCGCCGGTAGAACATCATCATCGTCACCATGCCGTCGTGCTGACGGAACTCATCTCCGGAGCCTTTGCTGGTTCGGAGGGCCGGAGATCGTCATCGAGCTGAACGTGTGCTGAACTCGGAGGCTCCGTACGTTCGGTGCTTGGATCGGTCGGATCGTGAAGACGTACAACTACATCAACCGCGTTGTGCTAACGCTTCCGCTTACGGTCTACGAGGGTACGTAGACGAACACTCTCCCCTCTTGTTGCTATGCCATCACCACGATCTTGCGTGTGCGTAGGAAATTTTTTGAAATTACTACGTTCCCCAACAGTGGCATCAGAGCCTAGGTTTTATGCGTTGATGTTATATGCACGAGTAGAACACAAGTGAGTTGTGGACGATATAAGTCATACTGCCTACCAGCATGTCATACTTTGGTTCAGCGGTATTGTGAGATGAAGCGGCCCGGACCGACATTACGCGTACGCTTACGCGAGACTGGTTTCACCGTTACAAGCACTCGTGCTTAAAGGTGGCTGGCGGGTGTTTGTCTCTCTCACTTTAGTTGAACCGAGTGTGGCTACGCCCGGTCCTTGCGAAGGTTAAAACGGAGTCTATTTGACAAACTATCGTTGTGGTTTTGATGCGTAGGTGAGAACGGTTCTTGCTAAGCCCGTAGCAGCCACGTAAAATTTGCAACAACAAAGTAGAGGACGTCTAACTTGTTTTTGCAGGGCATGTTGTGATGTGATATGGTCAAGACGTGATGCTATATTTTATTGTATGAGATGATCATGTTTTGTAACCGAAGTTATCGGCAACTGGCAGGAGCCATATGGTTGTCGCTTTATTGTATGAAATGCAAACGCCCTATAATTGCTTTACTTTATCACTAAGCGGTAGCGATACTCGTAGAAGCAATAGATGGCGTAAACGACAATGATGCTACGATGGAGATCAAGGTGTCGCGCCGGTGACGATGGTGATCACGACGGTGCTTCGGAGATGGAGATCACAAGCACAAGATGATGATGGCCATATCATATCACTTATATTGATTGCATGTGATGTTTATCCTTTATGCATCTTATCTTGCTTTGATTGACGGTAGCATTTTAAGATGATCTCTCACTAAAATAATCAAGTAGTGTTCTCCCTGAGTATGCACCGTTGCCAAAGTTCGTCGTGCCGAGACACCACGTGATGATCGGGTGTGATAAGCTCTACGTCCATCTACAACGGGTGCAAGCCAGTTTTGCACACGCAGAATACTCAGGTTAAACTTGATGAGCCTAGCATATGCAGATATGGTCTCGGAACACGGAGATCGAAAGGTCGAGCGTGAATCATATAGTAGATATGATCAACATAGTGATGTTCACCATTGAAAACTACTCCATCTCACGTGATGATCGGTTATGGTTTAGTTGATTTGGATCACGTGATCACTTAGATGACTAGAGAGATGTCTGTCTAAGTGGTAGTTCTTAAGTAATATGATTAATTGAACTTAAATTTATCATGAACTTAGTACCTGATAGTATCTTGCTTGTCTATGTTTGTTTGTAGATAGATGGCTCGTGCTGTTGTTTCGTTGAATTTTAATGCGTCCCTTGAGAAAGCAAAGTTGAAAGATGATGGTAGCAATTACACGGACTGGGTCCGTAACCTGAGGATTATCCTCATTGCTGCACAGAAGAGTTACGTCCTGGAAGCACCGCTGGGTGCCAGGCCTGCTGCTGATGCAACTGACGACGTTAAGAACGTCTGGCAGAGCAAAGCTGATGACTACTCTATAGTTCAGTGTGCCATGCTTTACGACTTGGAACCGGGTCTTCAACGATGTTTTGAACGTCATGGAGCATATGAGATGTTCCAGGAGTTGAAGTTAATATTTCAAGCAAATGCCCGGATTGAGAGATATGAAGTCTCCAATAAGTTCTATAGCTGCAAGATGGAGGAGAATAGTTCTGTCAGTGAACACATACTCAGAATGTCTGGGTACAATAATCACTTGATTCAACTGGGAGTTAATCTTCCTGATGATAGTGTTATTGACAGAATTCTCCAATCACTGCCACCAAGCAACAAGAGCTTCGTGATGAACTATAATATGCAAGGGATGAACAAGACTATTCCTGAGCTCTTTGCGATGCTGAAAGCCGCGGAGGTAGAAATCAAGAAGGAGCATCAAGTGTTGATGGTCAACAAGACCACAAGTTTCAAGAAGAAGGGAAAAGGGAAGAAGAAGGGGAACTTCAAGAAGAACGGCAAGCAAGTTGCTGCTCAAGAGAAGAAACCCAAGTCTGGACCTAAGCCTGAAACTGAGTGCTTCTACTGCAAGCAGACTGGACACTCGAAGCGGAACTGCCCCAAGTATTTGGCGGATAAGAAGGATGGCAAAGTGAGCAAAGGTATATGTGATATACATGTTATTGATGTGTACCTAACTAGAGCTCGTAGTAGCACCTGGGTATTTGATACTGGTTCTGTTGCTAATATTTGCAACTCGAAACAGGGACTACGGAATAAGCGAGCACTGGCCAAGGACGAGGTGATGATGCGCGTGGGAAACGGTTCCAAAGTCGATGTGATCGCGGTCGGCACGCTACCTCTACATCTACCTTCGGGATTAGTTTTAGACCTGAATAATTTTTATTTGGTGCCAGCGTTGAGCATGAACATTATATCTGGATCTTGTTTAATGCGAGACGGTTATTCATTTAAATCAGAGAATAATGGTTGTTCTATTTATATGAGTAATATCTTTTATGGTCATGCACCCTTGAACAGTGGTCTATTTTTATTGAATCTCGATAGTAGTGATACACATATTCATAATGTTGAAGCCAAAAGATGCAGAGTTGATAATGATAGTGCAACTTATTTGTGGCACTGCCGTTTAGGTCATATCGGTGTAAAGCGCATGAAGAAACTCCATACTAATGGACTTCTGGAATCACTTGATTATGAATCACTTGGTACTTGCGAACCGTGCCTCATGGGCAAGATGACTAAAACACCGTTCTCCGGAACTATGGAGAGAGCAACAGATTTGTTGGAAATAATACATACAGATGTATGTGGTCCGATGAATGTTGAGGCTCGTGGCGGATATCGTTATTTTCTCACCTTCACAGATGATTTGAGCAGATATGGGTATATCTACTTAATGAAGCACAAGTCTGAAACATTTGAAAAGTTCAAAGAATTTCAGAGTGAAGTGGAAAATCATCGTAACAAGAAAATAAAGTTTCTACGATCTGATCGTGGAGGAGAATATTTGAGTTACGAGTTTGGTTTACATTTGAAACAATGCGGAATAGTTTCGCAACTCACACCACCCGGAACACCACAACGAAATGGTGTGTCCGAACGTCGTAATCGTACTTTACTTGATATGGTGCGATCTATGATGTCTCTTACCGATTTACCGCTATCGTTTTGGGGTTATGCTTTAGAGACGGCCGCATTCACGTTAAATAGGGCACCATCTAAATCCGTTGAGATGACGCCTTATGAACTGTGGTTTGGCAAGAAACCAAAGTTGTCGTTTCTTAAAGTTTGGGGCTGCGATGCTTATGTGAAGAAACTTCAACCAGATAAGCTCGAACCCAAATCGGAGAAATGTGTCTTCATAGGATACCCAAAAGAGACTGTTGGGTACACCTTCTACCACAGATCCGAAGGCAAGACATTCGTTGCTAAGAATGGATCCTTTCTAGAGAAGGAGTTTCTCTCGAAAGAAGTGAGTGGGAGGAAAGTAGAACTTGATGAGATAACTGTATCTACTCCCTTATTGGAAGGTAGTTCATCACGAGAACCGGTTCCCGTGACAACTACACCAATTAGTGAGGAAGCTAATGATATTGATCATGAAACTTCGGATCAAGTTTCTGCTGAACCTCGTAGGTCTACCAGAGTAAGATCCGCACCAGAATGGTACGGTAATCCTATTCTGGAAGTCATGTTACTTGACCATGATGAACCTACGAACTATGAGGAAGCAATGATGAGCCCAGATTCCGCAAAATGGCTAGAGGCCATGAAATCTAAGATGGGATCCATGTATGAAAATAAAGTATGGACTTTGGTTGACTTGCCCGATGATCGGCAAGCCATTGAGAATAAATGGATCTTTAAGAAGAAGACTGACGCTGATGGTAATGTTACTGTCTATAAAGCTCGACTTGTTGCGAAAGGTTTTCGACAAGTTCAAGGGGTTGACTACGATGAGACTTTCTCACCCGTAGCGATGCTTAAGTCTGTCCGAATCATGTTTGCTATTGCTGCATTTCATGATTATGAAATTTGGCAAATGGATGTCAAGACTGCATTCTTGAATGGATTTCTAGAAGAAGAGTTGTATATGATGCAGCCGGAAGGTTTTGTTGATCCAAAAGGTGCTGACAAAGTGTGCAAGCTCCAGCGTTCCATTTATGGACTGGTGCAAGCATCTCGGAGTTGGAATAAACGCTTTGATAGTGTGATCAAAGCATATGGTTTTATACAGACTTTTGGAGAAGCCTGTATTTACAAGAAAGTGAGTGGGAGCTCTGTAGCATTTCTAGTTTTATATGTTGATGACATATTATTAATTGGTGATATAGAATTTCTGGATAGCATAAAGGGATACTTGAATAAAAGTTTTTCAATGAAAGACCTCGGTGAAGACGCTTAATAGGACTTTCACAAAGCACATACCTTGACAAAATTTTGAAAAAGTTCAAAATGGATCAGGCAAAGAAAGGATTCTTGCCTATGCTACAAGGTGTGAAGTAGAGTCAAACTCAATGCCCGACCACAGCAGAAGATAGAGAGAAAATGAAAAATGTTCCCTATGCTTCAGCCATAGGCTCTATCATGTATGCAATGCTGTGTACCAGACCTGACGTATGCTTAGCAATAAGCTTGGCAGGAAGGTACCAAAGTAATCCAGGAGTGGATCACTGGACCGCGGTCAAGAACATCCTGAAATACCTGAAAAGGACTAAGGATATGTTTCTCGTATATGGAGGTGACAAAGAGCTAGTCGTAAATGGTTACGTCGATGCAAGCTTTGACACTGATCCGGACGATTCTAAATCACAAACCGGATACGTGTTTATATTAAACGGTGGAGCTGTAAGTTGGTGCAGTTCTAAAGAAAGTGTCGTGGCGGGATCTACATGTGAAGCGGAGTACATAGCTGCTTCTGAAGCAGCGAATGAAGGAGTCTGGATGAAGGAGTTCATTTCCGATCTAGGTGTCATACCTAGTGCATCGGGACCAATGAAGATCTTCTGTGACAATACTGGTGCAATTGCCTTGGCAAAGGAATCCAGATTTCACAAGAGGACCAAGCACATCAAGAGACGCTTCAATTCCATTCGGGACCAAGTCCAAGTGGGAGACATAGAGATTTGCAAGATACATACGGATCTGAATGTTGCAGACCCGTTGACTAAGCCTCTCTCACGAGCAAAACATGATCAGCACCAAGACTCCATGGGTGTTAGAATCATTACTATGTAATCTAGATTATTGACTCTAGTGCAAGTGGGAGACTGAAGGAAATATGCCCGAGAGGCAATAATAAAGTTATTATTTATTTCCTCATATCATGATAAATGTTTATTATTCATGCTAGAATTGTATTAACCGGAAACATAATACATGTGTGAATACATAGACAAACACATAGTCACTAGTATGCCTCTACTTGACTAGCTCATTAATCAAAGATGGTTATGTTTCCTGACCATAGACATGTGTTGTCATTTGATTAATGGGATCACATCATTAGGAGAATGATGTGATTGACATGACCCATTCTGTTAGCCTAGCACTTGATCGTTTAGTATACTGCTATTGCTTTCTTCATGACTTATACAAAGTTCCTACAACTATGAGATTGTGCAACTCCCGTTTACCGGAAGAACACTTTGTGTGCTACCAAACGTCACAACGTAACTGGGTGATTATAAAGGTGCTCTACAGGTGTTTCCGAAGGCACATGTTGGGTTGGCATAATTCGAGATTAGGATTTGTCACTCCGATTGTCGGAGAGGTATCTCTGGGCCCTCTCGGTAATACTCATCACCTAAGCCTTGCAAGCATGTAAATAATGAGTTAGTTATGAGATGACGTATTACGGAACGAGTAAAGAGACTTGCCGGTAACGAGATTGAACTAGGTATTGGATACCGACGATCAAATCTCGGGCAAGTAACATACCGATGACAAAGGAAACAAAGTATGTTGTTATGCGGTTTGACCGATAAAGATCTTCGTAGAATATGTAGGAACCAATATGGGCATCCAGGTCCCGCTATTGGTTATTGACCAAGAATGGTTTTAGGTCATGTCTACATAGTTCTCGAACCCGTAGGGTCCGCGCGCTTAACGTTTCGATGACAGTTTTATTATGAGTTTATAAGTTTTGATGTACCGAAGTTTGTTCGGAGTCCCGGATGTGATCACGGACATGACGAGGAGTCTCGGAATGGTCGAGACATAAAGATTGATATATTGGAAGCCTATGTTTGGACATCGGAATGGTTCCGGGTGAAATCGGCATTTTACCGGAGTACCGGGAGGTTACCGAAACCCCCCCCCCCCCCCCGGGGGGGGGTTAATGGGCCTACATGGGCCAAGAGGGAGAAGAGAAAGGAGCAAGGAGGGGGCCGCGCGCCCCTCCCCCTCCTAGTACGAATAGGACAAGGGAAAGGGGGCGGCGCCCCCCCCCCCCCCTTTCCTTCCCCTCTTCCTCCTCTTTCCCCCTCTCTCCTACTCCAACTTGGAAAAGGGGAGTCCTACTCCCGGTGGGAGTAGGACTCCCCCCTTGGCGCGCCCCCTTAGGCCGGCGGCCTCCTCCCCCTGGCTCCTTTATATACGGGGGCGGGGGGCACCCCATAGACACACAAGTTGATCTACGGAACGTTCTTTAGCCGTGTGCGGTGCCCCCTTCCACCATATTCCACCTCGGTCATATCGTCGCGGAGTTTAGGCAAAGCCCTACGCCGGTAGAGCATCATCATCGTCACCACGCCGTCGTGCTGACGGAACTCATCTCCGGAGCCTTTGCTGGATCGGAGGGCCGGAGATCGTCATCGAGCTGAACGTGTGCTGGACTCGGAGGCTCCGTACGTTCGGTGCTTGGATCGGTCGGATCGTGAAGACGTACGACTACATCAACCGTGTTGTGCTAACGCGTCCACTTACGGTCTACGAGGGTACGTAGACGAACACTCTCCCCTCTCGTTGCTATGCCATCACCATGATCTTGCGTGTGCGTAGGAAATTTTTAAAATTACTACGTTCCCCAACAGAGTTGTGTTTACATTAAGGAGCATTTTAAAATTCACAGAGAGAAAATCAACTCCAAATAAAAGCCAATAATGCAAAAGTTTTTGTTGGTCCAAATTTTCATGCTTTATTAATGCAAATGACATGTTACAAAATGCAGGGTGTGACATCCCTGCTCTTCTATCCAGACTTTATCGCCACCGCCCATGGCCCGAACATCGCCATTGGTGTGTGCCATGACTGCCCTAGCCATGTCCTGGACATGGAATCCGGCGATGTCATCAAGCGGGTCAGCATTGATGCCTCAAGCCAACATGGCCACATGCTTCCGCACGAGACATCTAGCATTAATCTTTCCCGAGCAGTCCTTGTCAACGACAAGGACGGATGGCTCAGCCTGTTCGACCCTATCACTGGCGCCGTCAAACTCTTGCCCGACCCTCTGGCATCGGCTCACATGTCTATTTTGTATACGCTTGGTTGTGTGGCCTTCACGGGAGAATACAAGGTGCTCACCGTCGCGAACTCAGTTAACCATGGGCGGCAGATCTGCAAGATCCTCACCCTGGATGACAACGGCGGGGAGCGCTGGAGAGAGGCGGAGAGCCCACAGCTTAGTGTGAAATTGCCATTAGCGCCATCGACTTACATCAGTGAGGTTGCTATCGTTGAGGGGGTCGTCTACTTCTTGGTGTCCGGAGCATGAAGACAGCTGGAGCGCAACCGGCACCATGGCTGGATCTTGGCATTTGACCTTGGAGACGAGATGTGGAAGCCGGGTGCCATCCGAGGTCCCGTGTGGCGGCACAATTTCATCCTAGCCACACTAGAAGGCCAACTAGTGGCGTGCCACGGCAGTCATGTCGAGTTGTGGTTTCTTGTGGATCCTGACCTGCCTCTGTGGTGTATGTGACAAAGGATAGTCATGCCATACCATGAACTCCATTTACCAGCAGCGTGTGGATGGGGGCGGCCCCATGAGGACTTTGGGAAGCCACTGGCGGTGTTGGATGACCGGAGGATCGTCGTGTGGATGCGGGTGGCCCCACGAGGCCCCTCCGCGTTTGATGAGGTGTTGCGGTATTATGACACGACAACCGGAACTTTCATAGATGGAATGCATGTAGCGAGATGCAACCACATCACTTTGCCACCATGGAACTTGTTATATTCAGGGAGAGGAGCTGGAACACAAGTTATTGCACGGTGCAAGTTAAGCACGTAGACATCTGGGAAATAAATACTACCACCCCAAAGTTGCATTCGAGGTGGACTGGTGCATTTGACAGGTAGAAAAGCTAGCACATACCGGTAGACTTCATCATTGATCCGAAGAACCATCCTCCATTACGGAGGAAAGGTGCTCACGATCCGACCCGTGCATCTATGTTGAGAAAAAAACTTGATTGTGAAACTCAGCTCCGTTTATAGGTACCTGAACGCCAGAGGCAACTGATTTTGTTTCCATAGCCTTTTGCATTTCATGTATTTTATGGTTATAAAAATAAATGTTCATATGTGATCAAAGCAATATTTTTTGGACCAAACTTATTAATTATACATGCATTAATCATGGCACATGCTTGCACATTATTGTCCTTACGTCCAATATTGTCGTTCTCTGCCACATGTCAAACTGTGGAATCACCTCCCCTCGGCCCGCCATTCTGGCAGCGGCGGCGGGCATTCAGTGGTCCATGGACCTCGATGTAATTTTTATTATGTTTGTGGTGTTTTGTACCTCCAGTGAATCTTTATATAAATTTGATCCTTCTCGCAAAAAAAGTATTAGAAAAATGGCACACCGTACAACGACGCAGTATCACATATCGAGCTCCTCTCTGGTAATGAGTATTATTGAATATCTACAACCTTGCTCGATTTTAGAATCAAACAACTCGAAAAGTAGATGAACTATCTCGTCCCAAGTTTTCAATTTTTGAAAATCTAATTAGAAATGGTAAATATCTATAAGATTTTTGAATGTGTGGACATTTTTGTTAGTAATTTTAGATTTTTGATTAGTGTAAACTTGTGATTAGATTTATTCATTATTAGACCCAGTAACTGATACTTCCTATATTTTACAGTCACTTATTTTCTGAGGGAAATAAAAAATTCAGTGAAAGCAGCCTTTATTACTCAATGCTAGTCAAGGACCTTACAAGTTTGCCTTTCAAAAGGGGACGTGCTCCACGTCGGCTGGCGGATATGTCGAATTTTTTTGGCTTCACTTTTGGTGTTGTTGCGGATTTTTTTTGCAACACAAACAATGTTGCAAAAAAGAATTGGAGAATTGTTTTTACATCTTCTATTTTTTGCAAAATGTGCTGCGAAAGAAAATTTTGCAGCACCGATTATGTTGCGCAAAAAATTGCAGAAGTTTTTTTTCATCTTCACTTTTTTGCAAGATACTTGTTGTTCCGGAAGGAAAGTTTGCAACACAGATGATCTTGCAAAAAAATACATAAATAGCCATGCTAATATACACGTAGCCCGGAGGAGGCGGCGGACGCTCGTGTGTGATCCGCCGGCTGAAACGTAGCGTTTCTGATAGACAAAGCAAAATAAATCATAACTTTCTCTTGACAACCACTTTTAGGTTTACTAATGCTACGCGTCGGCCAGGGGATCTTTTTATAAGATCCACCACCTCGCGAGCCACTGGATTCAACGTGAGCGGGCCGTCAGATTCAGCCGTCAGCTTTGCAACCAGGATGATGTTACACTCGGCCGATTGTAACAAGATTCATGTTGCCGAACTTTTGCAACATAGGCATTGTTGCGAATTGTTCTTTGCACCAGAGCCAATGTTGCATCTTTTTTTATTCACCTATGTATAGGTGCTACGGAAGAAACTTTTGCAACACTAGTGATGTTGCAAAAATCTTTGTTGCAACAGGGGGATGTTGCAAGATAAAAAACGTCGGCCTTGCGCCGCACGCTCCTCTCAAACAGTGATGAGGGGAGGAGGGGCACCGATAGTCCCCGTTGTCGCAGTACCGCCGGTTAGCACCGGTCCTCCAACCAGGTCGCCTCGCCACCATCCTCTTCTACGGCGAGGTAGGCATAGCCCGCGCGGCCAACGGTCGTTGTGGAGGCGGGTGGCAACGACAGCCATCGGGCCCGATCCCAGCTGCAACCTCGCCGCCATCTTCCTCTCCGATGAGGTGGGCGGTTGCCGCCTCCTATGCCGAAGCGTCGGTTGACGCGCGTCTCTCATTCAGTGCTGCGTGGATTTGGATGTTGCCGCATCGTCTTCGTCGTCATCGGTCTGCAACAGATCAGTTCTTGCAACGTTAAAATTGCAACAACGGGCCAATTGCAAATCCGGTGATGACGGCCCATGAGGCACGTGGCGTGCAGGGACGTCGGCGGACGAGGGAGCTATATCATCCATCTGGTGATTTGAAGCATTTGCCTTACCTACTAGTAATTATGCACGTGCAACGCACGTTTCGACTAAAATTAATGCGAGACATGAGAATTCAAATGCATAGGAAAATAAGTTTTGCTCTCCATTATTTTTTACAAGTGTACTTCTTATTTCAAAAGTAAAATTTTCTTTCTTTGAAAAAATGTAATCCACAAATAAAGGACAGTCCCATGACATGTCCTCATCTGCAAAATTATGTTTTAAACTATGTGTCAAGACTAAATGTATCTCATTAGATGTAACAATATGTTTGGTTCAAGGGCGACAAAAAAAATACAACCATTAACTTTGCTTACACAGTTATCATTAAACTCCACTCTTTCTTAATGGATTGGTCCCTAAGAATAGAAGCTAGACCCTTTGACTATTACCTGACGTCGAGAAGCAAACACAAAACCAGTAATCTCTAGATCTTCGATTTACCTATTTGGTTAGGACAGCTTTTTTTAAAAAGGTTAGGAAAGCTAATTTATTTCCTAATAGCGTCGAGGCGGCTTCCTCTACTTGGATTTAAACAGACAAATCCAATGGGAAGACGCGAGATTTACTCACGTATACGAGAATAAACCTATAACTAACTGCATAATCTATGGTTCGATTCGATTGATCTGTTATTGGGTATTAAAGCAGGAGAGAAGTATTTGCACCCTCACATGTCGAACCACTCTATGGCGACGGCGACGTTCCATGCTCCACTCCATCTTCCTATCGTCGCCACAACCAACGATGGCATCCTGCCCCTGAGACCTGCTCAACGACCTCCTGCTCCGCCTCCCCGCCAAGCCGCTCTGCCGCTTCCGTGCCGTCTGCAGGGCGTGGAGGTCCTTGCTCTGCCACCCGGACTTCATCGCCGCTCATGACCACCGTCATCCGTGCCAACGCCGCGCCGTCGGCGTGTACCACCATGCCCGGCCCTGGCCTAAAATCCTCGTCCGGGACATGGACACCGGCCGCCTCATCAAATCTTTTAGCGCCAAAAGCACCACACAGCACCCCCGCTCCTTGAGTCCTGACCGAGCGGTCTGCGTCCAGGGATTGGGCATGCGGCTCCACCTCCTCGACCACGTCACGGGTGCCGTCTCCCTCTTGCCAAGACCTGCGTCGCCACGGGACTGTGCGGTCGTCTCGTACTCGCTCGGCCGCGTGACCTCCATTGGAGAGTACAAGGTGCTGGCCGTGGTCACCCTCGCGCAACATCAGGGGCAGGTCTGCAAGATCCTCACCCTCACTGGCGGCCAGGAGCCTTGGAGGGAGACAGGGAGGCCACTGTTCCGGGTGGTATCACCGCCGACGAAGTCGTATACCAACTGCAGGGAGACGGCCGTAGTCGAGGGGGTAGCCTACTTCCTAGTTGTCGACGGCCACCGGATGGACGAGTACGACGCCGACTAGATCATGGCGTACGACCTGGACACCGAGGGGTGGCGACCGGCAGCCATCCAAGGCCCCGCGGGCACCAACGACGTCGGTCTTGCCGGGTTGGACGGACGTCTGGTCGTGTGCCACGACGATTGCCTCAACCGCGTGCAACTGTGGTGCCTCATGGAACCCGATCAGGCTCTCTGGTCTTTGCTGCATAGGATTGTCATGCCGTACCACGTGCTCGGCAACAAGCCACCATTGTCGTCATCACGCTTTTGTGAGTATGTCAACAAGCCACTAGGGGTGCTGGAGGATGGGAAGATTGTGATAGGGATGCGGGTGAACTCGGTGACGCGGCCCCACTTCCCCAACATGGTGTTGCGTTTCTACGACCCGAGAAGCGGAACTTCCACGGACGCGGCAAAGATGTTGGATTGCCATGACGTGAGCATTTACACATGTAGCATGTTGCATTCAGGGCGCGGAGGAAGAAGATACCAGTGGTCTGAGTTTCGAGGCCACCGACCGACCAGACGCTACATTGTTTCCAGCCGCACTAGCTCTCACCGGCTATCCGGCACACTGCTTCCACCAGCGTTTTATTTTCCTATTTTTATTATTGAAGTAAGTTAAATTTGTTAATTTATAAGGCTGCAACTTGTTTTCTTTTTGCAAGTTTCAGTTCAAACGCAGTGACATAGAAAGTAGAAAACTGGCCAATTTCTTCTCTTCAGAGTTGGCAACAAATTTGGTTGAAATAAAGTTTTTTTCTTGAAGTTGAAAGATGCCAAAATTGAAGTTGAACCATTTTTCCTTTTCAAGTAGAATCCTTTGATTGTTCGGAGGGAGTACTCCCTCCGTCTGGAAATACTTGTCGCACAAATAGATAAAATTGGATGTACCTAGAACTAAAATACATCTAGATACATTACTACCAAAAACCGAAATTATCCTGTGAGTCGAATACCGACAGGAAAATAGGGGAAACCGACAGGGAAATATTTTCCTGTCGGGCCACCGTCAGGGTTAGCCATCAGCCATAGCTTGACAGGGAAAACAGAAAATGCCTGTCGGCTAACCGACAGGGAACTATTCCCATCGATGCATCATATTTCCCTAACGGTTTTGGGTCGACAGGAAAGAGCTTACATATCCCTGTCGGGATGTAACCCTCAGGAGAAATGGGTATTGAATAAACAAAAAAAGGTTAACGGTAAAATCACTCCAAAAATCATTCCAATACTTTTATATTCAGAACTACACATCAAAATCAATCACTTGTGACATCAATATAGTTACTAATTCACACGTCTTCTCATACAACCACACCAAATTTCAGTAAATGAATCAAAGGTCAACAGGAACACTTGATTCCAAGAAAAACTTCCACATCCAATAACCAGTAGTTCTATATTGTTTCCAGGTGCTGAAGACTATAGCAACTGTTCCAACTGATTAGTTGATTCAAACATGATCATTACGATATTAATCCATAAGAACTCATGAACTAGAAAAAGATAGAGCTATCGATACAAACATTTTATAGCTGTCATTTACACAAAGAGTGATATGCATACCTCGCCTTCTCAACAATATCACTGCCAAGAACCTAACCCACATGACAGATTTATAGTTAGTTGCTAGAAAATTAGAACAAACTCCAGGAGATCATAATGACACAATGAACAAAGATACTTTATTATTTTCAATTTTGTACAGGAAAACTCATGAGCAATGACCAAATGACAAAGAATGAACATATTTGACTCCATGGGAGCTATGCAAGTGCCTAAGATTTTCCAGGACATGCCAGTAGCATCAAAGAATTCAGAAAGTGCTATTTAGGTTCTGCAGGTTTAACAATCACTAGTTATATTCAGAGGTTGGCATGTCATGACTTAAGAGAAAATAGAGCTAAGTTAGATGTGGTTCATTGTCTCAATTTCTTCAGTGGGGTGTATGTGTATTTCTCATCATCATTATTTCAAATCAGATTTCTATAGAAGATAAACCAAGTATCCCACAAAATACAGAATTATTGCCAGAACACCCCTAAAAAGGCAGGTGTTGAACTATGTGAAAGATCGATACCAATATATAGTAACATCGCATTTGAAAGGCCATTAGACCCATGCCACAAGCATTTCTCCTGCAAAGTGAAAATATAGAGTAAGCCATGAAAATTGAGGCATGCCTTTGGCCCAGTACGAGAAGTTCTATCGAATGTACCCTTCAGGTTAAACAAAGTCTTAGATTCAGTGTGACCTATAATAAATTAGCATTTTCAGAATATATTATAAGGTAAGAACAGAGCAGTGGTAAGAAACAGTGAAATGGGTTGAGACAATTTGTCACAGGTAATTTATATGAAAGTTATACAGATGCAAGAAACTGGAACAACATCACAAGATAGAAATCATATAATGAACATAACATATTTGGCATCTTAGTTTCTTCATTACACCTAACTTGTTTTTGTTGAAGCAAAGCTACCCAGTTCTACAGCTATTGAGGCAAAATAATTGAGTGGTTTTTTCCAGGACCCTATCTCAGATTTGATACATCATACAACTAACAAAAACCTTTAAACTAACAAACTAAGCATATGGTTCTGAATTTGTTTGACGGAACAATTAAAATCAACCTGACTAGACAAGATATTAGAGGCTCCTTGCAAGTCGCTCAAACTAGAATATACATGTCAATACTGCTAAGTACAACTTCTGAATGACGCATAACCGAAAAATTGTATGCTAAGATGTGTAGGGTAAATGTACCTTGGTGAAAATAGTAGTACCAAGCCTCAAGAGGATGTGTGAGCTGAAACAGATAGGTTTGAACATAATTTTGATGTAGCAACAATACTTTCACGCAAGTTGGTTCTGCAATGGAAGAACACGAAAAAGCTCATTATTTTTCTCCATTTGGCTGATACAATCAGCAAATAACCAATGAAGTAAGATTTAGACTGAACAAACATACATCTACTGGCTCAACACAGATAAGATGATCTACAACATACCAGGCATAGCACAGTACTCTAGTATATATGAAAAAACTTGAGGGCACATTATTCATGATAAAACTTTGCTTTTCAGCATATCCAGTATTCCTAGACAAATATACTTGATGCTGTAGTAAAAATGGCAGGAGTTATGCATAATAGAAAAGGAAATGGAAAGGGCTCAAACAAATGTGAAGAGATACTACCACTAAAGTTTCCCAAAATGGGCCTCGCGCCAAAATGTGTATTTCCGTCAGTATCTAGCCAGCCCACAGGAAAATATTGTATTCTCCTGAGTGTTGGTTGCGGGCCCGACAGGAAAAGAATCCGGCCCACAGAATTATTCGAGTTTCTGGTAGTGCATCCATTTCTCCGACAAGTATTTCCGGACAGAGGGAGTACTAGCTAAACGGCGGCTGGGGTAGACTATTTCGAGTATTGGTTTATGGCATGTTTTTTTTCTTGGAAGGGAAAGCCTCTTGGTGCTACATTGCAAACTTAAAAGAGTCTTGCTATGCGTACGACTTTTGCTTGTCCGATTTCATACGACATAGCAGATCAAGCCCTTCAACTCCTGATCCAAACGGCAGCACACCACTAGATTAGACATCGTATAGAGTCGGACAGAGTAAAATTGTACGCACAGTAGTTTCGAACTTAAAAACGCTACATCATTCAAGACATGCGGTAATAGGAAACTAGGTGGGTCAACATCCCACTAGTACATCAATTTTATATCGTACGCATGTCGAGCTAGAAAATGTGCCAAAACAGTGCCTTCCCTTGGACAATGCTTGAATTTAATTGATGAGATCTCATGTGCTAGTTGAAAACAATCGGAGGCGGTGATCCGGTGCCCGAGCCCAGATGCTCCTGAAATCATCGGCGTCAATTCCAGGCTTGGGATCCAAACAATTTTCTCTGACACGTCTGACTCAAAATCTAGAAAAAGGCACATACACTGATATACAGTACTAGACAGTAGCTCTAGCGTGCGCCCAAATCATAGGTGGGAAGCCGTTCGTGGGCGGGCGCTCTGGTCCGTGAACCAGAACGTCAACATTTCAATTGAGCCACGGATCAAATAAGGCAACGACTATGCGTGGCGACGGTTGCTGGACTCGGCGACGGGAATTTCTATGAAGGGCCAGCTATTGACAACGCGCCCGCAGGGTCTTGCCTGGAGGGTGTCGTGACCGACGATGATGGCACTGGGTTATCGAGCGTGTGCATGTGAATCATTGTAAGCACAACGACTGATTGCCCTATTTTAGGGCGTGTAAGGGGACCGATTGGGGGCTGCACCGGTCAACCGTGGTTCCACATATCAGAGTCGCCGTGAGAACTCTGGGGATCGGCAGACAACCACAAGTACGGCCAGGGGATGGAGTGGAGCAAGTCAACCGATGAACGATGGCGAATTTTGTCACAAGGAAATACTTATCGGTCTGTGCTCCGATCACCCATCAGTGCCCTTGGGAGAGGGAAAGAGTTGCCTTCAAGAATCGGATCCAGACTATCTGCTCCCAAGCTTGAATGAGTAAAATCAAGAAAAATAGTAAAACAAATAAAGAATGAAAAAAATGTGGCAAACTTTGACGAATGGTTTATGTGCTTGCAAATATTTATCAAGAAATGACATTCGTGGAAATCGTAAAAAAAATCGATGCTGATTTTTTTTTGCCACCACTTCTACGTACTTTGTTGTTTCATGATGAAAATTCTCAAACACTCAAAACATTTGTTCGAAGTTTGTGAAAAAAATAGTTTTTTCTTCCTGGCTTGTACTGTTCATTTCATCCCAAACTGAAATAAGCTCGGGGAGCAGAGGAGCACTTTCGTCAGGAAACCAGCCTCTACTCTACTGTGGTGACGTACATACTGGACTGATGCCCCCGTCAACTATTCAACTTTGCCAGCTGCGAAGCAACCAGAGCAAAGGCTCCCCTCGTCGCGACGTACGTGGTTGCACGGCCGTCCATAGGTGGCACGCATGCCATGCCCACCCAAACCCGAACCCAAACCGTGTGCTCACTCGAGGCCAAACCCACCCTAATTTCTCAGCCCGGAGCGAGGACAAAGCGAAAATATTAGGGACGCCGTCGTCCGCACCAACCAAACCGTGTGCTACGCTCAGTCCCGAGTCGTGTCGTGTCGGGTCCGCACCCCCCGTTTCCACCAAAAACCACGGGCCCTCGCCCACCGATCCCACCCCATCTCCTCTCTCTCCCGCCGCTACAACTAGAAGAACACCCGTGTGTTGTAATGGAGCCACATTAACTTTAAGAGTTTAATATTACAACATTAGCGATTTTTTTACCATCAAATTCTCACACACACGCACTCTCCTCCTCCCTCTTCCTCACTCTCTCTCTCCCCTCTCTCTCTAACACACACACATAGTCTATTCTTCCCGCCAACAAGAGTTACTCAATTGGCAATAATGTGTGGACTTGTGTTGAGCTTGACTGAACTAATGGATAGTGTGATATATTCTGCAATCATTTAACAATGAAATTTCAAAAATAGGAAGATTATGTAACACCTCAAGTCGTTAGCTACAGTGACCTCTCCCTAATGATGACATGTCATCAGGCTTGCTAAGCCAAACTGCCACTTGATAAAAATCAAAGCTCAATTCAAATTTAAAATAAAGTCAAATAAATTATTTCGTCAAACAGTAAAACTAAAATGTTCACCATATTCTATAAATTCCACTGATCTTTGACATGCTGAGCCCAACATTATTTGACCAAAAAATTAAATCTTGTCAAACTAATAAAAGGTCCAACAGTAGTTAAAATAACCAATTAAATATAAACCTAATTTTATGTATTTCCTTTTGGCCCCAAACTTTTTGTGCCACCTAAAATATTGTGCTCGAATTGTGTGCATAGTTTCACAATTAACAAAATCCATTTAGTTGATATAAGAATAAATAGAAAACGGTGTTAAAAAGGAGAAACGGATTAGAATACATTAAAAACCAAAAGGACGATGAAAAGGGGGATTCTCCCTACCCGGGTCTTGCCACCGAACCGGCCCAGTGGTCCAGTCCCAGCACGGTCGTCTTTTCCTGTTCCCCGAGCCCGTCGCTACAGAGCCAGGCTCCCGCCCGACCACATCGCCGGCATCGAAGGGGAATGGATAAGGGTGACGCCCGGCCTCCCCTGCCCCCATGGCCTCACTCCTCCTCGACGCCCCTCCCAGATCCACTTCTCCTCCTCGCTCGCTCGATCCCGGTGATCTGGACGAAGTCAGATGCCACAGCCACCATGACCGACCCCGTCCACACGGCCACTGCCCTCCCTGCTGGCTAGGAGCTTGATGAGGAGCTCCGAATGCCTCCGCTACTTCGTCTGGGCCAACGAGATCAAGTCCAGCACCCCCAAATCGACAACGTTGCCGCCTTCCTCAACCTTCCGCCACCGCGACATTGTCGTTCGATCCGCGCCGCCCCGAGCTCCCCTGTCTTCCCCTAGGGTGGCATTGACACCGCCGTGATCTCCTCTTGCCTTTTCCCAGTTTCCCCTCTCGTTGCTCTCGCTAAGTATTTCGTCATGGCCGAGAACCGCCGTCCGCCATGGCCATTGCAGGGGTAGCCACTGAGCTCCTCAGATTGACCCCGTGGCACATGCCCACTCCTATGCGCGGCCATGCCCGAGCCTTCAGCTCTTCTTCCGCGCCTGCGGGGCCACTCCCTCTCTGGCTCTCCATGCCTACGCACGTGCCACACCACGTCCGTCGCGCCCACCATTGCCATCACGCTCGCCACAGCCACCGCACCACTGTGCCCCACGCGACTCACACCCTGGCCGCGCGTCACACTCTCGCTGGCTGCGCTCGCCCCGTCTGCTGCCGCCTATCCCTTCGCTCGCCCACGGTCGCGCCCATGCATCGCGCGCCTCCTGTCACGGCCATCTTCTGTCGGCCGCCCCCTCAGGCACGCCGGCCGCATCTCTGCCCTCCACCGTCGGCCGCTCGCCTCGCCTGCTGCGTGCTTCTTCCTGCTGCTATGCGCTGCTCTACCACTGGTATGCTGTTGCGCCATGCCCTCGACACCGTCGTGGACAAACGTGGCGGAGGGATTGTCAATGGAGTACGAGAAGGAGGTGGCGGAGAAGGCGTGGAGAGGCAAGATGTCTAGGGTGGCGTCAGCTGGCTGTGGTGGAGGTGATTATGCGAGAAGGAGCCGGAGTGAAAGGATGGATCACAATTGGAAAGAATCGCAAAAAAATCATAACCCGGAGATCTCATTTCAAAAAAATGCTAATATCGATGGAGGGGTGATTTCCTTCAATAGGTGAAAAACATAGGAAATATTGGATGTTATCAAGGAAAGGTAAAAATTTAGGAAAGTTAGGATTTTGAACTGATTTCTATGCAAATGGGGTTTTATTGTATGATAACATGATATCAGTACCTGCCCGTTTGTGATGTGCCTGATTAGGAAAGTTTGTAAATATTAAGAAACTATTTATTGGGAGGAAAGTTTGTGACATGTCTGTTATTTGTTTCTTAAAACAAATTTCACTAATGAGAGAAACCGATTGATTTAGATAAGTTAGGAAAGTTAGATTGAAATCTATTATTTGTTTCTTAAAAATTTGTTATTTGTTTCCTAAGACAAATTGAACCAATGAAAGGAATCGATTGATATGAATAATTGAAGGAAGTTAGATCCGTGATTTGTTATACGTTAGGAAAATCTTGGTTGTAATAAAGAGTGGAGAGAAAAATTAACCGATGGACCAGGATAGAAGGGGGTGATGGGAGGAGAGACGAAAAAAAATAGCAAAAATAAACCGTAAAGACTATCCACCAACTGAGAATTGGGTGCGCCACACGGCTCGAGGGGATACCGGAGGAGGAGTCATCCTCGTGGGGGCCGTGCGAGTGCGGCGCGTGCGGAGACGAGTGGGAGATGGTCGGCCACAGCGACGACGATGACAGCGCCCTGGTCGACAAGTTCAGGGAGCACGAGGAGGAGGCGGAAACAATGCGGTGGGCGCTCGAGGGTGCCTGGGCGGTGTGCGTCGGTGTCGGGCTGCTTGCCACCGCCCGCCGGTTCAGCCGGAGGCGGCCCGCGCTCCGCTGATCCCCCCAAGAGTAAGTGTACGTCTTCGCCAGGATTTTGCAGTAGCTTCTTGTTTCTGAACAAGTTCTCAAGATCAATTATTCAACTATCAAGTCATCAAATGCCATCTTACAAATTGTTCATGAGTTCGTCCATCCCATCCCCGACCAATTATTTAGGATGGGACGTCTACCCGTTGGCTGGGCAGTTGGGGTAGCCCCACCCGAGTTCGAGCCTCGACTCGGATGCACAGTGCTCACGGAGTTTCTTCTATAAAAAATGACAATGAGGTTTAGCCCTTTGGTTGGTTTCATTTTCTTTACCGACTTATTAGCTCATCCATCCAGCTGGGCGCTTATCATCGACAGGAGTATTAGAAAGCAAGTCATCAGAAGCCCTGACCTTTTGTTTTTGTTTTTGAATAATATGGGAAGCCTTGACCTAGGCACATAGTTGGTGGCGGCGAGGTTCGCTGAAACCAGCCACAAAGGCAGGCAGGATCTTCATCTGTTTACACCATTCTGACTTGACTACGATCTCTCTCAAACTCTAAATCCTCCGGGTCAATGACACAGCTTCAGCAACAAGAAACAGGGGAGTTCCTTGCAACTACCACAACATGCTGAACTGAAAAAGCTCTCCTTGGTGGGCGCACTTCAACTATAACATCCAGAATAGCACGTCTGGACCACGTGGTCCGAACATGTTTTGTCATCCAACATGGTCCTGCGTCGGTCTTGACTAGTCCCTTCGACGGTCTAGACGCACTTTTTTCTCGCAAATCGGAGACAAACTGGGGGGTTTTGTAGGTGTCCGGACCGTTGACAGGCCCGTGTCTGACTAACCTACCCCATCAGAAACTCCTCTCCCGCGCCACGCGCTTTCGTACCTAAAGCCAGCTACCCACATTCATGCTAGCCCAGAGCGGAGGCAACCAGTCACTGAAGCCGGAATTGAAGCGGCTCACCGGTCAAGAGCGCCGACCGCTACTCGCCCGCTCTGCATGCCTTTTCTCTGCATTGAAAACGGCATCCGTCTGCACGCCTACCTCCATTAAACCGACGTGTATGCCGTGGAACCTACTCCGACGCCCCGAGTGCACATATCTGTTCCTGTGCCGGCCGACATTAAACACCTCTCCGGTTAGCTCCTCACATCTGCTCGCTACATAAACGTTGGGTTATGCAGCCGGGGTCTTGCCCAGTGAGCGGGGGCATAGACCACGACGACCGTTTTGCCCTGCCCAATAACCAACCCTGGTCTGTGTTTCACGAAGGCGGAGGGAGGCTATTCTTCCCTCCAGGGCTCCTGACAGTCCAATGAGCTGGCTGCCGGACATAGGGAAGATATGTCGTGGGAGTGGAGATCCACCACGGCCGACCGTAGACTACTTTTGTCGTAGCCCGGTATAGTTTACTTAAAATATGCCCAAAAGCTTAATGTTTCCATCTGGTTTGAATGAAATTATCCGTTTTGCATGTAATTTGTCCGATTTGTTTAAAGCCGATTTGCAATGTACGTGGATAGCATTGGATGGCCACCTCCTGCTACCTTGTCCGCGGATTGGTCCCCCTTGTTCACGTACGGATGCGGTGTCTGGTTTGCGGTTTGGAGATGCCCTTGCTGCTTTACAGATGACAAGCTTCATCATGCTAACCATTGGGGCAAGGGAATAGAAGTTCGCACGAGGGAATTTATGTAGTGATTGGGTGTAGCAAGTAGATTTTTATTCATACTCCCTTGTTTAATATGGTCCTTTAACTTCCTAAGTCTCAAAACCGATTTGTGATTCCCTAAGTCGTTCATCACCAACACTTATTACTCTTGGAAATTTGAGCTCCTAAGCGGTAGGAGACAAGGCCCGGAAGCTTCCTTGATTGTGGTGTGATCCGGGGAATTTCTATAAGTGTGTGGTCGCCTTCAAGGCCAACTCCAAGTGTTTTGAAGCTCATCGTTGGGGATGACTCAAATGGAGAATAAGGTGAGCCACTTGGTGGCGCTCCGGAGCTTTAGCTTCGGCACCTCTGCAATGAAGATTAGCACTCCTCAAAGAGTGTGTACTTCAGGATAAAATCTGTGTCCTCGTCTCAGTTGACGTTAACCCTTTATTTCAAATTTACTAGTCTTGTATGCTTGTTGGCTTGCTATCTAAATTGTTGGCTTACATACCTTGCTTTGTACTTGCTTGTCATATATGTTGTTTTCAATTAGTTCCATATCTAAAGAATCTACTTTATACATGTTTCTCTGAAATTGATAGTTAAGCTTATAATTTACTGTCTCCTATTTAGTCGACCTCTCGATCCTTTCATCTGCCTTTGGCTCCTTTACCTCTTGATGGCAGTACGTGGGACAAACTCAATATCTCTGGATAAAAGCTACAACAATTTTGGTTACGGTAGAAGCCTGAGACTAATCTGGAAAGCACCACTATGAGCCGAGTCTCTCAAGTGGAGATCTGCCAGTCACCACAGCCAGCTATTGAACCTCCACTGAAGGCAAGGCGTGCATGGTTTGAGGTTCAAGCATTATACATTACTGATGACTGATGAGTATTCCCTCCGTTCCTAAATATTTGTCTTTCTAGACATTTTAAATGACTACCAAATACGGATGTATGTAGACATATCTTAAAGTGTTGATTCACTCATTTTACTCCGTATGTAGTCACTTGTTAAAACATCTAGAAAGACAAATATTTGGGAACGGAGGAAGTAGATGGCTTTTGGGATGCACCTGTGTGCGTAAACTAGGGATGCAGCATAGTTCCCTCCTCTTACATGGAGACTCTGCTGAACCATGCTTTTTCGTTTTTCTTTCATGCTTTAGTTGTCATTTTATTTCCTTTTGAACTGCTCTCCTGAACTGAGTGTTGTATGGGCTATTTGGTTTCCTTCAGAGTAATGAAGGGCCTCCTTGTTTATCTAAAAAAAATACCTTAATGCGGTTACAAGACAGACTATGCCATTGCCCGGTTAATTAAACCATGGAAAGATGAGCAGAGGAGCGAGTGGTGGCATTTGCACTGAAGACTGCAAACTGAAGAACACCGCAAACTGAAGAAGACGATATGAAGAGAGTGGTGGCATTTGCACTCAAGACTGTTTTGTTTCATACTCCCTTCACTACAAACATAAGATGTTTTAACTTTATGTATATAAACACATTTTAGTGTGTTTATTCACTCATTTCAGTCTATATGAAGGGCTAATTGAAATAAACAAAATATTTTATATTTGTGAACGAAAAGAGTATGAATCCTTTTTTAAAAATAGATATGAAATTGACATTTTTTAGATGCAAAACATTCTCCTCTTAGGGAGACACGTTCATTCTGAAACCGAATCCCTTTTTGAGGCAATTCTGAAACTGAAACTATGGATAGGAAATAGGAAAATGACATAGTAATTGATTAAGTGAAGCACCTCGAAAAAATTGATTATGTTTTTTTTTTTTGAGAAAGGGTAACAAGATTGATCAAGTTTTTTTTTTTTTTTTGAGAACTAAAAAAATTGATCAAGTGGAACTGAAAGTTCCATGTGGGCTGTCAATTCGTGTTGGCCTAATGAGAAAACAGGCTTCGAGCCCAGCCCATCTGATCCTAACGAGCCCAAGACCGAGAGATGTCCACCCCGCCGCGCCCCTGCAAGGCTGCAACTCCTCGCCGTCATCGCCGCCGCGCCTTGGTGCGTCCCACTCGCCGGCTCCCTCCGTCCTCCCCCGTAGGCTGCGGCGCCAAGGAAGGGCGAGCGGGCATGAAGGCCGGGAGGAAGAACCTGCGGCGCGCGTGCCAGGAGGGCACCGCCGTCACGCTCGCGGAGAACGAGAGCATCATGCAGGTCGTCACGCTGCGCGGCTCCAACCTCATCGAGGTACAGGCTTAGTTTCTTGCCCTGGCCTTCCCCCTCTCTTAAAAATAAAATTGGTTCTCACTCTGCCGCCGGCCGTGCTGGTGCTGGTGCTAGGTCACAGACGGCGAGGGCGTCAAGTCTCTCGCCCTGTTCCCAGCCAAGTTCCAAAAGTGTTTCTGGATCAAGAACGGTGAGTGATTTAGCTAGCAAATGGCATGGCTTCCAAAATCGTTGGTTGGTTAGTTAGTCACGGCCTTTGCCACTGGCACCTCTTGGTTTGCTCATGTCATGTGTGCTCTGAATGGGCAGGTAATTTCGTGGTTGTTGATGATAGCCTGCGTCGTGTCGCGAGTCCTCCTTCATGACCAAGTTCGTGCGCTCCAGAAATCTGGCGAATGGTGAGTTACTAAGTCCCTTGGCCCTTTCTGTCTGATAATAATAGTTATCAAGTACTACCTATATAAAGCAATATAAGATACTTTAGGGAGTAGTAGTAAGTGTTGGAATTTGCTAGTGGGCTTTTGGCCCAAAGCCCAACTAAAATTCTGAAATTCTCTTGGCCCATTCATGCACACATGTGAATGGAGTGAGTGAGGCTAAAGTTTAGTCCCACCTTATAAGTTGAGAGAGAGTTGCACCTCTTCATAAGGTGAGCTCTCCTACCACTTGTATGAGCATAAGAAGAGGAGACCTACACGCGCGCTCCTCCTTGCTCGCCTCGTTGCGCCGCGCCGCGGGTTGCGAGATTGAGCCGAGCCAAGGACAGAGCTATGCACGTTGTCTATATTTTTGCTGCTCGGGAAAAATTAATGAGTCATTAATTAATAATTAACGGACGCGTTAATTACTGAACCGTTTCCGATTTTTTTGGATCCTGACAACTCGGACGTGGGGTTTACTCCCACGACCTACCCGGCCCGCACTATATAGTTAGTCTACCCTAGCCGCTTCCGCTTCGTGTGGTTTCTCACCACCGCTCCAGATCATTGCGCCGCCAAGCAATTCTTCTCCATCCCTCCTTTCGGCATGCACCGGGAGAAGGGACAGCAGGCCTCCGGAACCCCGCCTCTCGTGATCCTGTACGGGAGAGGGGCGATCAGGTTTTTGGGGAGCGCACTCGCGCGACCGCTGGCAGCGACGACTTCGCGAACGACGACTTCTTCCCCGACCTCGACAATCTCATCCTCGACGACATGAGCGACAACGTCAACGTCGGCGGTGCTGCTCCCGCTGCACCGTACGTGATTCTATCTTTCCTATTCGAGATCGTGGTAGAATTCATGTTTCTAGTATGTGCCCTAGATGTGATCTGTTCATCTGCTATGCTAATTCGCATGATTAGTTCAATCTCTGCTACTGTAGTCATGATTTATCTTCTGTTTATTCAGATTAAATCTCGTAGTAATTTGCTCATATTTCCAACAATCCAAAAACCTGATTATAGGCAATTTACTCCGAGTGGTTTTGCTTCGCATCTGAAGCCGCCTGCCTTTAAGGGGGCGCAATATAAGAGGTGGCGCACGAGAGCAGTCTACTGGTTTCAGACCATGGGCTGCTATGACGCCACTAAGGGCAAGCCTGAGGGCGATTTTAATCCAGCACAGCTGCAAGCTTTTGAGAAGATCGATACTCTCTTTAAAGGCGCTCTTATGGGTGTTCTTGATGATTCCATTGTGGATTCGTATATGTCGTTTGACAACGGCAAGGACATGTGGGCTGCGCTCGAGGCCAAGTTTGGTGCCTCGGACGCCGGTAGCGAGTTGTACGTCTTGCAGCAATTCTATGACTACAAGATGACTGATGAGCACTCTGTTGTACAGCAGGCTCATGAGATACAGTCGCTCGCAAAAGAATTTGAGCACTTCAAGTGTGTGTTGCCGGACAAATTTGTTGCCGGAGGCATTATTGCCAAGCTTCCACCTTCGTGAAACAATTTTGCTACTTTCCTGGAACACAAGAGATAGGAGTTTTCCGTTGCGGATCTCATTGGTACTCTTGATGTTGAAGAGAAGGCGAGAGCAAAGGACACACGTGCTCGAGTTGCCGAGGGACAGAAGAAGAACTTCCAGCCCAATAAGTTCAAAAACAACAAGAACAAAACTCATGGGAAAGGCAAGTTTGATACAAAGAACAAGCCATCGCAATCTACCAACTTCAAAAAGAATTCTCATAAGTAGGGGAAGGGACATTGCCATGTCTGCGGTGATCCTAATCACTGGGCTCCGAAGTGTCCTAACCGCTTTGAGGAGCGCGAACATGAGAAGGGCGGCAAGTCCGCTAATGTTGTCATCGGTGATACTGATATGAAGGAATCAGGGTACGGTATTTTTCCTACCATCCTTTCAGTATTTCAATCCCCTGATTGGTTAATTGACACCGGTGCCAATGTACATGTTTGTGCTGATGCCTCCATGTTTTCTTCTTACCAGGCCACAGGGACTTCTCCCGTGCTGATGGGGAACGGGTCACATGCCATCGTTCGAGGTGTTAGTCCGGTCGATCAGAAGTTTACTTCGGGGAAGACCGTGCGTCTGAAGAACGTTCATCATGTGCCGTCCATCAATAAAAATCTCGTTAGCGGTTCCCGTTTATGTCGAGATGGTTTTAAGTTGGTTTTTGAGTCCAATAAAGTTGTAATTTCCAGGTGTGGACAATTTGTTGGAAAAGGCTATGAGTGCGGAGGCTTGTTCCGCCTATCTTTGTCAGATATTTGCACTAAAGTTATTAATAACGTTTGCGACAATGATGAGTCAGATATTTGGCATGCACGACTTTGTCATATTAACTTTCGTTGCATGACACGGCTAGCCAATATGAATTTAATTCCGAATATCTCTACTGTCAAAGGCTCTAAGTGCCAAGTATGTGTGCAAGCTAAACAACCTCGAAAGTCCCATAAGACTGCAGAGGCAAGAGACTTGGCGCCACTAGAGCTTATACATTCTGATCTCTGTGAGATGAATGGCGTGTTGACAAAAGGTGGAAAGAGATACTTCATGACGTTGATTGATGACTCCACTAGATATTGTTATGTGTATCTTCTGAAATCAAAAGATGAGGCTTTAACTTTCTTCAAAAACTATAAAGCTGAGGTAGAGGACCAACTTGATCGAAAAATTAAACGGCTTAGGTCCGATCGTGGTGGAGAGTATTTTTCCAATGAATTTGATCTGTTTTGTGCGGAACATGGTATAATCCATGAGAGGACGCCTCCCTACTCACCTCAGTCAAATGGGGTGGCCGAAAGAAAGAACCTAACTCTAATTGATTTGGTTAACGCCATGTTAGAAACATCGGGTCTTTCCAAGGAATGGTGGGGGGAGGCGCTAATGACCGCGTGTCATGTCCTAAACCGAGTTCCCACAAAGCATAAGACCATGACTCCATTTGAGGAATGGGAAAGGAAAAGGTTGAAACTCTCTTACCTACGTTCTTGGGGTTGTTTGGCGAAAGTCAATATACCAATTCCGAAGAAACGCAAGCTTGGACCAAAAACCGTGGATTGTGTTCTTCTGGGCTATGCTTTTCATAGCATTGGCTATAGATTTTTGATAATAAAATCTGAGGTATCCGACATGCATGTTGGTACGATTATGGAGTCTAATGATGCAACTTTCTTTGAGGACATATTTCCTATGAAGGATATGTCAAGTTCATCAAATCAGGAGATACCTGTTCCATCTAGTGAGAACTCACTGTAATTCCTGAACCCACCATTGCGATGGAACACGTTGAGAATCCTGTTGAGGGTGACAATGAAACTCCTATAAGGAGTAAGAGACAGAGGACTGCAAAGTCCTTTGGTGATGATTTCATTGTGTACCTTGTGGATGACACACCCAGGACTATTTCAGAAGCCTATGCATCTCCTGATGCTGACTACTGGAAGGAAGCTGTTCGTAGCGAGATGGATTCCATCTTAGCTAACGGAACCTGGGAGACCACTGACCGTCCTTATGGGTGCAAACCTATAGGATGTAAGTGGGTGTTCAAGAAGAAGCTTAGACCTGATGGTACGATTGAAAAGTACAAGGCACGGCTTGTGGCTAAGGGTTATACCCAGAAAGAAGGTGAAGACTTCTTTGATACTTACTCACCCGTGGCTAGACTGACCACAATTCGGGTGCTACTATCACTGGCTGCCTCACATGGTCTTCTCGTTCATCAAATGGACGTTAAGTTGGCTTTCCTCAATGGAGAGTTAAAGGAGGAAATTTACATGGATCAGCCAAATGGTTTTGTAGTACCTGGTCAAGAAGGAAAGGTGTGCAAGTTATTAAAGTCTTTATATGGCCTTAAACAAGCTCCTAAGGAGTGGCATGAGAAGTTCGAAAGAACATTAACTGCTGCCGGCTTTGTAGTAAATGATGGTGACAAGTGTGTGTACTATCGCCATGGTGGGGGCGAAGGAGTTATTCTTTGTCTGTATGTCGACGACATATTGATCTTTGGAACCAAACTTGATTTACTCAAGGAGGTTAAGGATTTCTTATCTCGCTGTTTTGAGATGAAGGATCTAGGAGTAGCTGATGTTATCTTAAACATCAAGCTGTTGAGAGATGAGAATGGTGGGATCACACTACTTCAGTCTCACTATGTGGAAAAGGTCTTGAGTCATTTTGGGTATAGCGACTGCACGCCTTCTCCAACTCCATATGATGCTAGTGTGTTGCTTCGAAAGAATCGACGGATTGCTAGAGATCAACTGAGGTATTCTCAGATTATTGGCTCGCTCATGTATTTGGCGACTGCCATGAGGCCTGACATCTCTTTTGCTGTGAGCAAGATGAGTCGGTTTGTGTCAAAACCGGGAGATGATCATTGGCGTGCGCTTGAGAGAGTTATGCGCTACTTGAAGGGCACTGCGAGCTATGGGATTCACTACACCGGGTATCCAAGGGTACTGGAGGGTTATAGTGACTCAAACTGGATATCTGATGCTGATGAGATTAAGGCCACAAGTGGTTATGTTTTTACACTTGGTGGTGGCGCTGTTTCCTGGAAGTCTTGCAAGCAGACCATCTTAACGAGGTCAACTATGGAAGCAGCACTCACAGCGTTAGACACTGCCACTGTTGAAGCAAAGTGGCTTCGTGAGCTATTGATGGACTTACCTATGGTTGAAAAATCAATACCCCCTATCCCGATGAACTGTGATAATCAAACTGTGATCGTCAAGATAAACAATTCTAAGGACAATATGAAGTCCTCAAGGCATGTGAAGAGGAGATTAAAATTTGTCAGGAAACTGAGAAACTCCGGAGTTATTACGTTGGATTATACCCAAACGTCGAAAAACTTGGCAGATCCCTTCACAAAGGGTCTATCACGTAATGTGATAGATAATGCATCGATGGAGATGGGTTTGAGACCCACCGCATGACTTGTCCATAGTGGTAACCAACTCTATGTGATCGGAGATCCCGTGAAGTAGAAGTGGGAGACAAGCTGTTGGTCAGCTGAGAGGAGAGTATCCTTATTTTAATTATCCCACTCCGTGAAGATGCAATACTCTCTTGATCTGCATGGCAGGTTGATATCTATCTTAATGTGTTCCAAGTGGCTTATTTGAGTAAGCAGAGATGTTGTCCTGCAGAGCATCTCCTGAGGAACACACCTATATGAATTTGACTGTTAACGTCGCAGTCTATGAGAAGTGGGTGCTCTCTAATAAATTCATGAAAGGCCCTGGAGTACGACGTATACGCTCCACCCGCGGGGAAGCCTTGCGGCAGCCAAGTATCGGTCAAGAATTTGTGTGAAACTAGTCTCGCAGAAAAGTTGTAGTTCAAGGCATAGTCCACTATTCAAGTTGTGATCTAGTGTAGCATAAATCTCTAAGTGGAAGTTCAACTTCACAGTCTCCACTAAGCACCGGTATATAAACAATGTTTTGGAAACAAATGGTGAAATGTGCCAATGAGACTTTGTGGGGGATTGTTGGAATTTGCTAGTGGGCTTTTGGCCCAAAGCCCAACTAAAATTCTGAAATTCTCTTGGCCCATTCGTGCACACATGTGAGTGGAGTGAGTGAGGCTAAAGTTTAGTCCCACCTCATAAGTTGAGAGAGAGTTGCACCTCTTTATAAGGTGAGCTCTCCTACCACTTGTATGAGCATGAGAAGAGGAGACCTACATGTGCGCTCCTCCTCCTCGCTCGCCTCGCCACGCCACGCCTCGCCTCGTCACGACGCGCCGCGGGTTGTGGTATTGAGCCGAGCCGAGGACAGAGCTATGCACGTTGTCTATATTTTTGCTGCTCGGGAAATATTAATGAGTCATTAATTAAAAATTAACGGACGCGTTAATTACTGAACCGTTTCCGATTCTTTTGGATCGTGACGACTCGGACGTGGGGTTTACTCCCACGACCTACCCTGCCCGCACTATATAGTCAGGCAGACGTCTACCCTAGCCGCTTCTGCTTCGTATGGTTTCTCACCACCGCTCCAGATCATTGCGCCGCCAAGCAAGTCTTCTCCATAGCTCCTTTCGGTGTGCACCGGGAGAAGGGACAGCAGGCCTCCGGAACCCCGCCTCTCGTGATCCTGTATGGGAGAGGGGCGATCAGGTTTTTGGGGAGCGCACTCGCGCGACTGCTGGCAGCGATGACTTCGCGAACGACAACTTCTTCCCCGACCTCGGCAATCTCATCCTCGACGACATGGGCGACAACGTCAATGCCGTCGGTGATGCTCCCGCTGCACCGTACGTGATTCTATCTTTCCTGTTCGAGATCGTGGTAGAATTCATGTTTCTTGTATGTGCCCTAGATGTGATCTGTTCATCTGTTATGCTAGTTCGCATGAGTAGTTCAATCTCTGCTACTATAGTCATGATTTATCTTCTGTTTATTCGGATTAAATCTCGTAGTAATTTGCTCATATTTCCAACAATCCAAAAACCTGATTATAGGCAATTTACTTCGAGTGGTTTTGCTGCGCATCTGAAGCCGCCTGCCTTTAAGGTGGCGCAATATAAGAGGTGGCGCACGAGAGCAGTCTACTGGTTTCAGACCATGGGCTGCTATGACGCCACTAAGGGCAAGCCTGAGGGCGATCTTAATCCAGCACAGCTGGAAGCTTTTGAGAAGATCGATACTCTCTTTAAAGGCGCTCTTCTGGGTGTTCTTGCTGATTCCATTGTGGATTCGTATATGTCGTTTGACAACGGCAAGGACATGTGGGCTGCGCTCGAGGCCAACTTTGGTGCCTCGGACGCCGGTAGCGAGTTGTACGTCATGGAGCAATTCTATGACTACAAGATGACTGATGAGCTCTCTGTTGTACAGCAGGCTCATGAGACACAGTCGCTCGCAAAAGAACTTGAGCACTTCAAGTGTGTGTTGCCGGACAAATTTGTTGCCGGAGGCATTATTGCCAAGCTTCCACCTTCGTGGAACAATTTTGCTACTTCCCTGAAACACAAGAGACAGGAGTTTTCTGTTGCGGATCTCATTGGTACTCTTGATGTTGAAGAGAAGGCGAGAGCAAAGGACACACGTGCTCGAGTTGCCGAGGGAGCTTCTAGTGCCCACATGGTACAGAAGAAGAACTTCCAGCCCAATAAGTTCAAAAACAACAAGAACAAAACTCAGGGGAAAGGCAAGTTTGATACAAAGAACAAGCCATCACATTCTACCAACTTCAAGAAGAATTCTCATAAGAAGGGGAAGGGACTTTGCCATGTCTGCGGTGATCCTAATCACTGGGCTCCGAAGTGTCCTAACCGCTTTGAGGAGCGCGAACATGAGAAGGGCGGCATGTCCGCTAATGTTGTCATCGGTGATACTGATATGAACGAATCAGGGTACGGTATTTTTCCTACCATCCTTTCAGTATTTCAATCCCCTGATTGGTTAATTGACACCGGTGCCAATGTACATGTTTGTGCTGACGCCTCCATGTTTTCTTCTTACCAGGCCATAGGGACTTCTCCCGTGCTGATGGGCAACGGGTCACATGCCATCGTTCGAGGTGTTGGTACGGTCGATCTGAAGTTTAAATCGGGGAAGACCGTGCGTCTGAAGAACGTTCATCATGTGTTGTCCATCAATAAAAATCTCGTTACCGGTTCCCGTTTATGTCGAGATGGTTTTAAGTTGGTTTTTGAGTCCAATAAAGTTGTAATTTCCATGTGTGGACAATTTGTTGGAAAAGGCTATGAGTGAGGAGTCTTGTTCCGCCTATCTTTGTCAGATATTTGCACTAAACTTATTAATAACGTTTGCCACAATGATGAGTCAGATATTTGGCATGCACGACTTTGTCATATTAACTTTGGTTGCATGACGCGGCTAGCCAATATGAATTTAATTACGAAAATCTCTACATTCAAAGGCTCTAAGTGCCAAGTGTGTGTGCAAGCTAAACAACCTCGCAAGTCCCATAAGACTGCAGAGGCAAGAGACTTGGCGCCGCTAGAGCTTATACATTCTGATCTCTGTAAGATGAGTGGCATGTTGACAAAAGGTGGAAAGAGATACTTCATGATGTTGATTGATGACTCCACTAGATATTGTTATGTGTATCTTCTGAAATCAAAAGATGAGGCTTTAACTTTCTTCAAAAACTATAAAGCTGAGGTAGAGAACCAACTTGATCGAAAAATTAAACGGCTTAGGTCCGATCGTGGTGGAGAGTATTTTTCCAATGAATTTGATCTGTTTTGTGCGGAACATGGTATAATCCATGAGAGGACGCCTCCCTACTCACCTCAGTCTAATGGGGTGGCCGAAAGAAAGAACCAAACTCTAACTGATTTGGTTAACGCCATGTTAGACACATCGGGTCTTTCCAAGGAATGGTGGGGGGAGGCGCTAATGACCGCGTGTCATGTCCTAAACCGAGTTCCCACAAAGCATAAGACCATGACTCCATTTGAGGAATGGGAAAGGAAAAGGTTGAAACTCTCTTACCTATGTTCTTGGGGTTGTTTGGCGAAAGTCAATATACCAATTCCGAAGAAACGCAAGTTTGCACCAAAAACCGTGGATTGTGTTCTTCTGGGCTATGCTTTTCATAGCATTGGCTATAGATTTTTGATAATAAAATCTGAGGTATCCGACATGCATGTTGGTACGATTATGGAGTCTAATGATGCAACTTTATTTGAGGACATATTTCCTATGAAGGATATCTCAAGTTCATCAAATCAGGAGATACCTATTCCATCTAGTGAGGAACTCACTGTAATTCCTGAACCCACCATTGCGATGGAACACGTTGAGAATCCTGTTGAGGGTGACAGTGAAACTCCTATAAGGAGTAAGAGACAGAGGACTGCAAAGTCCTTTGGTGATGATTTCATTGTGTACCTTGTGGATGAGACACCCAGGACTATTTCAGAAGCCCATGCATCTCCTGATGTTGACTACTGGAAGGAAGCTGTTCGTAGCGAGATGGATTCCATCTTAGCTAACGGAACCTGGGAGACCACTGACCGTCCTTATGGGTGCAAACCTGTAGGATGTAAGTGGGTGTTCAAGAAGAAGCTTAGACCTGATGGTATGATTGAAAAGTACAAGGCACGGCTTGTGGCTAAGGGTTATACCCAGAAAGAAGGTGAAGACTTCTTTGATACTTACTCACCCGTGGCTAGACTGACCACAATTCGGGTGCTACTATCACTGGCTGCCTCACATGGTCTTCTCGTTCATCAAATGGACGTTAAGTCGGCTTTCCTCAATGGAGAGCTGAAGGAGGAAATTTACATGGATCAGCCAGATGGTTTTGTAGTACCTGGTCAAGAAGGAAAGGTGTGCAAGTTATCAAAGTCTTTATATGGCCTTAAACAAGCTCCTAAGGAGTGGCATGAGAAGTTCGAAAGAACATTAACTGTTGTCGGCTTTGTAGTAAATGATGGTGACAAGTGTGTGTACTATCGCCATGGTGGGGGCGAAGGAGTTATTCTTTGTCTGTATGTCGACGACATATTGATCTTTGGAAGCAAACTTGATTTACTCAAGGAGGTTAAGGATTTCTTATCTCGCTGTTTTGAGATGAAGGATCTAGGAGTAGCTGATGTTATCTTAAACATCAAGCTGTTGAGAGATGAGAATGGTGGGATCACACTACTTCAGTCCCACTATGTGGAAAAGGTCTTGAGTCGTTTTGGGTATAGCGACTGCACGCCTTCTCCAACTCCAAATGATGCTAGTGTGTTGCTTCAAAAGAATCGACGGATTGCTAGAGATCAACTGAGATATTCTCAGATTATTGGCTCGCTCATGTATTTGGCGAGTGCCACGAGGCCTGACATCTCTTTTGCTGTGAGCAAGCTGAGTCGGTTTGTGTCAAAACCGGGAGATGATCATTGGCGTGCGCTTGAGAGAGTTATGCGCTACTTGAAGGGCACTGCGAGCTATGGGATTCACTACACCGGGTATCCAAGGGTACTGGAGGGTTATAGTGACTCAAACTGGATATCTGATGCTGATGAGATTAAGGCCACAAGTGGTTATGTTTTTACACTTGGTGGTGGCGCTGTTTCCTGGAAGTCTTGCAAGCAGACCATCTTAACGAGGTCAACTATGGAAGCAGCACTCACAGCGTTAGACACTGCCACTGTTGAAGCAAAGTGGCTTCGTGAGCTATTGATGGACTTACCTATGGTTGAAAAATCAATACCCCCTATCCTGATGAACTGTGATAATCAAACTGTGATCGTCAAGATAAACAATTCTAAGGACAATATGAAGTCCTCAAGGCATGTGAAGAGGAGATTAAAATTTGTCAGGAAACTGAGAAACTCCGGAGTTATTACGTTGGATTATACCCAAACGTCGAAAAACTTGGCAGATCCCTTCACAAAGGGTCTATCACGTAATGTGATAGATAATGCATCGATGGAGATGGGTTTGAGACCCACCGCATGACTTGTCCATAGTGGTAACCAACTCTATGTGATCGGAGATCCCGTGAAGTAGAAGTGGGAGACAAGCTGTTGGTCAGGTGAGAGGAGACTATCCTTATTTTAATTATCCCACTCCGTGAAGATGCAATACTCTCTTGATCTGCATGGCAGGTTGATATCTATCTTAATGTGTTCCAAGTGGCTTATTTGAGTAAGCAGAGATGTTGTCCTGCAGAGCATCTCCTGAGGAACACACCTATATGAATTTGACTGTTAACGTCGCAGTCTATGAGAAGTGGGTGCTCTCTAATAAATTCATGAAAGGCCATGGAGTACGACGTATACGCTCCACCCGCGGGGAAGCCTTGCGGCAGCCAAGTATCGGTCAAGAATTTGTGTGAAACTAGTCTCGCAGAAAACTTCTAGTTCAAGGCATAGTCCACTATTCAAGTTGTGATCTAGTGTAGCATAAATCTCTAAGTGGAAGTTCGACTTCACAGTATCCACTAAGCACCGGTATATAAACAATGTTTTGGAAACAAATGGTGAAATGTGCCAATGAGACTTTGTGGGGGATTGTTGGAATTTGCTAGTGGGATTTTGGCCCAAAGCCCAACTAAAATTCTGAAATTCTCTTGGCCCATTCATGCACACATGTGAGTGGAGTGAGTGAGGCTAAAGTTTAGTCCCACCTCATAAGTTGAGAGAGAGTTGCACCTCTTTATAAGGTGAGCTCTCCTACCACTTATATGAGCATGAGAAGAGGAGACCTACACGCGCGCTCCTCCTCCTCGCTCGCCTCGCCACGCCACGCCTCGCCTCGTCACGACGCGCCGCGCCGCGCCGCGGGTTGCGGGATTGAGCCGAGCCGAGGACAGAGCTATGCACGTTGTCTATATTTTTGCTGTTCGGGAAAAATTAATGAGTCATTAATTAATAATTAACGGACGCGTTAATTACTGAACCGTTACCGATTCTTTTGGATCGTGACGACTCGGACGTGGGGTTTACTCCCATGACCTACCCGGCCCGCACTATATAGTCTAACAGACGTCTACCCTAGCCGCTTCCGCTTTGTATGGTTTCTCACCACCGCTCCAGATCATTGCGCCGCCAAGCAAGTCTTCTTCATCCCTCCTTTCGGTGTGCACCGGGAGAAGGGACAGCAGGCCTCCGGAACCCCGCCTCTCGTGATCCTGTACGGGAGAGGGGCGATCACGTTTTTGGGGAGCGCACTCGCGCGACTGCTGGCAGCGACGACTTTGCGAATGACGACTTCTTCCCCGACCTCGGCAATCTCATCCTCGACGACATGGGCGACAACGTCAACGCCGGCGGTGCTGCTCCCGCTGCACCGTACGTGATTCTATCTTTCCTGTTCGAGATCGTGGTAGAATTCATGTTTCTAGTATGTGCCCTAGATGTGATCTGTTCATCTGCTATGCTAGTTCGCATGATTAGTTCAATCTCTGCTACTGTTGTCATGATTTATCTTCTATTTATTCGGATTAAATCTCGTAGTAATTTGCTCATATTTCCAACAGTAAGAAGGTTTTTTTTAAAACGAGGCAAAAGACTTGCCATTTTCATTGATTAAGAAGAGTGAGAATTGTCCGGATAATTGACGGAAAACCGGGCTAAAACCGACACAATCCAGCCCACAAAATGGGCACCACCGGCCAACCTGGCCACCGACATGAAACACAGAGCTGTAGAACAGCTGCACAAGCTATGCCGGTGTATGCCAATAGATGGCCACACTCACAAACAACCAACAACTCCGACTTTGACGACAAGCATCGCAAGGAAAATATGCAGGACTTGCACCGACCGTGCCCACCGCACCAACCACCTAGCGCATGTCATCGTCACCACCTGGACTTGCTCCACCGCAGTTCCGACTTCACAACAACCAAGCAAACCCACGGAAGAGCACCTCGGACACGTCGGGAAGATCCGAATACCAAAGCCCGAGCCGCGACCGAAGTTCCTCTCGATGCCATCATCGTTGCCCAACAGAAATTAGCACCCCCGAAACAGCCTCCTCAGCAAACCACGCGGTGAAGGTGCCGCCAACCACCACGGCGAGGATGCTGCCAACCACCGGTCTCCTAATGTAGTCGGCTCCAAGACGATGCCCCCAAGGAGGAAGAAGACGTGAAGGCGCCTTCATCGCCTGATCCCGCAGATCTGAGGTTTCCCTCCGGAGCCAAGACCACGAGAAGAGGGGAGTAGCAGCACACTCCAGCGATGCTAACAAGAAAGAGTGCGGCGCCAGCGGGCGTCGCCGCATCCGGCAAAGGCCAGAGATAGGATTTCTCCTGGTGAAACTCAACCACCAACTGCCAGAACTGGCCGGCCAAAACCACCGCCCACCAAACCTTGTAAAGCACGGAGGCTTGCCGTCTGACTCCAACTGGCCGCGAGATCCCTCGACCCGCCACGTCCAGGCACGCACCGCCCCCTGGCCAAAGCCACCACCACCAAATTTGGGGCCGCCGCCCTTGCAACCGAAGACCTCCACGTGTGGCCGCCGCAGACTTCACAGCCAGAGAGGAATCCCTAGCAGGGAGGGCGGGTCGCCACCCCCGCCCCAACCCGCCGGACGAGCTGCCAGATCCGCAGCCCGTCAGCCGAAACACCAGCAAGCAGGAGGAATGCAGCAAGGTCCCCTCTAGGACGAGCAGCAGGGGGCCGAGTCTCCCTCCATTCCAGCACCACCGTCCGCGCCGGCCGCAGCTCGTGACGGTCCAGATCGGGGGCGGCGTCCTGACTCGCGGTGGAGGAGGGAGTAATAAGAAGTAACCGTAAGAGTACATGCACATACTATATTGAATAATGAGTTAGCGGTGGTTGTAATTTTTATTCTTTCAAATTCATTCTGCTTAATGGCCCAAGATGGCCATTAGTTTCTAGTGTTATATTATACCTCTTCCAGACAACTGAAGGCTTCCCTTTAGTTGCCGGGATATTGGTAAAAATACACCCTCCCTTGCAATATACTATATAAATACAGATTTTCTTGTGATTTTGAATAGCTGTGATTTCACTTATATTGAAGTTGTAGTATAAGCTTGTGGTGTTATTTATGACCTACTTACACCAGGGTCAGTTTGTGAAAAAGGCTGGAGGCTGGCTGCCATTCTGCTTTGTAATTTGCCGCTTCATGTATTTATCATGACATCATTTTTGATAAAGCAATCATCTAGTGTTCCTTCTCCAGCATGTACATTGGCAAAGCACTCATGTACCGCCTCCTTCTCTAGTATGTGCATATAAATGGCGTGGTTCATATGTTTGTGGTTGACTGGCAGTTCATTTAGCTTTTCCAATAGTATACTGTGTATATGCAGGCTTCAAAAACTAGTTTTTTTTCTTAAACATTAGATTGAATTCACATTCCATGTGATATGCAAGTTACCAATGCATTTCAATAGCCTAAATGGTTTGATTCAGGTTTTGCTGGATCTAATGCACATAAAAAATGACAGCGAGAATTGATACCATAATGAAATGTTGATGTTGTAAAAATTATGGCAAAATACTAGGATTGAAGAATCTAAAAGTTTTCCCAGGAGGCCTTCTAGTAATACACCAGTTTGTCGTTTGTACATCCGCATAAGCTCTGCATCTCGGTAGCTTTACTTGATAAAACCAGGATTGTTAGCTTGTTGTCCTATTGATTGCGTATCACTCATTCACTCATATTTCTTATCCTAGGCCGACTATCTTCAAGTCAACTCCAAATGGGTGGTCGACAGGGCCAGAAGGAATGACATCACATGATGATGATAATGATGATGATGATATGCCTCCACTCGAGGCAAACACGAACCGAAATAGGCCATTCAACGTGCATTCCGATACAGAAAGTGACTCTGATTCTTGAGCTGGTAGACATAGGAATAGGTGTGGACGATGGCATGCTATGCCTACCGTCTGCCTGTACACCAGATGTATTTATGCCCATATTCGGGCACGACATCGGAACCTGCCAACACGTACTGTAATATGAAGAAAACAACAATGTTCCATATGTTGTGTTCTATTTCTGGATGTTATAGTTGAGGTGTGCCCATCAAGAAGAGTTTTCCAATCCAGCTGGTGCTAGTAGTTGCAGTCTATAAACAGGCGGGGAACGTCGTACCTCTCTCGAGGCGACGGTTGCGTGTTAATATAGGCAGGGGCATATCCGTGATAAGCATACAATATGGTTGAGATTATAACTTGAGGATCAAGGAAGGAAGAGATAAGATAGAGATGAAAAAGATTACAACTGAATACCCTAACTACCTCTATCTAGGTAGTCCGGCTATGACCCAACCGGACCCAACCGGTGCGCCCCATGTAGCCTATGTTTATGTTGTTTAACACCCTCCCATAATCACAACTTGGTCAAGTTGAGATTACGCTTAAAGTCTTCAAAGCTTCTTGTAGGTAATGCCTTGGTAAAACCATCTGCAACTTGATCTTGAGAATTTATGAACCGAATATCAAGCTTCTTGGCAGCAACTCTTTCTCTGACAAAATGGAAATCTATTTCGATGTGTTTGGTCCTTGCATGGAAAACTGGATTAGCAGAAAGATAGGTGGCACCGAGATTGTCACACCATAAACATGGAGCTTGTTTACAACGTATGCCAAGCTCTTTTAGCAAGGATTGGACCCAAATAATCTCTGCAGTAGCATTTGCTAGTGCCTTGTATTCAGCCTCTGTGCTAGACCTGGACACAGTAGCTTGTTTCTTGGCACACCAAGAAATCAGATTAGGACCAAAAAAATACAGCTAAGCCACCTGTTGAGCTTCTGTCATCTAAACAACCTGCCCAATCAGAACCAGAGAATGCACTGACAAGAGTTGATGGTGACTTGCTAAATGTGATTCCAATGCTCAAAGTGTTTTTAACATATCTAAGTATACGCTTTGCAGCTGTCACATGGACTGTGGTAGGTGCATGAAGGAATTGACAAACTTTGCTAACAGCAAAGGAAATATCAGGCATGGTCAAAGTTAAGTATTGTAGTGCACCAACCAGACTTCTATACCTGGTACTGTCTTCCTGATTCAGGAGCTCTCCTTCTAACAAAGACAATTTTTCAGAACTTGATAATGGTGTTGGAGCTGGCTTGCAGCCCTGCAACCCTGCTCTGGCTACAAGATCAGTTGCATACTTTTCTTGAGATAGGTGAAGATCATCTCCATCTGTTTTTACTTCAATACCAAGGAAATAATGCAAGTCTCCTAGATCCTTAAGAGCAAACTCAGAGTTTAAATCCTTTAGTAATCTTGTAACAGCATCATCTGATGAACTTGTGACAATAATATTATCAACATATATAAGCACAAATATTGAGGTATTTGACTTATGATAAATAAACAATGAGGTGTTAGACTCGGAGGGAGTAAACCCAAGTGCTTGGAGCTTGGAGCTCAACCTGGAATACCATGCTCTAGGAGCTTGCTTTAATCCATATAAATCCTTGTCAAGTTTGTAAATATGGAGGGGCTTGTTTCTGTCCTCAAACCCAGGAGGTTGTCTCATGAACACTTCCTCTTTCAGAATACCATGGAGAAACGCGTTCTATACATCTAGCTGGCGAAGCCTCCATCTCCTGGAGACAGCAATAGACAAAACCAGTCGAATAGTGGCAGCCTTTACAACAGGACTGCAGGTGTCCTCATAGTCTATGCCATACCTTTGCTTAAAGCCCTTTGCAACTAGTCTAGCTTATAGCGGTCTATGGTTCCATCAGATTTCTGTTTGATTCTAAATACCCATTTGCAATCAATAACATTTTTACCTTTGCCTTGACATGCAGGAACTAAATGCCAGGTTTTGTTTTTGTGGAGTGCCATGCATTCCTCTTCCATAGCCTTCTGCCACCTTGGATCACTCAAGGCTGCTGCAACAGTATTTGGTGCATGCGGTTCATGTGTGTTACAAGCACATCCAAATTTTGTTAAATGTTTGTAATTTTTGGGTTGAAGTACTCCCCTTTGAAGCCTTGTCCGAGGTGGTGAAGCAGCCGGCGCAGAAGATCCTGCACTTGTGATAGCCTTAGAGTCATGAGAGGACCGGTCGGACGGATCCGCTCGAGCCGGATCTTCTGTGGACGAAGGACGTGGCGCGGAGATGGATGGCAGCGCAGAAGATCCCGTGACTGCGCCTGTGCCAGGGGCCGGATCATCATGAGCCGATGATGAGGGGGCCCAGCAGAGTCAGCGCGGGACTCTGAGCCAAGATACGGGCGCGAGGCCCGCCGCGTGTAGCAGCGTGGTTCAGCACCAAACCGCCCAGGCGCGGGCGCCTCGTGATGAGGCCGCGTAGCGTCCAGTGGTTGGCGCGGGCATCGCTGTCGTCTAGTTGGCGCGGCACGCCGCGGGCGACCGGGTTGCTACTGGCCAGATGCGGTGCGGGATCCGAGGAAGATCCGTCTGGCGTGCCAGTCCTGCGGGAAGGAGATCCCGAGGCTGATGCACTCCGATCCCGAGGCTGATTCACCTCGAGGCTGCTGCTGCTTAATCCAGGAACCATAAAATTTTGATTCTGGCCAAATTCTTCATCATTTTCTGCACCATTTTTTTTCTGCTTCATCACAACACTCATGTGCAACATCAGTAAGAGGATTAGTCAATGATTGATCATCAGTATTTAAATCATCCCCATTGTTGATGCCGGTGAGATGAGAAGTTAGAAGGAGAATTTCTTTTAGAAGAAGGGCGCCGGCGTTTGGGTGAAGATGTGCAAAAGGGAAAACAGTCTCATCAAAAACCACGTCACGGGAGATGTAGACGCGAGCAATGGTTACATCAAGACATTTTACACCTTTGTGTTGTGGACTGTAACCCAGAAAAACACATTGTTTTGACCTCAACATGAGTTTGTGATTGTTGTACGGGCGAAGGTTTGGCCAACATGCGCATCCAAAGACCCGTAGTGAGGTGTAGTTAGGTTTGGTGTGAAAGAGGCGTTCGACCGGAGTTTCATTGTTGATGACACGGCTAGGCAACATATCTATAAGATGAACTGCGGTGAGAAAGGCCTCATCCCAGAATTTCAAGGGCATGAATTTGGCAGCAAATAAGGCTAGACCTACCTCAACAATGTGTCGATGCTTACATTCAACATATCCGTTCTGTTGATGAGCATGGGGACATGACACATGATGAGATATGTCAATCTGTTGGAAGAAGGAGTTGAGGTTTCTGTACTCCCCTCTCCAATCAGACTGGAGAGCTAGGATTTTGCAATCAAATTTTCTTTCTACTAGTGCTTGGAAGTTGTGAAAAACTTTAAACACATCGGATTTCTTTTTGATGAGATAAATGCAGGTATATTTTCTATAGTCATCTATGAAGCTTACGTAATAGGTGTGCCGACCAACAGATTTGGGGGCAGGACCCCAAGCATCAGAGAAGATGAGTGCAAGTGGTTTAGTAGAAACACTTGTAGACACAGGATAAGACAACTCATGACTTTTAGCACGTTGAGAGGAATCACAAATTGTTTCACAACTACGCTCACCAACAAATGGGAGCTTATTCTTCCTAAGCAATTTTTCAATCAAAGGAAAAGATGCATGCCCTAATCTATCATGCCACCAAGTTGAAGAGACTTTGGTGACACCATAGGCTTGTTTATTCAATCTCCTACGCTCCGGATTCAACGGGTAGAGCCCTCGAACGCATCTACCTCCATAGAGTGTTTTTTTCGTGACCTGATCCTTGATCAAAAAGAAAAACAGATGAAATTCAAGGAATACATGATTGTCAACTGCAATACGATGAACGGAAAGGAGATTTTTCGAAGCACTAGGAACATGCAAAAAATTTCTGAGGCAAATATTTTTATGGGGAGTTTTAAGTACTGAATGACCAACGTGGCTAATGCTCATACCTTCTCCATTGGCAGTGTGGACTTGATCCTGCCCACGGTACTTTTCACGTACGGTCACCTTTTCCAGCTCGCTTGTGATTTGGTCCGTCGCGCCGCTATCGACGTACCAGTTTGTATCGATGCCATAGGAGCCATCTGTTGCCCCCGCGACCTTCTCATCTCATCCTCCTAGCGGTACCAGCAGTCCCGTGCGGTGTGGCCGAGCTTGCCGCAAATTTGGCACCGCTGGACATCCGGACCTGCTCGAGGTTTACCGCCACGACGGCCCTTGTTGTTGGTGTTGAAGGGCCGGTCCCGCCGCTGCCGCTGCCGTGAGAAGGGTTACCGCCGCTGCTGTTTCTGCCACCCGACGGCTTGCCCTTGCCGCACTGCGGTCCACGGTAGCGGCCACCACCGCGACCGCGGGAGGCCGCATTAGCAGAGGATTTGAAACCCCCACCTGATCCCGCCGCGCTATAGAGAGCGAGGCGCTGATCAAAGTTACTCATCTGGGCGTAGAGATCGTTGGTGCTAATGGGGTCGGTGTGGGCGTCGTTGGCGGAGACGAGAGGCTGATACTCCACGTCGAGGCCGGCAGTGATGTAGGAGACAAGGTCATCATCATCGATCGGCTTCCTGGCGGCGGCGAGCTCGTCAGCGAGTGACCTCATGTGGGCGAAGTACGCGGCCACCGATTGTGTTCCCTTCTGCGCCATGGAGAGCGCGACTCCGATGTTGTTGATGCACGCTCTGGACTACGACGAGAACATGTGGGCGGGTGCCGCCCAGAGCTCGTGCGGCGTGGCGATGGACGTGACCTGCACGAGGACTTCTTTGGTGAGGGTGTTGAGCAAGTATCGGAGTACCTGCTGCCCTTCTCTGAACCAGATTGGATGGAGAGGATTGAGCGTTTGCTCCTCCTTCCCATCCTTGTCCTTCGTGGTGAGGAACTTGGCGGGCTCCGGCGTGGTTCCGCCGAAGTAGCCGAAGTAGCCAGCTCAGCTACGGTGTCACCTGCGCACGCCACATGATGTAGTTGGTGCAGGTGAGCTTCCCGGCGACCTGCCCCGGAAGGTTGGGCTGGACGGCGCTGGAGGAGGACGACATGCTGGCGATTGGTTTTTTGCTAGATGTGTTGGATAGAGGAGCCGCTGATACCATGTAAACAGGCGGAGAACGTCGTACCTCTCTCGAGGCTACGGTTGTGTGTTAATATAGGCAGGAACATATCCCTGATAAGCATACAATATGGTTGAGATTACAGCTTGAGGATCAAGGAAGGAAGAGATAAGATAGAGATTTAAAAGATTACAACTGAATACCCTAACTACGTCTATCTAGCTAGTCCGGCTATGACCCAACCGGACAAAACCGGTACGCCCCATGTAGCCTATGTTTATGTTGTTTAACACAGTCATCGATGTACTGGAATCTTGTGTGGTCTGTTGTATTAAACCCATTAAGCTACGCGTGAAGGGCGGCCAACCAGCTATGCCATGTGGCGCTAGCTGGTTGGCTGCGGTGAAAAAATCTTTTGAATAAAAATTTAGATGAAGGTGTGGATTATTTTTTAAATACACTTTTTTTAATGGGGGTGAGGACCTATGATATTTTTTAAATGAAGGTTATGCAAAGTGGCCCTCCCTGGTAGGTTGTGGTGGTATTTTTTTTACTTCTTTTTTCAGATGAATATGAGAATTTTTTTTAGATGTTTTTTTAGACAGAGGCGAGGACCCTATTTATTTTTTGTAAATGAAAACTTGCGGACAGTTTCCTTTTAAGCGGCGCCACAGGGTGACGCCCCAACCACTAGTTCCCTTCCATGTGGACATGCGGTGGTGTTTGGGCCGGTGGCTCAGATTAGTAGCTGGACCATAGCACTAAATTTCTGAATCTATCATCATAGACCTAAGTTATTAGTACAATAGTTTCTTCGGTGGAACTTATCTTGGTTTTATTCTTATAATAGTTTGATCGCCATGCTTCCAAAAGAAAATTAAATATATAGATGGACACAGTAGGGGTCTCCCCTGCTGTTTTTGTTTGGGCGGCAGTTCATCTATATATTATTTTTCTTCTGGAAGCTTGTGGTGTGAAGTTTATTGTGGTGAGTGAAATAAGCACTTGATGTTGCAATCATAGAAATGAGTTAAGTGGATCAATAAGATGGTCACATCATAAACTCTCACTCGGGTTGACAAGGCGGCCAAGCTGCCCTCTGCTGAAATGTCTTGTGAAGCGAAATAATTTTCTTTTCCTCAAGCTGTACATGGGTAGAATCGGTAGTGTGTCATTTAGTATTTACAGTGACACCCCCGCTCCACGGCCACATTCAACATGTCTTGGATGGGGGAGCCCCCCGATCCAGCTCTGGATTTTGTCTATTTGAAACCGTACGTCACGGGGAAACGTGCCAACAGGCTGTCTTTGCAGACCAGTTATAACCTGTTAAATACGAGAGAGGCTACCGTCCGGAACAATTTTAAATAGAACTGGACTAAGAGCATCTCCGACATCCTACCAAGGCGCCGCGCGCTAAAAACTACTTTGTCGTGTGCCTTTCTTCTAGTTTGGCGTGGTCGGCAGCGCTGGCTCCAACAACCGCTAAAATGCAGCGCGAGCGCGCAGCTCCAGCAGTGCGTAAAAAATGCACCGCGTGCGACTCGCCAGGGCATGCCATATATTGCATTTTGGATACAAAATGGATTTCAAACATTCAAAATGCAATGAATAGGGCATATAAATTTCACACAAACAAGTTGATGAATAAAAGTTCATGCCCACAAGTTTAAAATCATGCCCACAAGTTTATCCAACCAGGTTCATGACACAAACGAAAGACACATCAAGCCTCGTCCTCGTTTTCGTCCTCATCTTCCGACGATTCTTCCTCCTCCGAAGATGATTCTTCCTCCTCCTCATCATCATTGCCACGCACCGCATCACGTGAAGCTCGGACGGTGTTGGCAAGATCTTCAACGGCATCTTCATGGAAAGGTGTGTGAGGCACATCGAAAGACATTCCGCCCATGGCGGCCGGAGGTGCACCCATGCCTCACATGAGAGACGCAAAACTCATGCCTCCCATGGCAGCCGTGGCGCCGGGGGGTGCTCCAAAGCCACCCATGCCTCCCATGGTCTCCATGGTAGCTCCAAAGCCACCCATGGCACCTAAGCCGCCCACGGTAGCTCCGAAGCCACCCATGCCTCCCATGGCGCCAAGGCCACCGCCACCCATTGCGCGAATCATGGCTCTTTTTTGGATCAAGACTTCTTCACGGGCAAGATTGGCATGCTCCTTTTGCGCCTCATTAAGGATATATGTGTCCAAGAAGAACAAGTGCTTCTCCCATTCCAACAATCTAGTTCGCTCCTCATTGCTCACCTTCCTCTCCTCCAAAGCCACCTTCCTCTCCTCGGCCGCCACCCTCCTCTCCTCGGCCGCCAACCTCCTCTCCTCGGTCGCGGCATCTTGGTTTCTTGCCATTTTCCTCACCTCGTTGGCTTCTTTTCTTGCCTTCACAATAGCTTCCATAGCATTTTTTATCTCATCATCTCCTTTCCTCTTCTTCTTTTCTTTTGCGTCTTTCTTGCACCCATCCGGTCGTTTTGGCTTCGAGTATGAAACCGAGTTGGGTGTGGGGCTTCTCTTGCCGTCATCACTTGATGCGTCATCCTCCTCATCATCATCCAACTCAATTGTTCGCTTGCGTTTGTTGCTCAAATCCAAATTATCCAAATCATCACGCTTCTTTCATTTCTCATCATCCTTCAACACGTCATGGCGACGAGTCAAGGTAAATGGCATTCCTTTCTTGATCTTCCCCTTCTTGGGTCTCTTCTCCTCTCCTTTGAACAAATTTTGTGCAATGTTGTACTACATGAAAACAAAACAAGTTAGCACTTCAAAAACCAACAACAAGTATGATTAACATGGATGAAATGCCACTTACTCTATCGTCCTCATTGGTGCCACTTGGGTTCGACTTGTCAACCGCCTTTTGTGCGTCCGCCCACTTTTGACAATCCTTGTTGATTGTCGACCACCAAGGCTGAAGAGATCGCTCGGAGCGGTCAATTCCACTCACATTGCGAACATCAGTGTTCCTTCATCCAGTTCGTATAAGCATCTCTACCTTGATCACCTCCAACGGATGGATCCCTCGACATTTACAACCAAGTATTGCATAGTAAGATGTCTTCAGCGTTGGTGTAATTGCCTGCTCTTCCTTTCGGTGCGTCGACAATGCCCTCACCATCCTCGTCCACCTCGAACTCATGGTCATCAAAGTGCATGTCATTGGTTTGAGACCAATGCGAATTGTTGGAGCCAACACCCATAGTTGACATGTATGCATCATCGTTGAGACTACAAAATATATAGAACAATGCAAATACGTTGACGCCGGATCAACGAGTGAGCTCGCCGGTGCTTCGGTAGCCGCCGCGCCCGTCACACGCCCTGCAAGCTTCTTCCTCCACGCTTTCGAGGTGCCGGAGCCGTCCGCCGCCTTGTTCTTCTTCGCGGATGTCTTGCCCTTCTTCGGCCGCGCCACATTTGGGAGCTTCGAGGGGGGGAGGGCACGGGGCGGCGCCGGCGCGACGCCACCCGCCGCCGAGGTCATCCGCGGCGGCATGAAGAGGCCGATGCTCGAAGGAGCTTCGGCGGAGGCGAGGCCAACGCTCCCCATGCTATGGTTTGCGGCGGGCGTCGGTGGTAGAGGGGTCGCGGATGTACGATAGGGTGAGCGGGGTGCCGGCGCGTGCATCCATCGGGTTCAGTTTGCCGGCGCCGGCGCGCGCGGGGCGAAGGTGGCGCGGAGGAGAGAGTGCGGCGCGAGCGCTCGTGTGTGCCGCGCGCGGAAGCGAGCGTCCCAAATACACAGCGCGCGTTGGCGATTTGGACCGCGCGCCCAACTCCATATGATGCGCGTGCGGTTATTGCGCGCCCGCTGAAGGCACTCTACCGGTTGCGCGCGCGCTAAAATGATCAAATTTACGGCGCGGGGATTGTTTAGTGCGGCTGTTGAAGATGCTCTAACGAGCCCCTATGTTACAAGCCCATTCAAATTTTTATTTGTCGTGACTGTGCTGTGGCAGAAAGCAGCCATGCATGTGGGCAGAGTTGGTGCAGCTCTCCTTACACTATTAAGATTCATGTACGTGATTAACAGAGCTATCCTTAGGGGCTGTTTGAATTGTCACTATTCTTTCCATATATTGCCACATGATTTTTGTCACACTTGTCTTAGTTGAGTTGCTTGAATTGTTAGCCACATTTTGGCTTGCCTAAGGGAATTTTGCCATACTTTTTGTGTCTATAACATGTGGGGCTCACTGCTCATAAAAAAATCATTGCCTTAGGAGTGGCTAGAACCAAACACCTACCTAACTTGGTCAAAGTTGCCTAAGGTTAGGTGTGGCAAAGTGTGACAATGTGTGGCTAGGAATCAAACAGCCCATTAATGACTCCGCCTGGCACATATCGCCATGCCAGATCGGACGGCACATATGACCGTCTTGCACTTGTATTTTCCTCCACCTGTGCCTCCGCCAACGACCTGCTCCAACTTGCCCGCCTACTCCGCCTGCTCATTGCCGGATGGATATTATATAAGTATTACTCATCGACTGGAAAATATAGTTCTTTTCTAGCCACTTGAACTATAACAATTCTGGAATTAATTATCTCCAAGTTGTCGCTACAAGCCATTGCTCTGTTTTTCTTCCCGGTCTACATCTCTCAATCAATCAAAACTTGTTTTGCGCGTTGTCTTCTCTAACACCCTCCTCTTCCTTCTTTCTCTGCTACTACGAGCCGGTGGAAGCATCCGGGATTAAGGTCTCATCTGCATTGGTACATACTCTTCTTCCCCATCCGGAAGGTCCCTCTCCAGGTTAGTCGAGGACTCGAGGTGCATGCTTCTAGGGAATAGCTAAGCTACTATGGTCGATTTGTGTTGAAGAAAGCTGCTAGCTCCTTCCCTTTTCTTTTGCTTTCCTTCAATTATTTGTTCTTGCTCTTGTTAGCTAGTTGTTACAGGTTCTATTTCTTGTTAATTAGCTTGCTGCTGCTTTAGCCACGAAGAAATGAAGAAGTTTTCAGTTAGCTAGCTAGGTATGCAGTATGCTGCGAATCTCAGCAAGTAGGTCAATATGAGATTATCAATCCTAACAGAAAAGCATCTGAAAGTCTGAGTTAGTATCTGTAAAAAGAACAAGGTATATTTCTTCTTTAATTCAGAAATATATATATATATATATATGTGTTCTTTGTGAAAGTTATGTTTACAACCTTTCAGCTCATCAATTTGAAACGATTTCTGTGTTATTACATCGATGGGACATGGATGCTCGTCCTAGCCAGCAGGAGATATAGGATGCCATGGGGAGCAATTTTCAAGATAAAAGTCCACTGACAAACAAGTTCACACTCGACTTCTTACAACATATTACAAATAGCTTTTCTGAGGACCGCATACTTGGCCGTGGTGGGGGTGGAGTAGTTTACAAGGTGTGATTGTTAATTAATTTTTTTCTTAACTGATCTGCTACTGCAAACTTAAAGTACCTGTATGCATGTGCCATATTAACAAGTAAGATTTGACAGGGAGTATTGGAAAATGGGGAAGAGATTGCTCTGAAGAAGCTTAATCACATAGGGCCCATCATCAAAATATTGTGCAGTTTATTGGCTACTGCTATCATGAAGAACGTAGATTGACTGAGTTGGATGGACAATATGTCTTTGCTCTTGAGGCAGAAGGAATCCTCTGCTTTGAATATTTACATGGCGGAGACCTTGAGAGGCACCTTTCTGGTATGACCGTGCTCTACTTACAAAGTTTGACTATCTTACTTTGCATGAAAAAATCATTCTACCTGATTTACGACCTCTTCCATTCTATCAATTGACGTCTTTGAATACACTTCATGTTTATTTCTACAGAAGAGCAGCCATGCGAACTTGATTGGCACACATGTTACAAAATAATTAAGGGAGTGTGTGCAGGTTTAAATTATCTTCATAGTGGAAATATTTACCATCTAGATTTGAAGCCTGCGAACATATTGCTGGACAATAACATGATGCCGAAAATAGGAGATTTTGGTATATCAAGAATCTTCCCGTCAACAAAAACCATTACCCAGAGAACAAGAACATTTATAGGGACAGTGTGAGTTGCTACCTTATGAGAAGTAAGCATTTCTAGTATAACTTTGTTGCAAATTAATTGGATATGATACCATGCAGGGGATTCATGCCACCGGAATATATTGACAACCAAGAAATCTCACCAAAATTTGACGTGTTCAGTCTGGGTGTTATAATCGTACAAATGATGGCAGGACGCAAGAACCACTTTGATTATAGAAGTGTTTCTTCTGAAAAATTCAATGAGCTTGTAAGAAAAAAAAGTTCCAACTCATGAATACGTGTCTTTTCCTGAAATTGTGTTTTGTCTTATTCTTGCTAGGTACAAGTATACCACACGCCAACATTTTGTTTTGACTTTGCAGGTATGTGAAATATGGCGAGAAAAACTAGATCCAACAATGTTGTCACATACATGGAAAGAAGTTAAGACATGCATCGGAATAGCATTAAGATGTCTGGAGGATGGCCGAAATAAAAGGCCCACTATAAGAGAGATCGTCGATGAGCTTAATAGGATTGATATTGAAAATTTATCGCTTGTAGATGAGAGTGTTGATGATCTTGATAGGATTGGTATTGACATTTTTTCACTTGCGCATGAGGTATTGAAAGATTAGTGATATTTCTACTCAAGCTATTGAGACTTATTTTAACAAACAATAGAACTACATAGTGAAAAACATTATTTTTCTTACATATTGAAGTATTAGGGTTTGTAGAGTGTTTATAGAGGTACTCAGATGTAATATGCAAGCCTTATAACCCCGCGCGCGGGGGGGGGGGGGGGGGGGGGGCACACCATTTTCCCAGATGACTAAATTGTGAATTGTTATCCAGGCCAACTAAAATATACCAAAAAAATTGTGCAAATTGACACAACATTATTTTGTGGTTCAGAGCGCTAGTACTTATTCTGCATAGAAACTTCCAAGCAATCACTGATCACTGAAATCTGGTTTACATACCTCATTTTTTTGCATAAACTCTGAAAATATTGTTCTAGTATAAGATGCAAAATTTCAAACAATACTGCTTTAGGACAGGCCTCTTCGAACATGGAATAAACCTCTACAATTTTTTTATCTGTAGGCTACAAACTTACAAAGCAGGGTGGCATTGGCCTATAACCATTACAAGAACTCAGGTAAGCATCTCCACTAAAATAAGGTTTTCGCTTGGGTCACCTGATTAGAAAAGTTTGGTAATTTCAGTATGGATCAATGGTGGGGTTTAGAATGTCTCATTAGTCATTGCTATAACATTGTCAAGGTGTCACTCAACATATATGATTGCCCTGGTCACTTTCAAGTCATCACGAGCAGCCATTAGTACAGACTAGCAAAAGGGTCCGTGCGTTGCAAGGGATAATAAAATCTTGGTTCTGAAATCAAGTTAGAAATATTCACACTCCATGTATATAGACATATTGAATATTTGTGCATCAACTTGCACACATGCGGACGTAAGACACGTGCATGCCAGCATGCTCATATTGAATAGATGTTGGACTTGATCCTTGATGCATATATTTGTTTTAGTACATCGTCGATGCGTATGTGAGAAGAAAAAGAAAAGGTCAGTCTCATGATAGATGAAAAAATTGGAGGGCCCTACGACATACTAATAACACGAAGGAACACTAGTTTTTTCACTTTTGGCGGGGTGGGTAATTTACTTTAACTTTATGGCCAGTTTCGATAATAGACAAAAAAAATTCACAGAAACAATTAACGAGGAGTTTTATTCACTTATGAATGGTGGAGTGGGTAATTTACTTCAACTTGAGGTGCAGTTTCACTGACAGACAAAAAAAATCAGAGATACAATTAACAAAGGTTTTTTTTCACTTACGGATGACATGGTGGGTAATTTACTTCAACTTTATGGGCAGCTTAGGATAGGTGGAGGACCAAAGAATCAAAGAAACGCATTGTCCTTTATTATGATTATTATGTATAGGTATAGAATTGGCACGAAAACCTTTGGAGGCGGGTATTCCTCCACCTTCAGGACATAGTTTGTCACATAAAATGTTTTGTCACTGTTCCAAATGTTAGAAATAATGGGTCTAGCTCATCTAGACTTTCTAAAATCTCAAACAAGGCCTACGAATAAATGGCAAGTGGTGGTTCTAAAGTTTAGATACCATCCCGGAAGTTGAGGAAGTTTGAGATCTCTCTATATAGTGGTTCTATCCACCACACTAAGTAATGTGTTGAGGAGAGAAGGAGTAGACCACACGCGTCAGGCTGGCAATGGGGATTATCCAGGCGGGTATTGGACTCCCGTCCCGTCACTGCGACAGCCTTCTCATTCCCGTCCCCATCCTCATACCCGTCTGCAGGGATAAAAATATTCCCATCCCCATCCCGTCGGTTTTTTTATCCCCATGAGAAAATCCATACACACAATCAATAACAACCTTCGATACTTTCAGTAGAAAAATATAGCATTTCAGCACAATAGATAATATGTTGTGGCTAGGTTAGGGTTTTCTTGGGGCTTTTTGGCCAAAGGGGGGGATGGAAGGAAATTTGGGTGGGTAAGGGCGGCAGTTACATTGGTGTCTACTAAGTTTAGAGCCCACATGTAAGGCCTTCATGGGTAAAGCGGGTAACGGGCACGGATAATGCTATCCCATCCCCATCTCCGTCTTGCGCGCTAGGTAAGATATTTGACCCACCAGCTTCACCATGGGCATTAAAGCTAGCACACACCCATCTCATGATAGAGTAATTATCCACAAGGACGTGGGTAACGGTTAACCATTGCCAGCTTCATACACGCGCGCACTTGCTCGCGTCACAGGGCTCGACCATGGGGAGGCGCGTGCGACATGTGTGAATGACCTGCCGAAATCCGATCCCTGGCGAAGGGCACAGCCTCCTTTTGCCGCTTTTTTTTTATGTCTGATGGAGATTGGTGGCGCACCTCACAACAGTAGACACATTGCAAAAGACACTCCTAAATCATCACAACAGCGATGGGAAGCCAGACACCTTTTAACCCACTGTTTTCCCACATCCCTTCTCCCGCATCCTCTAAAACTTTGTATGGAAGTGCGAACATCTAGACTTATATATGCATGTACAACATCATCACATAATACCAAAAATAGACATTTCTAACATCAAAACAGAACTAAAGAACAGATAATAAATAAAAATTGGATGCCACACACATTAGTTAAAATGAACTATGTTCTGGCATACAAGTTTAAAATTTAATATTCTTGTTATTAGTTCTCAAGAGAGATTTTATGGTACATCATAGTACATAACTCAATGAGTAGTATTAAGTTGATCCTACGGCTTATATGAAGTGCTCCTTGAGGGCATATTCGTAGTTACAGTTAGGGATAGATTAATCCTCTCACGTGATTTAATCCTAGAGCCCCGCTTCGGTACACCCCCTACTAAATGTATGAAGGGCAATATTGACCTATCACAAATCGTATTCACTTTCGTATGCCTATCAGAATGCACATGTTGTATACACCCCGTCTGACCTGGGCTTGCCCCAATTTTCTTTTTCTTTTTCTGTTTGGCAACCTTCAAAAAATAGGCACATTATGTCAGACTTCAACTCGGAACCAGAACCGGACGCGTTAGCCACCTAGGATACCTCACCTGCTATACCTAAGTTCTTCTTTTTCCATTTTTTGTAGTGCGTCAAATATAACGCTAAAAAAGAAGACTCTAGTTTTCCATCTTTATCAGGATGTTTTGGTTGTTTTTGCTTCAGTTTTTACTCGGTTTTTTATTTTTATTCTATTTTACTTTTATCTTCCTTTTCTCTTTCCTTTTTTACTATTTTTTTCAAATGCATGGATTTTTTGAAAAAAAAAAATTTCAAAATCTTCTCAAAATGGTAAATCTTTTCAACTTCGTGAACATTTATTAAAATTTCATGAACTTTTTCCTAATCCACAAACAATTATTTTCACATTTTTGTGAATACTCTACTGAACTTTTTTTCAAATCCATGAACTTTTAGAGTTTGTTTGCAGCTTTTCAAATGTGTGAACTTTATCAAATCCAGGATTTTTATTTCAAATTCATCAATATTTTTAAGATTACAGATTTTTCTTTCTAGAATACCTGCCTCTTTTTCTTTTTTCTGTTCGTATTTTGTTTATTTTTTTAAAATCCTTTTCATTCTTTATTCTTTCCCAAAAAATGCTGGCATTTTTTAAAAGGTTGACTTTGTTCTAATTTTTTTTTTCTTATTTTTATAAATTTTACATAAATTCCAAAGAACATGTTCGTATATTTTGATTTTTTTTAAATGAGAAGACATGATTTCTTTTAAAAGATCTAACAAAACTTTGATCACTACTTTTTAAAAAAACATTAATAGATTTGAAATTAAAAAAAACATCAGTTGAGAGGAGTGTCCTAGACTAGGCCAAACAGGTACATCCGTGAGTATGTAGTTTTTCCTAATATTAATGCTTTGGTTATTTATAATTTCCGTCATTATCAATCAACTTGTATATTTTTTTTATCCTAACCATTTCTTCCAATTTGTCAACGATTTTGGAATTTCAAATTGTGTATGAAATATTATAAACTTGAACACTTTTTCCAACATTGTTAACAAATTCCCAACAATTGATGTTGAACCAAAATGGCAAACCACGTACTTTTGAAATTTATCAACTTTTTTTGAAACGCATACATTTCCTAAATTTATAAACGAAAACATTTAAAAACCGGACATATCATTGAGGACTTACAGAAGAGGAAAAAAAGTGTAAAATGGGCCGGCCCAGGTCAGAGGCGGTGCAGGCGGTACGTACACAGGCCACGTATCGGGGGAGCTCCTATACAGCGTGTTCAGTGCAACTTGTGCTTGCTGACGCTAACGAGCTCGTGACCTTGGCCTGGCCCAACAAGCCCTTGTGTCTCGGCTTTGTTCGCTCGGCTAAAAAGACAACCGTTGACTTTTCTAAAACCAATTAATCTAGGAAAATCATAAAAATTAAAATAAACATGGAAATTTCAAAAAACAAGGATTTGAAAAGTGTTCTAACAGTTTTAAGAAAATTTTACAAATTTGAAAAAAGTTCATGGATTGTGAAAAAAAAATCACAAAATTGGAAAAGACTTTATAAATTTTGAAAAAACGTTCATCGATTTATAAAAAAGTTCATCAATTTTGAAAAAGGTTCATTGATTTTAAAAATATACTGATTTGAGAAAAAGTTCACGAATTTGACAAACGTTCTGAGCAATGTCTTGCCAAATGGAATCGATTCGGTGTACAATCGTTCGCGATAATGTGATGTAGCATCACTATATCGGACGCGGATTTGTAGCACATAGGTGCTCCACCCACTGAAATCTTACCCGGCCGTTACTCTCCCCAGATCAACTCATTAAATGATCGAATCATTTTAGCTCGATAGATACATTGGATATACATGAGGCTGGTCATAGTGGGGAGTAACTTAGACTAGTAACATGCACATGTTACTACTCCCTCCGTCTAGGTGTGTAAGTCATCTTACGAAAACCTAATAATCCCAAAATACTTAGCGCGGTACATTAACTCTCGTCTCGTTTCTTGTTTCGTGACATATCAACCAATAAGAAATATGGGCATACATGCTTTAATGACTTGAGACTACCAAACACGACATGCAATGGTTAGTTCATTGCATGCAATGTTATTAATTAGCAAAAAAATATTAAGTTCTCTCGTTTTTCCCTCCACCTTGGTCACGGTGCGCAACATAAGATGACTTACACACCTAGACGGAGGGAGTAGTCTATGTTACTATCTTCATAGTGGAGAGTAACATAAGTGTGATAACATATAAATCTTCATTTATTGCTTTGTAGACTCATTTTGCATTGGGAAGCGCTATGTGATGGTAACATATTATGTTACTCTATTTGCCTCTCTCTTCATTAATTGCCTAACACATCATCTTCTTTGCTTATGTGGCATGTATATTACTACCTATGTTACTCCTACTATGACCAGCTCTGAGAGTAATACAGAAAAGTGGGCCCATGTATTTATTGACCTGTGCGCCTGGAGCAGAGACTACTCTGACTGCTGGATTAGATGACCCGGTTACACTCAATCAATGCAATGGCATTGAATATTGCAATGAACTTCCCTATGAAATTGTGAAGAGATTGGTGCAGGCATAAAGATTTAAATTTGGAAACAATAGAGCGATTAGTAGCACTGACAGTGCATTTGGTCTACAACACACTTCTGTAAACCAAAAATTACATGGGCCAATAATATAGAACTGACGGTACATAGCGTCAGCGACTCATTTAGAAATTTGAGCCTAAGAAATTCATCCAATCTCATACATATATTGTAGCAGGCAAGCTTACAGAGAAGATCAGTGTACGAAGATTCCAGGATCGTTAATTAGCTAGGCCCTGATCCTAAAACTGACATTGCGACAGCTACAAAACAGCTAACTACAAACAATATAGGTTCAGTGAACAAGTGAAAAGTAGAAAAGAAGCTTACATCCGCGATCATGATTCCTTGGTAGTTAATTAGCTACTAATTAAACTGGGAATTAACACTACAAATTGGTACTGACAACTACATATAAGAACAGCCTATCCCCGCTGGCAAGAAAAATCACTGCTAATTTTGATAATACCTGGAAACAATTCTAACATGAATAATAAACATTTATCATGATATAAGGCAATATAAATAACAACTTTATTATTGCCTCTAGGGCATATTAACTTCACTTTGATCGTGAAGTTACACGATCGCCTACTCGCCTCTTGCCCATGTACGCCCTATCACGTCATCCCGATCCTATTGCCACCGCCGCCATGGAGGCTGCTACTTCTTGAGCTTGCGTTGGTTTTTCCCTTGAAGAGAAAAGGGCGATGTAACACAATAGGGATAAGTATTTCCCTCAGTTAAGAACCAATGTACCAATCCAGTAGGAGAAACGTGCATGTCCTCAATAGATGCACCTGCACAAACAATCAAACACTTGCACCCAGCGCGATAAAGAGGTTGTCAATGCCTTCACGGTCAATTGCAAAAGTGAGGTCTAATAGAGATAGATAAAACTAAACAAAAGATAAAGTATTTTAGGTTTTTTTTGGTTTATAGATCTGAAAATAAAAGATTGCAAAATAGTAGATCAAAAACTAATATAATGGAAAATAGACCCGGGGGCATATGTTTCACTAGAGGCTTCTTTTATGAAGGCAAATAGTACGATGGGTGAACAAATTACTGTCGAGCAATTGATAGAAAAGGCGCAAAGTTATGACGATATCCAAGGCAATGATTATGTAATATAGGCATCACGTCCGTGTCAAATAGACCGACTCCTGTCTGTATCTACTACTATTATTCCACACATCGATCGCTATCCAGCATGCATCTAGAGAATTGAGTTCATAAAGAACGGAGTAACGCCTTAAGTAAGATGACATGATGTAGAGGAATAAACTCAAGCAATATGATGAAAACTCCATCTTTTTATCCTTGATGGCAACAATTCAATACATGTCTCGCTACCCCTACTTTGTCACTGCGTGAAATCACGCAATATTAAACCCAAAGCTAAGCACCGCTCCCATTGCAAGAAACACCAATCTAGTTGGCCAAACCAAACCGATAATTCGAAGAGAAATACAAAGATATCAAATCATGCATATAAGAATTCAGAGAAGATACAAATAATATTCATAGATAAGTTGATCATAAATGCACAATTCATCGGATCTCGACAAACACACTGCAAAAGAAGATTGCATCGGATAGATCCTCAAAACATCAAGGAGAACATGATATTGAGAATCAAAGAGAGAGAGAAGAAGTCATCTATCTACTAGCGATGGACCAGTAGGTCTGTGGTAAACTACTCACGCTTAATGAGAAGGGCAATAGAGTTGATGTAGATGCCCTTCGTGATCGAATCCCCCTCCGAAAGGATGCCGAAAAAGGCCCCAAGAAGGGATCTCACGGGAACAGAATGTTGCGGTGGTGGAAAAGTGTTTTCGTGGATGCTTCTGGTGGTTCTGGAATATATGTGAATATATAGGAGTAAGAGCTAGGTCAGGGAGTCGTCGAGGGGCCCACAAGGTAGCCCCCCGCCCCTAGGGCGCGCCCTCCACCCTTGCCGCCGCCTCGTGGCTCTTCTAACTTGCACTCCAAGTCCCCTGGGTGTCTTCTGGTCCAAGAAAAATCATCGTGAAGTTTTATTTCGTTTGGACTCCGTTTAGTGTTCCTTTTCTGCGAAGCTCAAAAACAAGGAAAAAACAGAAACTGGTACTGAGCTCTAGGTTAATAAGTTAGTCCCAAAAAATAATATAAAATAACATATTAATGCATATAAAATATTCAAAACAGATAATATAATAGCATGAAGTAATAAAAAATTATATATACGTTGGAGACGTATCAGCGGCTCATGACGACCTCGTCACAACCGTCGCCGACAGTTGGGACAACACAAGGGTGTGACCAAGAGGAGTGGCACGGCCGCCGATCCAGGTAACCCCTTTCTGTGTCGCGCTGCGTGTCTTCCACCACGCAAAGAAGCCTCGCGCTCTAGGGAAGACTAATGACAGTCCTGCTTCAGCTGGCCCTTCATCCATGTCGCCTCCACCTTGGGCATCTGCTTTACCAATCCTCAGCTTGTTGATGACACATTCAGTACATAATGAAAACTTAATATGTATACCCTTGCAGCGAGAAGGCTCACTAAAGGAAGGGAAATTTCACATTGTTCAGCCTACCACAATGCAAATTTAAATTAGGCACTATATTCTTTTCATTTGAAGCCACACTCCATTACGAACAACCAGCGTGCTCTCATTCAGAATGCTCTAGATCTATCAGTCAGGATCAATCCTGATTCATAGCGCAAGATTAACTTAGGAAAATTACACATCCTTTTGTGGAGATGCAAACTAGCATATGCAAAGGTAAATTACATGATATGTTCCTTTAGACTGATGCCACCTAATGCCAAGGTGGACACCCCACCACTTAACCTCTGGTCCAAGCTCCGCGACCGCCCAGCTCGTGAGACCCATGTTCCGCCTTCGACCCCCTCTGCATCTAAATTGCCAACGCCCCATGCCACCTTTCACCATCCCCACACGTGCCACATCTTACCTCCCCGCCTTTGAATCCGTTAACGTCGTCGCACTCATGTCTCCCCCTCGACCCTATATTGGAATCTGTTCTAGAATATTTTCTTAGCTATGGGGGCTTAGACCTGAGCCAAGGATGTCTTAGCCCCTGATTTTGATCTATGTGCCACACTTCATGACAACGCCTTGTTCCTGAATATGTGCCAACCAAGTTTGCATGGGGATCAGCATGCCAGAAGAGGCAAATATTTTCAGTACAAATATAATGCAAGCCTTGTATGTGTATGGAGCATTTTTTCTAATCTCCAAATTAATGAATTGTGCATGTACAAAATTCAAAATTCAGTGATTTGTGTTACAATATTCAAAGATCCTAACCACATGAGAAATATATAGATTTTGTTATGAAAATCTGAGTACTACAAGTGCATTTCCAGTGCGAGCAATTACATTTACGGATTTTCCTGTTTGATGTTTTTGACAGTTTGAAATATTTGAAATGCATGCAAAGAGCAAGAGCGGCTGTTTTAAATTATTGCTTGCACCATGATTTTACAATATCATAGAAAAATATTATTTTGCTTTATACAAAATGTTGTGATATACTTCCTCCGTTCCAAAATATAAGTCTTTGTAGAGATTTCACTATAAACTACATATGGATGTATATAGATGCATTTCAAGTGTGGATTCATTCGTTTTGCTTCGTATGTAGTCCACCTAGTGAAATCCCTACAAAGACTTACATTTAGGAACGGAGGGAGTATAAATTTTATTTTACAACCTCTTCAGCTTCGATCGGGGTACATGGGAGCAACAACCGGTTCAAGTCCCCACCCGACCCGATGGATTATGAACAAGCGTCCATCATGAGGTTAATATACAATGTCTGCCCCTTTTTCCTTTACAAGAAGATGTGTGTTCTACTTACTCTAGACTTGTCACTTGAATGTTTCAGGAACCCCGAGATCCGTGCTATTGGAGGGTGTGAAGATGTGACTAGGGCCGATGATGGCGATCACTTGCTGGACCTAAATATCAGGTTGATACTTTTGTAAAACATATATGCCATTTGAGATTTCAAGAATATGAATATTTTCATTTTAGAACGCAATAGAACTACACAGGTCTGTTACATAAAGAGTATTATTATATATCAGTTAAGAATAGTTTCACAGTGAATATTTTTATTCAGGATGTTTCACCTTTTTGTAGAACAACGCATTGGTCAAACTTGCGTAGTGGATGGTGAAATGTGAAAATAAAATTTTATTTTAAAACCACGGAAGAGTTAATGTGTAGCTTAAGCATATGCTAGGGTTAATGGGAAGTATTACAAATTTCTAGGTTTTAGATTTTTTTTCCAATTTTTGTGGGACTTTGGAATAATCACAGCATTTCAACATAACAACTTACTAAACTTAGTCATCGCCGTATCATACTAACGCTTAGTTTGTAATTGAGTAGGACCTTGAGTAATTGCAATTGAGTAGGATCTTGAGTAAAAGGCATACTAAACATGGACACCTTCTTATTATTCTAAGTCTTAGTTTGCAATTATTCAACTGTGATACATTGTGTCTATTTTATAATTTGCTTTAAGAACGTATCCATGAAGTAGGTTAAAGTGAGTTACAAAATCTGGTTAGGCAAACGAGATTAATATAATCCATCTCAAACTATTCTGCCCTCCAAGTCGAGTAATAATCCTACTCATGTTGTCCCGAGGTTATGTTGAGAGATAGTAGAATGGCGGTTACCCATGGACCCAAGTTCGGAGCGATGTTAGCCAGAACGATTAGGGCTTCTATCTTTATGCCTCTTGTAGATTGTGTGTGTTCCTTCTGGGGATGTCATATAACTTCATTATGGGGAAGAATTGGCGGTGGTAAGGGCATCTCCAACGCCAATCCTCAAACCGCCCGCAACCATCCGGATCTCGCAGTCGGACGTGTTTTGCCTTCCAATGTGGTCCTGTATCGGTCCGATCGACGGTTCGGATGCCATTTTTCCCGTGAACCGGGGTGTGTGTGTGTGTGTGGGGGGGGGGGGGGGGGGGGGGGGAGGGGCTTTACGGGCGTTCGGACCACTGCCACACAAGCGTCCGACATCCCTGGCCACCCAAACCCTCTACCTCGCCTGCGCCCTTTCCCGTCCGAAGCGGTCAGCGCTGCTCCAGAGCGTCATCATGCATGCCCATAGCGGAGGTGACCTATTCGGTATTGAAGCGGCGCGCCGGGCGAGAGCGCCGCACCGCTTCCTTGTGCACGCGACTCTTCCGCTATCAAACAACATCCCTTTCGTCCGCCTCCCTTCACTAAACATGTGTGGTGGCCGAGGAGCCTGCTCTGGCGACAACGATCCGTCCTTATGCCGCCCACCATTAACCACCTCATCGCTTGCCCTGCCATCCACCTGCTATTTAAATTTTAGGCCTGGCTATAGCCGCATCCAACCTCCTCTGCTCCCTATCTCCTCCCGACAGCATGACCGTCATGGCCTCCTTGAGCTACAAAGCCCTCTGGGACAGCCTCTCATCCGAGTAGAAGAAGGAGAGCACCGCCATTGCAGTTGGCCGGCAGGCCGGCAGACCAATGAGCTCACCGGCGGCCAGTGTTGCAGACACCCCAATGGAAAGGGCAGCCAACGACGAGCCGGCGCCACCATCCTTGCCGGCATCACAATGGGTGAGGCCCGTGCTCACTACACCGAGATGGTGTTAGCAGAATGGGAGGCCGAGTTCCGGCAGTCGCATGCCGACTAGGCCTACAACTTCCGTCTCCTTGACGGGCACCAACGCACGGAGGAGCAACTCGTCGCTGACAGATGCATCGCCCCGGACGTGGACGTGCACGAGCAGGAGGTGCTGCTCCAATATATCCTACCGTACCACCCCCGACATCCACCATCACCGCTGGTCGTACTGCGTCCATCGGACGGAATTAGAAGCCGCCTTCAAGGAGATTGACGAGGCGGTGGACGAAGTGTATGGCAATGACAAGGACGAGGACGAAGCCGACACGTCCACAGGCGTTGCTGGAAGCGAGGAAGAGTAGAGCATGAGAGGTCTCCGGCGCTTGGGTCCTAGGAAGGCCACCACTCCTCCTTTTCCATTGAAGCTAAGCTTGGCATCATCATCGGCCGATTAGCTACTTGCAAGCTACGGAGGTGAAGCTTCACTTTTCGGGGCTCATGGCTGTCCCGTCATGGAGGAACGGGCGGAGGCGGTCATTTAGAGTACGGTTTAGTTGACATATGTCCAAATGTAACGAATTTTCGTCGGATTAGATGAAAACATTCGGTTTTATATAAAAAAAATTCAAGTATGATTGAATATCGTCCGGCTTGTTTAAATTTGCATCAAATTTGCTTATTATAGTTAAATTCCATTCGAAATGTAACGGGCTTCGGTTGGATGACCGGCTCCCGCATCGGTGTGTGCGAACTGGTCCCCCTCCCCCAGTTCGTACATGAATGCGGTGTCTATGGATGCAGTGTCTGGTTTGCGGGTCAGCGTTAAAGGTGCCCTAAGTCCTCGTTTGTCCTTCCCAAGTTACGTTTCTGGATTGAGTATGTGTTGGACTCATTTCCCTGCCCACCAAGTCGGTTTAGAGTTTAAACTACTCCCTTTTACGAGTCCGAATATTCTTAAGGTATATTTTTTATTTGAATAGGAGGATAATCCTGGCCTCCGCATCAGGTGATGCACACAACCATATATTATTTGTTATTCAAAGTACAGTAGCAGAACAACATTGACTCCGATAAAAAATTACCCAAGGCCACATGTGTGGCGACAGTAACTTCACCGGACATCCACAACACCTAGGTTACTAAGCCTTCAAGAGGGAATCGCTCGCCACACGTGCGCTGGTGATGACGAGTCCAACCCAAGGTGAATCTCTAGATTTTCATCCCCAAAGCAAAGGTAAACCATGACCTTCAGTAAGGGCATGATGCAGGCGCGCGTCGACATAGCCTGATCAAAATGCTAATGCTTCCAGCAAAGTGTGCATGCTCATCGTTGATGTTGCCTCTGCCATCAACACTTGTCCTGCTACCAACACCTTGCTAGCTGAAGACAAAGACATCTACTGCCTCACCATCAGTCACTCTCGCACCACCTTTGACCCGGCAGTAGATGGTGTCTGGAATTGGTGGTCACTCACCACGTCATCTCTCAGTCGGATGGGCCGGCTGAGGACCCCTATGTCATTTCACCAGTGGGCCACGTCAAGGTGGCCCACAGTGTATGAAAGGAAGGCTTCTGGAGACTTGCCATATACTACATGGTCTAAGAAGTCGCCTACAACCCGTTCTCTTTGTAAGCAACCAACTAGGATGTAACCCTATGCCCCCTGAAACCTATATAAGCCGAGGGGTACACAAGCCCCAGATCTGCTGGCCTCCATAGCGTCGAGCAAGCCAGTGCCCTCGGTGACCACACACGAGCACCACACTCCTATGTGCATACTCGTCGTGCCCGCCGGTGCCATCTCACTGCGGCGCTCACACTCAAATCATCAGTCAAGCGCCCCGCAACAGCCCGAGCCTCGCGATATGGGAAGAACTGTGGGGGCACCGTCGCCGACGCCACCTGGGTTTTGCCCTGCGCTGCCTACCCCTCAAGGTATCTTCGAGATTCTAAACCCAAGGTCTATAGGAACTAGGTTGGTGGACCCTGAGTGGCCTTCTTATAGTGCAATTCTCGTTCACCTACAACCATTAAACCATATATATAGATATATGGTGCTACTTATCAATCTTTATCTATTTCTCTCAAAATGCAAGCATGCCACCTCACCATGCAACATGCATGAAAAAATGTCCACCTCAAAGTGTAACCATGCATAGGAGAAAGTTCACCTCAACATGCAAACATGCATGAGAATTTCTATTATATTATGCTATATAGATTTAAGAAATATTTTAAAATTTTACAAAAAATCAAATACAATAAATCATATTTAGTTTTAGTTTTAGTTATCATATTACTACTTCAAAGAAGCATGTTTCATACAACCAAATCTCATTGAAATATACTGCAAAACATTTCCGTAACAACATGTGGTGAATCATCTAGTATACTATATGAACAATCCCCACTCCAAGTCATAATTGCTATTCTCCCGCGCATGCGTGCTTCCAAATGATCCAAACTATTATAGCCATTGGGTTAGCTATCTTGGTCAACAAATAACCGTCTGAGCTGAATATGTGAGTCAATTAATCTACCATGCAACATCCATATTGGATTTTAAATTCCACACATTTAATTTATGAGATGTTCAACGTTTTGTGCTATTATTTTTAATTTTTTGTTTGTACAGAAATTCCCATGAAGTTTAAATCTTAAGTTTCAATTTATATTATGTACAGTATTTAGAAATAAATTTTTTAATTCTGCTGCAGAACACAGGGTATCGTGTAGTAAAGTATATGTCTTCTTAGTCCTAAATATATGAATTGGTTTCATGTTCCAAAAAAGTGTCTAATATATAGTCCAAAAATATATAATTATTTATCACTATAACTATCATCCTTATTATTATTATTATTATTATTATTATTATTATTATTATTATTATTATTATTATTATTATTATTATTATCATTATTATTATTCAATGGGCTTATATTAGTGTTACTTAGCTAGTTAGCTTTCCCTTTACAAACATAAACTTCATTAGTAAGTATACATATATCATTGAAGACATATTTTAAGTCACTTCCACAAATCATTGTTCTTTCTGAACTTCTTCTTGAACTATACATTGAAATTACGGTTCAAAGGGTAATCACACAACACTGGAAAAGACATGTGGTGTATATGATTGCATCACATATAGCTTACCGTACTTATACCTTTTATTAGCATCCTCTGACCATGAAATATGTTTGCTCATTGTGTACATTTATTGTCAATAGGGAGAAAGGAAGCGCTCATACTCTTGGCATCGGGGATATAATGGTTGGCATTGCTGGGGTCCCTAGTGGCACCAGTGAGTTTGTCAATGTTTTTCAGTGGGCTAGATCTGCTATTTCGTCCGAATGGGGAGACACTCGAGAGGAAAGGTTTCAAGATGACATATGTCAGTTGCAGAGTAGCTTCGAATTTCTGAGAGATACTCTTCCAGCAATGCATGACCTCATTGATCTAGCAGAGTGGAGAAGCCACAAGGATTGTGTTGCCAAGCTCCTTCCATACCTCAAGGATGCAGTCTATGATGCTGAAGACCTTCTTGATGATCTTAAATGGTACAACCATAAGGTGATAGTGGAAGGCAATGAAAGCAAACTATCTATTACTGAATTCTTTCGCAACTTCAGCAATGTGAATGATATCCATAAAAGGTTGGTTAATATTTCCGAATACCTAGAGAAAATGGGGTTGGGTGAAGTGACACCACGGTTTGACAAAACAGTCAGGCCAGAGACTACCTCATTCTGCAATGAAACTAAAATATTTGGTCGTGATGTGCTGCTAAAGAAGATGATGAGATTGCTCAATGTGCCTACAAATAGTAGCACTGGTTCAAAACTCAAGTGGAAACCTAGTGCAGATGGTGCATCAACAAGCAACCAAGTTAGTAATGAATCAAGATTACCTGATCTTCCAGTTTTACCATTAGTTGGAATTGGGGGTATTGGAAAGACCACTTTGGCCCAGCATATTTGTAGTCATCCTATAGTGAAGTCTCACTTCAAAACAATAATTTGGATTTGCGTTTCAGATGATTTTGATGTGAAGAGGTTAACTAAAGAGGCTATAGGATCCTGTCCAGGTAAAAAGGCAACAACTGACAATCTAAATTCTCTTTAGCATGTTCTTTCTGGCATACTGAGCAATGAAAGGTTCTTGATTGTCCTCGATGATATGTGGGATGATGCTCTAAAGGAGCATGGCCTGCGCTGGAAGACCTTCTGTGCACCATTCAAAAATGTGCTACAAGGAAGTATGATGTTGGTCACCACTAGATCACAAAAGGTAGCTGAGTTAGTGCACACTATGGAATCAATTACATTGGAAGAATTAAAGGGTGACGTCTTTTGGGATTTCTTCAAACTATGTGTGTTGGGGTCTGGTAGTTTTGATGATTATCCAGAGTTAGAGCCCATTGGTAAACACATACTCCCTAAGTTGAAGGGCTCTCCTTTAGCTGCTAAAACTCTTGGACGCATGTTACAGAGTGACCTTCATATATCACACTGGAATAGTATATTAGACAGTGAATTGTGGGCGTTGGACCAAGAGGCAACTGAGATTGTGCCAGCTCTTCGGTTGAGCTACATGTATTTACCGTTCCACTTGAAGAGATGCTTCTCATTTTGTGCTGTGTACCCCAAAGATAAGGAGTTTGAAAAGGACAACTTAGCTGAAATTTGGGCGGCAGAAGGCTTTGTGAAACGCCAGGGTGTTATTCCAGTTCAAGATATTGGATGCCAATACTTTAATGCCCTTCTAAATCTGTCATTCTTTCAAAAAGTTCGAGGTAAATACGTAATCCATGACTTGTTGCATGATATGGCACAGAAAGTTTCAGAGGATGATTGTTTCATTGTGAAGAAGAAGGATGATTTTAGAAGAATTCCTCCAAATGTCCGCAATCTGTCTGTACTATCTAGCAATGACATCGACAGTTCTGACTTGTCGATCCTATGCCAGCACAAAAAGCTCCGTACCCTTCTTTGCGACAAGCCTTTAGCAAATAAAAAAACTCCAACTGGTTTGTTGGAAGATTGGTGCAGAGAACTTCTTCGTATGCGTGTCATTGTTTTTGCATCTTTGAATGAGTTACCAGCTAGCATTGGCAAACTGAAGCATCTTCAGTACCTTAAGATATCCAGATCTTGTTCGGTGACAACTCTTCCTGGAACGATCTGTATGCTCCATAATTTACAGGTTTTATGTGTCAAGAAATGCAAGCTTGAAATCTTGCCAAGTGACTTTGGTATGTTGGTCAATCTATGGAGATTTCAATCGCAGGGATTTAAATATGGTCCAAATATATTGAAAAACAATACTATTCCAAATTTCCAAAATGAGTGTTATTATGGACTAAGTCTTGATGCAGCCAATGATGAGGAGGGTCTAGGGTTTAGGCTCATAAAGAACATGAAGCAACTTCATGGACATTTGGTGATAAGTAATATTCACAAGGTAAGCAAGAATCATTCAGCAGAAGCAGAACTATGGAATAAGGAATATCTTGACAAGCTGACGCTGGAATGGGGGAATTACCTGGCGAGGCAATCTGGGGATAATGAAAACGGGATAGAAGTCCTTCAACATCTACAACCTCCTGCTGGTGTCAAGTCTCTAGTCCTTGAACATTACCGAGGTGTTTCTCTTCCAAGCTGGTTTCACCCACAAAGCCTGTCAGGCTTAACATCTGCTTCATTTCTTTGTTGTCGTGAACTCGAGATACCTACAGTGCCAATCAACATCAACAGTAGCAGCATGGGTTTCTCGTCCCTGACAGATCTAATCATTCGGTGGTGCAGCAGTTTATCAAGTCTCGAACAGCTTCTAGATCCAACTTATCTACCAGTCATCAAGAAAATTGCAATAACGGATTGCGAGAACCTAATATCAGTACCCACCGAAAAATTCGAAGAATTTCGTTGCATTGAAATATTCGAGGTGGCGGCACAAAGCCTGTCAGGCTTAACATCTGCTTCATTTCTTTGTTGTCGTGAACTCGAGATACCTACAGTGCCAATCAACATCAACAGTAGCAGCATGGGTTTCTCGTCCCTGACAGATCTAATCATTCGGTGGTGCAGCAGTTTATCAAGTCTCGAACAGCTTCTAGATCCAACTTATCTACCAGTCATCAAGAAAATTGCAATAACGGATTGCGAGAACCTAATATCAGTACCCACCGAAAAATTCGAAGAATTTCGTTGCATTGAAATATTCGAGGTGGCGGCATGTGGAAAAATAAACTCCCAAAGTTTAGCTGCACGTTCTCTCAAGAAGCTCAAGCTAGGCTTGCACGGTAGTGGTTGCGGGAATCTCAGTGCAGCCAATATCCAATGCTGCTCTCTCACCTACTTTTTCTTGTCATGCCGGCGTCTCACATCCATCCAACTACAAATGCGGAATCTTCCAGCTCTACAGGAACTGTGCATTTCGAATTGTGGATCTCCTACATCTATTGGACAACCTGGACATGTCTTCACCAACCTCAGTTCCCTAACCATCATCCACTGCAATAAACTGTCAACCATTGATGGTCTCCTAGACGAAGAATATCTACCTGCCATTAAGAGTATTACAATTGAGAACTGTGACGAGTTGTCGATCATGACCATGCACCGTAGAAGGTTTGGGGGTTTCTCTTCTCTGGAGAAGTTGAAAGTTTCTTGGTGCCATAACATCAAATGGGGGGGAATTGTGTTACCATCGTCCCTTCAAAGTCTCCACTTACAAGCATGTGGGGATTTTTCTTCACTTATCCCCAGCGGCCTAGAAAACCTGCAGTCCCTTGTTTCACTAAGATTACTGGAGTGTTGGTATAGGATATCCATCCAAGGCCACCTTTGGAGCACTACTCTCTCAGCACTTGAGGAATTAGAGATTCGGGATTGTCCAGAGCTTGTGTCCGTTGGTGGAGCAGATGACATTTCAGAAATACAAAATGTGTGGATTCAGGCCTGTAGAAAATTGAAGGGGATAAAGCTGCCTGTGCAAAGAGGCAGCTTCTTGATATCCAAGAAGTGAGAGCAGCCTGCGAAAACAAGGTACGTGTGCTTACACCAAGTCTTTTTGTTCGAGTGCCTCATAATTTGTTGCACCCTTTTTGTGTAGGATTAAACATGTATACCAAGTCTATATTTTCTCTGAATGTCAAACCTACGGCAATAGTTCCAAATAATTCGAAGAACTAAATGAAGATGGAAGTAATATCAAACTGTCTCTCGCGACTAAGTTGTTTTGCCAATTGTTAATTATCATTGCAGCATGCAGTCTCATTTGTTTTTTCTACTACCCAGTGCACTTCCTGATCACTGTTCTTTCTCATGCAGCTCAAATTCCGTCTGGTGCATGCCAACGAGGGTTTGATGAAGTGGGGTGATGCTAGCTAGTGCAGATAATGCCTCTCAGCAGCTGTCATCTTCTTGTGTTTCTTGCTTTGTGTTGTACTGATTGACAGGGCGGATTGATTTATGCGCCAGGTTTTTCGTCCCAGAGGTTATACTCTAGCAGAGTATAACTAGTGGGTTTTCCTGGCGGATGTCAAACTCGCGAACCTTTCCCTGTTTCCGGGTATTGTTGCCGAGTATAACCGGTGCTACGTGATTCAGTCGAAAATTTGGTCAGAATATGCATGCTATATTGTTATGTCGGAAGTGTTTTATATGTTCGGTCTCTTGTTATGTCTACCAGTTTTAATTCTGAACAACTTGTTGATGTCAGAATAGCAGTTTTAGTTCTGAATATCTTGTTGATGTTAGAATGTCGCCTCTACCATCAACACCTGTCCTGCTACCAACACCTTACTAGCCGGATACCACAGGAGATACAAGAAGACAAAGACATCTCCTGCCTCACCATCAGTCACTCTCGCACCACCTTTGATCCGACAGAAGACGGTGTCCCGGATTGGTGGTCCCTCACCACATCATCTCCCGGCCGAATGGGCTGGCCGAGGATCCCCATGTCGTTTCACCAGTGGGCCACGTCAAGGCGGCCCACAGTGTATGAAAGGAAGGCTCCCGAAGATTTTCCATATACTACATAGTCTTAGAAGTCATCTACAACCCGTTCTCTCTGTAAGCAACCGACTAGGATGTAAGCCTATACCCCTTGAAACCTATATAAACTGAGGGGTACACATGCCCTAGATCTGCTGGCCTCCACAGCGTCACGCAAGCCAGTGCCCTCGGTGCCCGCACACGAGCACCACACTCCTCTGCGCATACTCGTCGTGCCCGCCGACGCCAGCTCACCGCGGCGCCCACACCCATGTCCTCAGTCAAGCGCCCTACTGCAGCCCGAGCCTCGCGATATGGGAAGAATTGGGGGCGCCGTCGCCGAAGCCACCCGGGTTTTGCCCAGTGGCGCCTGCCCCTCAAGGTATCTTCGAGATTCTAAACCCAAGGTCTATAGGAGCTAGGTTGGCGGACCCGGAGTGGCCTTCTTAGAGTGCAATCCTCGTTTACCTACAACCATTAAATCATATATAGATATATGGTGCTACCTATCAATCTTTAATCTATTTCTCTCAAAATGCAAGCATGTCACCTCACCATGCAACATGCATAGAAAAATGTCGACCTCAACATGTAACCATGAATAGGAGAAAGTTCACCTCAACTTGCAAACATGCATGAGAATTTCTATTATATTATGCTATATAGATTTAAGAAATATTTTAAAATTTTACAAAAATCAAATACAATAAATCATATTTAGTTTTAGTTATCAAATTATTACTTCAAACAAGCATGTTTAATACAACCAAATCTCATTGAAATATACTGCAAAACATTTCCGTAACAACGTGTGGGGTATCATCTAGTATACTATATGAACAATCACCACTGCAAGTCATAATTGCTATTCTCCTGCACATGTGATGCTTCCATATGATCCAAATTATTGTAGCCATTGGACTTGCTAGCTTGGTCAACTAACGACCTTCTGAGCAAAATATGCGAGTCAATCTACCATGCAACATCCATATTTGTAACACCCCGAGAATCATGCTACAGTAATCTCACCCTAATGGTGCCCATGTCATCGTGATTACTATGCAGCTTGCCACTTGTCCAATCAAAGCCTTTTTCAAATTTAAAATAAGTCAAATAAATTATTTTCTTTGAGTAGTAAAACTAAAATGTTCACAATATTCTTTAGGTTCACCTTATCATTGTCATGTTGGAACCAACCTCTTTTGGATTCACACAGTGTCCCTGAAAATTGATTCATTGGACCAACAACCAATTATTTAAGCTTTTAAATTTCTAAAAATAGTTGAACACTCCCAAATGCTTTGAAACCTTTTGTACCAACCCAGGTTATTGCCCTGTATTTTTGTGCCAAGTTTTGTATTAAACAGAACTCTTTTAGTGGCTCAAAGAAAATACACAAAAGGTAAAAAAAACTAAAGCAAGAAAATAAAAAGGGGGCAACCCTCCCCCTCGCTGGGCCTCGGCCCAGCTGGCCTCTAACCTAACCAGGCCTAGCCCATCTTCCCATCGGTCGTCTTCTCCTGTTCACGACCGTGCCCGAACAGGAGCTCGTCCCCGTCGGACCAGCCTCGCCGACGCTGCCCTGAGAGGATAAGGGTGACGCCTCGGGCTCCCCTTGTCTCCCCTCTCCCACTTGCCTCCCTCTCTCCACCAGATCCTCCTCGCCCAGATCCGCCACGGCCACCACCGCAGTCACCATGGCCGGCACCGTCTACGCCCTCTCCGCCGTCCCCTTCACCTAGGACCGCGCCAAGGGCTCCGCCGTCGACCTCTCCTTCACCCACGACCAGTCCCTCGAGCTCGGCGCCCCTGCATCGACGCCGACACCAGCTTCTTCTTCCTCGGCAACCACCGGCGTTCCTCTGCAATTCCGGCGCCCTGCTACTCCTAACCTTCCAACGAGCCACCGTGCGCTCCTACGTAAACTCCCCGACCTTTCCTCTATGCTATCGCCGTCGACCTCGCCCCCTAGTTGCCGTCGCCATCGGTGCTGCCCCGCCACCATGGTGAAGCTCGTCACAGTGGCCACCGTTGCCGCAGCTCGCGTTCGAGCTCGTTGCCGATCTCGTGAGGTTCCCAGGAGCCCAAAGCGCACGCGCATGCATTTCTCCGAGCCCGCTAGCGCCGTTTATGTCCACGCCTAGACACCATCGCCGCCATGGCTTGTCACCGGCGCCACTCCGGCCATCCCCTCCCCTGCTGTTGTCGCGCCCGTCCGCCGCACTTTGCTCTGCGCCCGCGTCCACCCGCGGCTGCAGCCGCTCACGGCCACCGCAGCCCGATCCCGCGCCGACCTTGCGTGCGCTCCCGGCCGCTGCTCGCCCCAAGCTACAGCGGCTCGTGCCCGCCCCTGACCGCGACCGCGCGTTGTTGACCACGCCGTTGCCGTGCTGGCTCCGTGCTCGTCGACGCCCGCTGCAACCCGCGTTTGACCTCGCCCAGCCGCTACCTCCGCCGCCGCTTCGGGTCACTGCCGCAGCCGCTAGAGTCCTCCCTGGCGCCAAGCGACGCCACCGTTGGAAGCGCGCCGCTTCGGCAGCTTTCCAACGGGCCTAGCCGCGCGCCCTCCCGTCGCCGGATTCGACCGGCCGGAGTCTCTCCGCCGCGCCGGACTTAGCCGTTGACGAGGCACCATCGTTAAGGGTTAATCACCCACTAAATTACCCCACTAACTAACCCTTGGAGCCTATGACAGTGGGCCTCTGGCCGCTAACTAAAATAGTTAGTATTAATCTAAAACCGGTGTAGTTTAGCCCAGTCACTGACATGCGGGTCCCACTGGACCCACTGACCGGTCAAAGGTTGGCCAGTCAACTGCTGCGTCAGCAGTTGACTGGCCCCACCTGTCGGCCACTGATGCACCTCTGGGTGCACTGCACCGGGTGCACCCAGCCCCTTTTCTGCCTTTTTGAATTAGTTAATTAAAATAATTACAAAAAATGCTTAACCTTTGAAAATTCATAGAAAATAAACCGTAACTCGAATGAAAAAGTTTTATACATGAAAGTTGCTCAGAACGACGAGACGAATCCGAACATGCGGTCCGTTTACCTGTCAGATGTCTCTAACTATATTAACATGGAACTTTCCCCCTTCGGTCATCTGTCTAACATAGGTCCGGAACCGGGAAAATATTCCAGGTTGACTTCCCCCTTCACCGGTATCGTGTAGCACTGCATTAGAACACGTCTAGCTCTGCCTATTGTCCTATTATGCACTTGCCTGCTATGTATTTACTGTTTCTCCCCCTCTTCTCTTCGGTAGACCCCGTGACGATGCTGATGCCCCTGTGATCGACTACGACACCGATGACCCCTCCTTCTCGTCTGAGCAACCAGGCAAGCCCCCCCCTTTGATCAACCCGATATCGCCCATTCCATTCTCTCATGCTTGCATTAGATTTTGCTATTGTTATTGTTTTCTCCTATTCTGATGAATAGCTTGTTTATTGTAACATGTTGTTGTTACCTACCTGCTTATCCTAAACTATTTAGTATAGGTTGGGTAGAAACCCATCAGGGACCCCCACTTTGTCTCGAGTGCCCCGCTGGATTATCAGAAGACCCGATCAATGGGATCGAAGACCAGGCCCCGGCACCGCACATCACTTTCCCCTTAGTTGCTCGACACTACTGGGTTACTATCGAGTGCCGAGGGTGAGACCTCTACAGCACTTCTGATGTTAACCCTGTAGTATAGCTATTCGGTCGTGGTCATCGAGGGTGATTCTGCCTTAACCACTTCCGATATGAATCTGTCGTGCAACCCCTCAAGTGTGAACCTCGGGAGTGGTTCCTCTTACGTTCACCTTGATGATAACATCGAGTGGAATTCACCGGGGGTGATTCCTTGGGTTTTCCCCTTGATGTTTGGACACACGGATACTTGGACTTTACCACTGTTACTTGGAAAGGCGGGTCGACCCTGAGGGGTACCCACGAGTGATGTCGAGACGGGTTGACCTGGAGGGTGCCCGCGAGATAATTACGAGGCGTGGCCGGGCATTCCTAGCCCTTGCCGCAAGTCCTCGAGACGGGGCAACAGGGTCACATCTTTCGTGAGTCTCTGCTTGTTACCGCGCGTTCCTAATCCACTACGATTTGGATATTTGATCTGAGAGGCCTCTGACCTGATAGCACTAACCATCACGTGGGCATAGTATGGGCGTTCTGCGTCGTAATCATCAGCCGAAGCTTAATAGACGTCAGCGACTAAGCGGCGCGCGCTGGGTTGGACTGCGTAAGCACCTGCCTTTTTGAAGGAGGTAGCTAGGTCTGCTCACCGGCCGCCCTCGCAACGTGCAGGAGTTCCCGGGGCGATGGCCCATGACCCCTGGGGGCATAGGTTTAGTCTGGCGTGCTTGACCTCTCTATTAAGCCTAGGTCGGGTTGTGGCGTATTGTTTGGCCGAGGCCGGGCATGACCCAGGAAAGTGTGTCCGGCCGGAGTTAATCGAGCATGGTGGGTAAGTTGGTGCACCCCTGCAGGGAAGAAAACATCTATCGATAGCCTGTCCTACGGTAACAGACACTTGGAGTTGTATCCCGATCGATACAACTAGAACTGGATACTTGTGATGAGAATTGGATTGTGATGACAATTGGATAGTATGGCTCTAGGATTGCTTTCTCACAGGGAGTCGATAAAGGATCTCTGGCCGAGGTTGATAACACTACTACTACTTTACTTTATGCTATTCTACTCCCTCCTGTTGCTGCAAGATGGTGGTTTCCAGAAGATGCTAGTCTTCAATAGGACTAGGCTCCCCCCTTATTCTGGCATTTCTGCAGCCCAGTCCACATATAAAGCCTCTCTTTGATATTGTTGCATATGTAGTGTAGATCCTTGCTTGCGAGTACTTTGGATGAGCACTCACGGTTGCTTTGCTCCCTCTTTTCCACCTCTTTCCATTCTTCTCGGATGTCGCAACCAGATGGTGGAGCCCAAATCCAGACGCCACCTTCGACGATGACTGCTACTACCCCGAGGGTGCCTACTACCACATGGAGACCGCTGACGACCAGGAGTAGTTAGGAGGCTCCCAGGCAGGAGGCCTTGCCTTTTTCGATCGTAGATGCTTTTGTGCTGGCCTTTTTAAGGCAAACTTGTTTAACTTATGTCTGTACTCAGATAATGTTGCTTCCACTGACTCGTTTGTACTCAAGCTGATGTATTCGAGCCCTCGAGACCCCTGGCTTGTATTATGATGCTTGTATGACTTATTTTATTTTTAGAATTGTGTTGTGATATCTTCCCGTGAGTCCCTGATTTTGATCGTACATGTTTGCGTGTATGATTAGTGTATGATTGAATCAAGGGTGTCACAAGTTGGTATCAGAGCCGACTGCCTGTAGGAATCCTCCTTTCCAACTCCTTGGCCGAAGTTGAGTCTAGTCATTGAAAAAGTTTTTACTAACATGGTTGTGCGACTTATGGGCCCACGTTGCCATTGGGTGGTATTAGGATCTTTTTATTCCTCGTCTATACTTTGGGATTCTAATCTCTCTTCTATTCGGGCTAAATGATTTTTCTCACTCTAACTCTAGGTTCTCGTAATTACTTCCTCCCAGAGAGCCCCTCACTCCAGATGATTGCTTGGTGCACCGAAGGATTCCGAAGATGTTCTCCGGTGTTCTTTCGGGGCTTTGTGCCCATTGCTTTTGCAATTCCCTACCATTGAAATCTCCATATGGATAAGTACATACACCTGTTGTTCTTACATTCATCCCCAGCTACTCTTGTTATTACAAGATGCATCGAATTATTCTTCAACTTTTAAGAATCTCTTGAGCCACTGTCTTACAGATCTTTTCCGCATGAATACATGTGCGAATAATTCCTCACAATTACTGGGGATTCGTTCATCCCTAGTTATTCTTGTGTTTCACAAAAGTCTCCGAAATACTATTCCATCTTTCGAAATCCTCAGTAGACTATAGATCTTGATCTTCCTTACATGCTTACATTATGGTCAATTCCATATGTTTAGTAATGTTTGTTGACATCCCTTGTCATTGTCCTCTTGAGTCTAATGATTCAATATGTCTGCAAATGCTCGCAATCCTCATTTGAAACTAGAGTTCGTCCCATTGGCTCAGACGTCACCCCGGACATGAGTTGGTTCTCGACCAATCTAACTGCCATCGATTGTACACCTAAGTCTATTCAATTTACCCATCCTTAATCAGAGCGTTCGCTTCTGTTCCCTTGATTTGGAAACCATAATTCCTTTGCATTTGAGCTATGAATTAGTCAGTTGTTTCTATAATATGATCTCCTTGCAATCTTCTTCTTCTTCTGGTTGGGTACCGATGCTCACACCAAATCCCTGGTGGACCACCAGACCCTTTGTTGGATTATTATCCGATAGTGTCCTTCAAATTCAACAACCTTGCGAGTCTTTCCTCGGATACATAATGCCTTTGGTAAATTGTATCCTCTGCTTTTGTTAACCATGCTCTGCTTTCGAGTTGGTGTTATTTACTCTTGAATATTGTGGTATATGTTCCTAAGATGCCCCTATGGGTTGAACCTATGCCTTCCATAAATCCGTGTGAACCCGAAAGATTTCAGGGTCTTACTCATCTGGTATTTCACCAGGTAAAACTTTCAACACTAATGCATGTTTCAAAACAAGAAGTGAATGAAAGGTTATGCATTGGAGAAGTGGGAGTCGACCTTGAACTTTGTGTTCATGCCCATGGACTCGATGTAGAACTTATCATGGAAGATGCTCATAAAAATAATTATTTCCTTGGTACAAGTTCATCTTGTATCTATGAATTGATCCTTTGCAATCGTGGTTCCGACCATATTTCCTCCTTGATTCCATTTTCCGGATAAGTTAAAATACTTGTCCTCTGCAAATCATTTCCCCCGGCCAACCTCTACTCTGATTTATGTTCCGGTATTACCCCTAGTACTTGTTACTGGGAAGTTTAATACCCCATCACATCATTCCTAGACTGATCGGCTATATTTTATCATGCCAACTTTTAACTGTACTACCTAGTCCTTATGCCCGGGGAAACTTCCGACGATGAGCTAAGCTTACGTCGATCTTCCTCATCTTATCATTTCACCTCGAACAACAAGCTTGATTTCGAGTTTGTGTCATATTCGTGGTTCTAATAACATTTCTCTTCATCATTCCTTTGGCTTGATGTCATGGCCGATTGATTACATCTTCATGAAATCTCTCGACAAATGCGTCGTGGTCCGCATCAAATTTTTTACTTCTGTTGAGATGACAATTGAATTCATGGTGAGAAATACCATCCTTGACCTTCGACGATTTGAGTTACCATCGACAACCCCCTTGTCTTCTTTCCAACACATGTTTGATCATGTCTTGGTTATGCCTTGGACTCCTTGCTATTCCTGCAATTGTTCCTTCAACTCCAACCCCTACTTGGAACACCATGTTAATGCTACCTCGAAGCATGACTGAGGTATTCCGGATATCAACAAGAACATTGGAAGCACATTGTCGAATGTTTCTTGATCTATTATCCAAACACCGTTGTATGGGTAATATCATGATTCTTCCCTCGCCCCCTTTATCTAAATGCTTTTGAACTTGCTGTCATATCATGTATATCCTGCACCGCTTCCCCTTGGGAAGGATATACTCCTAATACTTGTGTTTAAACACATTTTCCTTTCCATTGGAGTGTTTAATTGGATAATCACATTTTTCCTTTCCACTATTTTGTATAATCTTTCTTGTGATCTGTGTGATATAAGCAGTAATATTTCCCTGCTTATGTAAACACCTCGGTGTACAAACTGTCAGTAAGACCCTGTTACTATTGTGGACGACATTCCGGTAACCACCGATGGACGCGAACTTTGCCTATTGGTCCGCCTCGTTCAACGAGCAGGAGAATGGTTCTCTTCGTCCCTCGCCCTTGGTACCACGATTGTTGCCGACATAACTGGCAGGCTACCCTCTGACATGCCTTGCTATCATGACCGTGCAAAATGAATAGCGCATGTCCTTCTTTTAACCCACATGGTGGGCCCATAGCCCACAGTTCCACAGGATTGAAACCTGACTCTCCTGTACAACCTTGATGCCGAAATATTCTTTACACTTGGCTTTATATCATGTCACGAGCCACCTTCCGAGAGATGATCTATTCCCGATGCTCTGAACCCCCCTTTTCTCACACTCTGTTCAAGTATCAATCGCTGTTCATTCAGTTGAACTTCCTATTGTACCTTCATACTTTGCTCTCAATGTTTTATTAAGTTTCAACTCGAGAGATACTTCTCCGTCATTCCCTGGATTGTTCACCAGATAATTAACCCTATAAAGGTCAGTTCTCCCGAAGTTACTCTTTACTTCCTCACTTAAATCTCGGGACGAGATTTCTTGTAGTGGAGGAGATTTGTAACACCCCGAGAATCATGCTACAGTAATCTCCCCCTAATGGTGGCCATGTCATCGTGATTACTATGCAGCTTGCCACTTGTCCAAAAATCAAAGCCTTTTTCATATTTAAAATAAGTCGAATAAAATATTTTCTTTGAGCAGTAAAACTAAAATGTTCACAATATTCTTTAATTTTAACTTATCATTGTCATGTTGGAACCAACCTCTTTTGGATTCACACAGCGTCCCTGAAAATTTATTCATTGGACCAACAACCAGTTATTTAAGCTTTTCAATTTCTAAAAATAGTTGAACACTCCCAAATGCTTTGAAACCTTTTGTACCAACCCAGGTTATTGCCTTGTATTTTTGTGCCAAGTTTTGTATTAAACAAAACTCTTTTAGTGGCTCAAAGAAAATAAACAAAAGGTAAAAAACTAGAGCAAGAAAATATAAAGGGGGCAACCCTCCCCCTCACTGGGCCTCGGCCCAGCTGGCCTCTAACCTAACCAAGCCCAGCCCATCTTCCCCTCGGTCGTCTTCTCCTGTTCACGACCGTGCCCGAACAGGAGCTCGTCCTCGTCGGACCAGCCTCGCCAGCGCCGCCCCGAGAGGATAAGGGCGACGCCTCGGGCTCCCCTTGTCTCCCCTCTCCCAGTTGCCTCCCTCTCTCCACCAGATCCTCCTCGCCCAGATCCGCCACAGCCACCATCGCAGTCGCCATGGCCGGCACCGTCTACGCGCTCTCCGTCGTCCCCTTCACCTAGGACCGCGCCAAGGGCTCCGCTTTCAACCTCTCCTTCACCCACGACCAGTCCCTCGAGCTCGGCGCCCCTGCATCGACGCCGACACCAGCTTCTGCTTCCTCGGCAGCCACCGGCGTTCCTCTGTGATTCCGGCGCCCTGCTGCTCCTAACCTTCCAACGAGCCACCGTGCGCTCCTACGTAAGCTCCCCGACCTTTCCTCTATACTATCGCCGTCGATCTCGCCCCCTAGTTGCCGTCGCCATTGGTGCTGCCCCGCAGCCATGGTAAAGCTCGTCACAGTGGCCACCGTTGCCGCAGCTCGCGTCCGAGCTCGTTGCCGAGCGCGTGAGGTTCCCAGGAGCCCAACGCGCACGCGCATGCGTTTCTTCGAGCCCGCTAGCGCCGTTTACGTCCACGCCCGAACACCATCGCCGCCACAGCTTATCGCCGGTGCTACTCCGGCCATCCCCTCCCCTGCTGCTGTCGCGCCCGTCCGCCGCCCTTTGCTCTACGCCCGCATCCACCCGCGGCTGCAGCCGTTCACGGCCACCGCAGCCCCTGTTGGGGAACGTAGTAATTTCAAAAAAATTCCTACGCACACGCAAGATCATGGTGATGCATAGCAACGAGAGGGAATAGTGTTGTCCACGTACCCTCGTAGACCGAATGCGGAAGCGTTAGCACAACGCGGTTGATGTAGTCGTACACCTTCATGATCCGACCAATCAAGTAACGAACGTACGGCACCTCCGAGTTCAACACACGTTCAGCTCGATGACGTCCCACGAAATCAGATCCAGCAGAGCTTTGCGGGAGAGTTCCGTCAGCACGATGGCTTGATGACGGTGTTGATGATGCTACCGATGCAGGGCTTCGCCTAAGTACCGCTGCGATATTACCGAGGTGGAATCTGGTGGAGGGGGCACCGCACACGGCTAAGAGATCAAGAGATCAATTGTTGTGTTTCCAAGGGGTGCCCCTCTCCCCGTATATAAAGGAGTGGAGGAGGGGGAGGACCGGCCCTCTCTATGGCGCGCCCTAGGGGAGTCCTAAGTCCTACTCCCACCGGGAGTAGGATTCCCCCTTTCCTAGTAGAACTAGGAGCCCTTCCAAGTAGTAGGAGTAGGAGAGAAGGAAAGCGAAAAGAGAAGAGAAGGAAGGAGGGGGCGCAGCCCCTCCCCCTAGTCCAATTCGGACTAGGCCTTGGGGGGCGCGCAGCCTTCCCTCTCTCTTTCCCCTAAAGCCCAATAAGGCCCGTATACTCCCCGACGAATTCCCGCAACTCTCCGGTACTCCGATAAATACCCGAATTACTCGGAACCTTTCCGATGTCCGAATATAGTCATCCAATATATCGATCTTTACGTATCAACCATTTCGAGACTCCTCGTCATGTCCCCGATCTTATCCGAGACTCTGAACTACCTTCGGTACATCAAAACACATAAACTCACAATATAAATCGTCACCGAACTTTAAGCGCGCGGACCCTACGGGTTCGAGAACAATGTAGACATGACTATGACACGTCTCCGGTCAATAACCGATAGCGGAACCTGGATGCTCATATTGGCTCCCACATATTCTACGAAAATCTTTATCGGTCAAACCGCATAACAACATACGTTGTTCCCTTTGTCATCGGTATGTTACTTGCCCGAGATTCGATCGTCGGTATCTCAATACCTAGTTCAATCTCGTTACCAGCAAGTCTCTTTACTCATTACGTAGTGCATCATCCCGCAACTAACTCATTAGCAACATTGCTTGCCAGGCTTATAGTGATGCGCATTACCGAGAGAGCCCAGAGATACCTCTCCGACAATCGGAGTGACAAATCCTAATCTCGAAATACGCCAACCCAACATGTACCTTCAGAGACACCTGTAGAGCTCCTTTATCATCACCCAGTTACGTTGTGACGTTTGATAGCACACAAAGTGTTCCTCCGGTAAACGGGAGTTGCATAATCTCATAGTCATAGGAACATGTGTAAGTCATGAAGAAAGCAATAGCAAGATACTAAACGATCAAGTGCTAAGCTAACGGAATGGGTCAAGTCAATCACATCATTCTCTAATGATGTGATCCCGTTAATCAAATGACAACTCATGTCTATCGCTAGGAAACTTGACCATCTTTGATTCAACGAGCTAGTCAAGTAGAGGCATACTAGTGACACTATGTTTGTCTATGTATTCACACATGTATTATGTTTCCGGTTAATACAATTCTAGCATGAATAATAAACATTTATCATGAAATAAGGAAATAAATAATAACTTTATTATTGCCTCTAGGGCATATTTCCTTCAGTCTCCCACTTGCACTAGAGTCAATAATCTAGTTCACATCGCAATGTGATTTAACACTAATATTCACATCTGTATGTGATTAATACCCATAGTTCACATCGTCATCTGATCAACACCCAAAGGGTACTAAGGTATGATCATGTTTTGCTCGTGAGAGAAGTTTAGTCAATGGGTCTGTCACATTCAGAGCCGTATGTATTTTGCAAATATTCTATGTCTACAATGCTCTGCACGGAGCAACTCTAGCTAATTGCTCCCACTTTCAATATGTATCCAGATTGAGACTTAGAGTCATCTGGATCGGTGTAAAAACTTGCACCGATGTAACTCTTTACGACGGGCTCTTTTTTCACCTCCATAATCGAGAAATATTTCCTTAGTCCTTACTAAGGATATTCTTGACCGCTGTCCAGTGACCTACTCCTAGATCAAAATTGTACTCCCTTGCCAAACTCAGAGCAAGGTATACAATAGGTCTGGTACACAGCATAGCATACTTTATAGAACCTATGACTGAGGCATAGGGAATGACTTTTCATTCTCTTTCTATTTTCTACCATGGTCGGGTTTTTAGTCTTACTCAACTTCACACCTTGCAACACAGGCACCTTCTTTGACTGTTCCATTTTGAAAATTTTATCAAGGTATGTAATCATTGAAAAATCTTATCAAGCGTCTTGATCTATCTCTATAGATCTTGATGCTCAATGTGTAAGCAGCTTCACCGAGGTCTTTCATTGAAAAACTTTTATTCAAGTATCCTTTTATGCTATCCAGAAATTCTATATCATGTCCAATCAACAATATGTCGTCTACATATACTATCAGAAATGCTACAGAGCTCCCACTCACTTTGTTGTAAATACAGGCTTCTCCAAAAGTCTGTATAAAACGATATGCTTTGATCAACTCATCAAAGCATATATTCCAACTCCGAGATGCTTACACCAGTCCATAGATGGATCACTGGAGCTTGCACATTTTGTTAGCACCTTTAGGATTGACAAGACCTTCTGGTTGCATAATATACAACTCTTCTTTAATAAATCCATTAAGGAATGCAGTTTTGACACCCATTTACCAGATTTCATAAAATGTGGCAATTGCTAACATGATTCGGACAGACTTAAGGATCGATACGAGTGAGAAAATCTCATCGTAGTCAACATCTTGAAATTTTGTCAAAAACCTTTTTCGACAAGTCTAGCTTTGTAGATAGTAACACTACTATCAGCGTCCGTCTTCCTCTTAAAGATTCATTATTTTTTATGGCTTGCCGATCATCGGGCAAGTCAGCCAAAGCCCACACTTTGTTCTCATACATCGATCCCATCTCAGATTTCATGGCCTCAAGCCATTTCGCGGAATCTGGGCTCATCATCGCTCTACTTTCGCCCAAATGGAGAGCACAGTGAGAGACGGGATAGGACCTCGACAAGGCCTCCAAGAAGGGAATCGACGCCCACAAGGCGCCGCCATTGTCGTGGCCACCGCCGACGGCCAAGGGTTTCCCCCGATCCCGCCCCCGTCCCAACCACCCGGCCAAAGACAGGCCAGGGGAGCGCCCGCAGCCGGAGGAGGCGTCGGACTTCATCGTAGCAGGCACGCCGGGTGACGGGGCACCCCGACCCACCGTAGTAGTCGTCCACCGAGACCTCGCCGCCCGCACAGCCGAAGTCGCGGACCACCAGCTCCCACGGTCGTCGCCCGTCGAGAGGCCACGCCGTCCACGCCGTCCGAGGCCGCCGCCCCGGCATCCACCCACCGCGCACATCCCATCAAGACACGGAGAACGACCCACATCGCCGCCACCAGGGAGACCACGCCGCGAGCACCCAAGCCGCGCGACGAAGCAGGGCCGCGCCGGCCAGATCCGGGCGGATCCGGCGATCCCCGGCCCACCAGCCGCCAGAGAGGAGCCAGCCCCGATCCAGGGCCGATCCAGGGCGTGCGGCGGCGTCTGATGCGGGGAAGGGGTGTCTCCACGTCGAGGCGGGTGCGCGGGGAAGCCCCGCCGCCGCCTACTACCGCGCGGGCGGCTGCCGGCGGCGGCGGGGGAGGAGGAGGGGAGGCGGGGGAGACCTGGGGCGGCTAGGGTTTTCGCCCCCGAGTCGCCCGGAGCGGACGACGCGGGGGTCAGACCTGGTAACCTGACCTTTCCCATATTGTTGCCGAGTGTAACCGGTGCTACATGATTATGTTAAAAATTTAGTCAGAATATGCATGTTATATTGTTACTTGTGTCGGAGGTGTTCTATACGTATCTCTTGTCAAGTCTACCAGTTTTAGTTCTGACCAACTTGTTGCTGTCAGAATAACAGTTTCAGTTCTGAATAACTTGGTGACTACAAAATGAATCTCAGACTGAGTTTTAAAGCACTATTTAGAGTTGCATTGACCAGAAAAACGCACGCAAAGTAGAAGACATGTTCTATAAGTCAACAACTTCACTTTTCCGTACTCGACATCTCAGACTGAGACTAACTGACCAAAGAGGCGTAATAAAGACAACCACTATCAGTATGTATCAACCTACATGAGTACCAAACTATCCTCAGACAAAGAACAAATCAGTTTGCTGTAACAACTTTGTCATGCCCCAGCTCCTTTTTTTTCTTGAGAAAAAAAAAGGTAGCCCAAGAACTGCAACTGACCCACCTCTGTGTGTGGCGATTGGGAAAGTAACCTGCCTGGTGGTTGGGTGGAGACCGGCATGGATTGACCAGAACCTGAATCCCGTTCCTCATTTTCGTCTGTCTCCTGCTGCACTTCCCCGTCTCAAATTCCTCTCTAGCTTGTAAAACTGTGCGGTGGTGGTGAAATAGAGCTGCTGGAGTGTTCCATGCTTCAGCTCGCCGTGTGCTTTGTTACGCAATCCCGGGTCCGCTATCACCAGCGTTTTCGACCCACATGCGTCAACCAGGCCCAACCGGAGAGCAACACCGACTTATGACAGGCCTTGGGCCCTCTTCCCCCAAAGGACTAGCATGTTAGAAGGGGACACCCCCGCCCTTATAAGTCGTGTTATGTCTCCCCTCACAACCGATGTGGGACTAAACCCAACATGCTTATGGTTTATCTTCTTCTCAGACACTTTCCAGCTTGTGCAGCTTCACATGCTTCCTTAGCCTGATCAGCCAATGATCTCAGTAGTTTTCTTTCGAAGTCCTAACATCATGAGCTTCCACTATTAACTCTGCCATCTCTGGTTTGACATTACAGTCATAATGATTCAAGACAATTTGCAGTCCTCTCTTCAGTCAGGTGTGATTTTTCTTAGGCACTGAACTTGGCATGCAATTCTGTATGCCCCACATTACCTCCATTACTGTTGGAGCATACAGACAGGTTATTTTCTGAAAGAAGTTATTAAAATGGTGCAAGATAACTACTACTCCCTCTGTCCTAAAATAAGTGACTCAACTTTGTACTTGCTTTAGTACAAAGTTAGTACAATGTCGAGTCACTTATTTTGGGACGGAGGTAGTACTAGGATTAATTTGGCGCCAAGCAACATAAGGAAATAACATTGGGAAGAAGGGAACCGAAGGAAAGAAGGGCACTAACACGTATTGCTGTCCAGCCACGTCTGAGCCAACTTAGCACATGTTTCCTGGAGGAGACAAAGGTAGAAAAAAACAGAGATTTAGCTAGTCAAATAAGATGATGAGAGCGAAAAAGCAGTCAAGGATATGATCAAACCGCTTGGGAATTTGGTTGGCAAATGAGGAGTGAATTGCACAAAACCACCACATTGAAGCATAGGATTGCAGAAAAGACTCTTCTACGAATTTGTGCCAGAAAACATTGATTTTTGTCCTAATCATTTGCAAAAAACACTGATCGATCGTTTTGGGCATTTTAACCTCGATTATGATAGATGGAGCCCACCCTTTGCTGACGTGGCGTAACGGTCTTTTTGCCAAAATCTCCTCCCCTCCCTGAAAGTTTTTCCCCAAAAAACGTCCTCCCTCGTCAGTGAGCACGCGGTGGCCGGCGGCTCGGCCGCAAAGCGGAGCAAGCGGCGGCGGCGCGCAGCTCAGGTGCGGCCCTGCCCTCCCAGCAGAGCAAGTACGCCGTCGCTCGGGCGCGGCCCCACCTTCCCAGCGGAGCAAGCAGCGGCGGCGCGCACCTCCGGCGCGACCCCGCCCTCCCAGAGGAGCAAGCGGTGGCGAGGCGCAGCTCGGGCGCTACCCTGCCCTCCCAGCGGAGCAAGCGGCGGCGGCGGCGCGCAGCTCGGCGTGACCCGGTCCTCCCAGCGGAGCAACCAGCGGCGGCGAAGCGCAGCACAGGCGCGTGCAGCGGCGGCGCGCAGTACAAGCCCTTGCAGCCGCCGCGCGCAGGGCCCAGCTGCCGCCTTCTACTCTGGTGCTCGTCCCACCACCGCCCGATGCGGTTGCGGCAGCACTGGCCGACGAGGACGAGCTTTCCTCTTCCTCCTTCGGGCGTGAAAGCCATGGCTGGGAGCTGATTGCGTTTGGACTTTTGCCTAAAGGGTGTCTATGCAAAAATGCCAGGGCCCCACATGTCATAATCGAGGTTAAAATGCCCAAAACGATCGATCCGTGTTTTTTGCAAATGATTAGGACGAAAATCAGTGTTTTCTGGCACAAATTCGTAGAAAAGTCTTTTCTGCAACCTTACGCTTCAATGTGGTGGGTTTCTGCAATTCACTCGCAAATGAGCGATGCACAAAAATAGAAAAGCCTGAAGCCCGTGGGAGTCTCAAACAGCACCAGCAACAGTTCATCACTCGCATATTTGGCAGCTACAACGTTGCGGTGGTTGGAAGGCATAGAGCCTAACCGCGTGGATAAGCTCACATTAACCCGTCAATTTTGAATCCAATTTGGAATTTTTTTTGGGAAGTTTCGGGAAGAAATTGAAATGGAATAATTGATTCATACAAAGGAAAAGGTTAATTGTTCCCGCCGGTTGAAATGAACATTCCATCCATGGCTACACTAGTGGGAGTCCACGGCCTAGAGGTGGAGCATCCACCGACCCGTTTAGCTACCCGCGGGGAGCCGCAAGAGCAGAGTGACACAAAGCAAAGCAGAGCACGGAGGTGCGATAGCACAGTGAGAGGGGTTGGTCGATCGACGTACCACCGCCTGTTCCGCGCCAACGTACACACACATCACAGCCGCCGAAACCTGCCCTGTTAAGTACCTAACTTGATGAGCGAGGATGACGGCGGGCGAGTGGCTGAGGAAGTGCCCTCGCGTCGCCGCCGTTCCTTTTTTTAGCAACGTCGCGGTTCTCGCTATGCGGGCGCGTATGGAAGATTCATGGAGTCTAGAGACGACCGTCCACCCCCTCTCACTCCGCGGCGTCTATTTCTCGCCTTCAGCGAGAGGACTGGACCGGCCCATTAGCATATCTATTTAAAAGAAGAGAAAAGAAGAAAAAAGGGAGTTTCCACCATTTTTCACTGTTTTTTTTGTTTTTGTTTTTTTGACAGAGGTGCAAGACACTGAGGTACAATGGGCTTTCTCCTAAAATAGAAGGAGTGACCTTTTTGAGGGCGGTAATACGGTTTTCACCATTTTTTCTGTTTTCCACTGTTTATTCTTTTTGTTTTTTGACAAGGTTTTCTTCTTTTTCACCTCGTTTTTTGTTTGCTTTTCTTTTTTCTTCCCTATTTTTGTTTGGCTCTCTTTTTTCTTCTTCATTTTTTGTTTGTTTTTTTTCTTATCCATTTTTGTTTGGTTCTCTTTTTTCTTCTCCATTTTTTGTTTGGTTTTTTTCTTCTCCATTGTTTTGTTTTTCTTATTTTTTTATATTTTCACCCATTTTTGTATATGTCCAAAACATTTTTTAAATAAGTGATCAACTTATTTAACATTTTCAAATACTTGTTAAACATTTTTAGTACTTATTCAACATTTTGAAATACTTGTTCAGGATTTTCAAATTATTTTTCATCATTTTTAATACCTACTCAATATTTTAAAATACTTGTCCAACATTTTTAAAATGTATTTTTGAAGAGTGTTTTTGTAATATATATATATATATATACTTAAAAATATTTTAAAGTATAAATAAAAGTACACAACTAAAACAAAAAAGGTTTTAAAAAACAGGCTTCGGCCTCATACGTGCGTGGGCCCGCCCATATTGCTCGCCCCCTTCAGCAAGTTGCAAGTTACACTCGCTGAAGGCGAGGAATAGCGGCGGCCCTCTCACTTTGCTTTTTCTAATTTCCTCCTTCCTACACGCAACCCATTGAAGCCCAGTAGCCAATAGAGAAATGGAGATCGAAGGAGCTTCTTATTTCTTCCCTTTTTGGACCATAGTGCTAACTTTCTGAATCTATTACCACACAGACTTTGCACGCTCATGCTTCATTCCTAGGTGTGGTTCTGCAGGTTGCAAGTTTTTGTTGGTAGCTTACCAAGCTAGCCGCTTGGTCCTAGCTGTGCTTCTACCCCATCTGCACTCTGAATGTCAACGTACGATCAACTACTCTTCCACGCCACGTGTTGCTGCGGTTTTGGGCCGAGGTGCTCAACACTCGCACCTTATTTTCTTAATCGATTATCGGTCACACTGCAGGATCTCCTCCATGGCACCACACTCGACTACTCCATCTTGCGCATCTCCGAGTGATTGTGCTACCCTAACATTGTGTCCACGACCCACAACAAACTCATTCCTCGCTCGATAGCTGTCTTTTCCTAGGTTATCCGACCAATCACCATGGTTACCGTTCCTTCGATGCGCTCACCGACACGTTCCCAACATGTCCATTTCAACGAGGTCGTGTTCCCCTTCTCTACTACTAACGTGGCACTAGCACCTACACCCCCCACCGGTTTTGTAGGTACTTGAAGGCTCTAACGTTGTTCCGCTGTTGTCTCTAGTGGCATGATCGGCGGGTTCAAGTACAAACGTCTAATCTTCATCGAGCGTCACGCGAGCATTTTCTGCCGGCACGCCTTCACTCGTTTCAAGCTGCACCGCCCAATCCTCATCACATGACACTACTGTCCTGGCTCTTTTCCGCACTCTCCATGAGTTCAAACACCATCATTCGATCAACAAAAACCGGTTTTGGTGTTGCCTGGTTGTCCACGCGCCTTGGTGATTCAAGTGACATTGTTCCTCATGGATCGGAGGACTGCAAAGCATATTCTTCCAGCATACCACCTTGTCCTGCTCCATCCGCCGGTCGTCACATGTTCAACTACGCATATGCCGGTGTCTTCTGACCCAACGTGCGCTACGCCGATGACTACACCCTCGCCATCACGTCGTCTCCATCATCAAACATCTCATCGCTTCCTTGCTCCATCTATTGTGCAGCCCGCAACCCCCACTGGCTCGCTGCCATGCATGGCGAGTCCACCGCGCTTCTTGGCAATCTCGCATGGGAGCTGGCTCCTCGACCGCGGCACGCCAATATCATCATTGACAAGTGGGTTTTCTGCCACCAAACTCACATTGATGAGTCCCTTGTGTGCTATAAAGTGCGTCGGGTTGTTTGCGGCATTCAGAAGTGCCCTGATGTGGACTGCGGGGAGACTTTTCCGCCAGTCATAAGCCTGCTACAATTCTCAGGGTGTTCAGCCCTTGCGCCTCGCGTGGCTGGCTAGTCAACTAGCTTGACTTGAAGAACACCTTCCTTCACTACACACTCAACGAGGAGGTGTTTTGCTTTCAACCGGTCGGCATCGTCGGTGCTCCAAACCGGAACAAATCTATAACAAAGTCCTTCTACAACCTCAAGCAGGTATCGCATTCATGGTATATTCGCTTCACCGACTTTCTCGCGACCATTGATTTCGTTGCCACATGCTCCGATTGATCGTTATTCTTGTTCCCGCTTGTTGTTGTATGACTAGTAGAAAACAGGCCTCTAGTCCCGGTTCTAAAACCGGGACAAAACAAACGGGACTAATACCCAAAACCTTTAGTCTCAGTTGGCTTACGAACCGGGACTAAAGGGGCTCCACGTGGCCGCTGTCTGGAGCTCCACCTTTAGTCCCGGTTGGTAACACAAACAGGAACTAAAAGATTTTTTTGATTTTTTTGATTTTTCCCGATTTTCAAATTTCTGAATTATTTGACAATTGAATCTCTAATCACCCCTCATTACTACTCAAGTGTGGAGCACTCATTCCAAATCGTCTAACTTCCCGGCCGCACGCTTAACTTCCAAGTTCTATCCCCGCTCGTTTCAAGTCTGCACTTGTTGTTTTCCTGAGAATAGTAACTTGTCAATCCTATTAACCTTAGGAGTTGAACTTGAGCATGAAGTCGCACATTTCACCGTTTGAGTCTGAAACTATTATTCTAAAAAACAATAATCTATTATTTACTTAAAACAAGAGTCAAACAAGCCATTATCTTGACCGCTAATTTTAGATATTAAGGGTTGAGATTTAAAGATGTAAACGTTACATACAAATATTGTTAGGTAGAAACAAGTCAACACGTTACGTATGAAAATATGTCCCCACCGAAGCCAAACGTGATGGATAGGAGAAGTAATCGAAACAAATCCGATTCACAAGGAAAGGATGTTAAAAAAAAAGATTTACACGGAAAGGAAAACTAACTGGGAAGGAAGGAGTAGATAAAACGACTCCAACTTGCTCTAGCGTACGCTCCTAAAAAAACTTGCTCTAGCGTACGTGCATAGGCAACCTATTATGAGTTGGACATGGCCAAATATTTAAGTATTCTCTGATTCACCGTGCATGCGTATCTAGGGTTCTTTCTTCGAAACCAACAAGCCAAGGCCCATGACCTCATCATGCTCCACGCAATCCCGCCGGTGCACCGACAAGGAGGCTGCTTCCTGGTAGTCCGCGTAGCGACAGCGACGACGACGGAGGCGGCAGAGATGACGACCAATGGCTGCCATGCAAGTGGTAATCTACGGTTAAGAACAGCGTAAGAGGCAGTCTACTATTAAGAACAGCGTACGAGCCGTCGGCCGACGGCTGCCATGCAAGTGGTCTGCAATTGAGAAGAGCGTAAAAACTATCAAAGACGTACTATGTGATTGTGCACTTAGCCAGCATGAGGAGGAGTATGAATAGCTGCTGGCTGGATCGATGTTTATGATCGTAGAAGCTAGCCTATAGACCGACGGCGACGGCGGCGGAAGAGGCGACAGCCGATGGCAGCAGCAGAGGCGCATGTCATGAGACCGGAGTGGAATGGGTGGTAGAGTGGTCGCTGACTCCCTGTTGTGGCGGCGCAGAGAAATCGACTCAAGGAGCTTCGGGGGATCACAAGACAAACAAGCACGTATGCATGTGTCTTCATGTGAACAGGTGTGCTGATTGATCTCTCTCATGCTAACTGATTCTTCACGGGTAGCAGCTAACATACCACCTTGACTACATATATGTCATTTATGCATGCGTTTATGAGACATGATTTTTTGCGGGGTATTTGCATTTATGTTAATTCTGTAGATAGGATATGCATGATGCATATGTGTGAGATCACTTTTATGTGAAATAACCAAATATTTCTTACATAGATAGATGACCGGAGTGTTGGCATTTTTTATAATTTGTTTGATTAGGAATCAATGGTTGTGTAGTGTTTGGATACAATTCTGGACCTGTAACGGCTATGATCTCATATAAAAAAAGGTCTACAAATGAATTTCCTTCTGTTTTGCTTTTATATGATATTTTCTAGCATATTTTATTTTCTATGGGCTGCCCAAATTGTAATTTTTTATATATATGGTCGACCAAATAATTAGCCTACTTTCCGCTAAATCTTTCAATCATTGACATGAGGGCAAAAAATTGGCAAATAAAACAATAACAAGCAAGATCACGCATGGTGTATTTTTGGTACTAAATCTTGCGCGTATATATATGCTCACTTCCAAAAACTATTATTCTCCTGATGGGCTAGAAGGAAAAGATGTCTAAGGTGTTTATGCATAAAAAGATGAGATCTCTAATTATGGCAGGATAACCCACGTTCGTGCTGCAAAAAACTGGCCACATCGATCTAAAAGTCTTCATGATCTAGATTTAATGGGTGCAGATTGTTGGATTCTTGATCGATGTGCTTAATGATTTATACAAGTGATACGCCTATGTAAATAAAATTTAGAGTTGGACAGCACATGCATAACCTGAAACCTTTAGGGTCCTTCATTATTATAATAATCGTTTTTGTCATTTTATTTTGCAGCACGACATTGGCATAGCTACCTCTACTCCGACAGGATTTATATATCAAGTATAATCTCATTTTCAGACCAGTAAAAAGATTATTTGCCTTTTCATTATTATTAAAAACAGCCCGTGCGTATAAAAGGAAATATTTGGTGGAGTTGTACAATTAATCCGTGGTGTACCATGTACTGTAACTAAAATTCATTCTGTTTCAAACAAGATGATTATCATTTGAGCTACTGAACATTGTAGCACATACAGGAGGAACTCAACACAAGAAAGACTGCACAAAAGGAGGAACTCCCCAATCATGAGCAAACTGTGGTAGGTTTCCAATTCAATACCTCTTTGATTGACAAACTCAAATGACATGTTCTTCTTTTAAATAACTGTGCCATTTAATTTTTTTAAACGCTTACATCATCAGGTCAACATTGAATCAGACTGACCGTTGCACAATCACTTAAAATAGTTCACAATATATCTAACGAAAATAATTATTACAGAAGGGCTTCCGCATGCCACGAGGCTGCACACTCGCGAGGCGGCGATGTTGCCGTGAGCATGGCAGCCGGCAGCCTCGCGGCTACATGACTTGGTAGTGCGTCCTTGACACTGGCAGGATCCATCGTAGCATCTCCGACAGGTAAGATATTCAGTAGCATGCACGGCAGCCAAAGCATGTGCAAACAAAGAGACGCAAAAGAGAGAGTTATGTGGCATAGGGGCTTGAGATCGCTGCTAGCAAATTCAGTACTTCAGTGTGTACTGTTCTACTCCAGGGAAGTGAGTTTGATTACCAATTTTAGATGTACGTGGCAGTCAATCGTCTTTTGAAAGACATACATTCTAGAAACATTATACTTATTTCTTATACTGGAATTATGTCTCCAGTATAAGTGATGAAAGCAACTAATACAATTTGAGGAAAATAAAATAAGCATGCAAGAGGATACATGCCAGGATAAAAATAGATAAAACCGGCCAAGATTTGTGAACTTTTCATCGTCACAACCTATCTATATCAAATACATACATATGTATTATAAATTTTTTCGATGAGTATACACAAAATTATATACTAGACAATCATGTTAGATATTACTTTTTTGTTGGGTTGTTTTTTGTAAAATGGATTAAAGACAGACAACACATTATATAGCTCGGAATGACATGAGCTTACCACAATGATATGTTTTATGTTCTTGGATACGAAGTCTGTTGCTAACAACTCATGACACGTGATGAGACAAATTTAAATGAGATCACTAATATTTCCACATTACATAAATATTGGCTACAATTTTTTTGACTAATGAGTTTTTGTGTATATTGTTTATTCTCAATATATTTATGTAATTTTTCAAGTCTACATAACATCTTATTGCAACATCTCAATGCTAATTTAGATATAAAATACATAGAAAATCTAGCCGCGCAAATGCGCGGGTCACCCTGCTAGTTATTTAGTAACACTAATATTTCTTGAATAAGTAGTTTGACCAAAGTTTGACCAAAAATTCAAAAAAACATAAATTTGAGGATAACTTTTTTCCTTTCAGAATTTCAGGATTCTAAAAAATTTCAAAATGGCCTACGGCGGTCGAAATCTGAACCGGCTTTTCGTGTTGAATATTTTGATATATTATACGTTTTTTTCGACATCGTATGCAAAAGTTATAGCCGTTTTACTTTTTCATAACACTTTTTTGCAAAACATGCCCAAATTTATGTTTTTAATTTTCCTAACTAGTAGATGTAGTAACATAACTACATCTCGAAGAATTTAAAATTTTCAAGTTTTTAACATTTTCTTTTGTTTTTTTCAAAACTAAAATGGCGATAGAGGGGGGGGGGTTAGAGTTTGAAAATTGCAGAACCCCTTTAGTCCGGGATAGTGTCCATCCAATCCTACCGTCGACTACATCTGCTAGCACCCTCCTAGACAAAGTCACAACTAAGGTTAGCCAAGCCAGAGTCACGTTCTATTAAAGTGGCAAAAAGAATTACTTTTTCATATAGCAAAACTAATTCTATCAACTGTTATTAAAGGCTAAACAATTATTAATACAAAAGAGTAGCAAAACTAATATTAATTAATTATAAAAATTTATCTACTATTGTCTAACAGAAGCATACTAGAACATGTTAAAATCTACCGAAAGAACTAATTAAAAATAATTGAAAACAACAATTAAAGGACTAAAACAACTATATAAGCAAAACCGTACTGTTTTAACTAAAATCCTAATTTAAATTATTCTAAAAATAACCAAATCAATCTTACTATGACAACAATCTAAAATCTGACTAGGATCAAAGATAATTAAATTAAAAACTACTTATAAACTCAAATTATTCACAATCTAGGGTTTGAAGCAAATTAAAAAAAAACAAATTTAAATCATTCAAATTTGAAAACTAATGGCGCAAACAGAAACTTGACAAAATTTTGAATCTAATGCAAAAAGAGTCACTCAAAAACATCAAATATCCTAAAAGATATAAGCAATTTAAAACAAAACCAAAAACAGAAAACAAATGAAAAAACAAAAAACAAATTTCAAAACCCTTAATCCCGATCGGTGGCTCCAACCGGAACTAAAGGTCTAATCTTTAGTCACGGTTGGTGTCTCCAACCGAGACTAAACTAATGCCTACCTGACACATTAGTCCTGATTCGTAATGCACCTGGGACTAATGTGTAGATCGAGTTTGGACCGAAGCCCTGTTTTTTACTAGTGTATGTGGACGATATTATCCTTACTGCGTCCAATGTGTCAGCTTATGCAACACAACATCGAGCGTGGACCATTGAAATGGAGTGGTCTCATGGAATTGTCGTCGGATGACATGAATCATTCGTCGTTAGCAGAAAAAAAACCTCCATTTGTCCCCTCAAATAAAAAGACATTTGTAAACAAACTTGTCAAATTAACTAACCTTAATTTTGAACTTGCCTAATTTTGAGTTTTAGGTCAACTTAATTGTGTGACAAAACCATATCTGACCAGAGGTGCCACCCACCAGGCCCTCCACGCCGCCGCCGCTGAAGCCGGATGACGCGTCGCCGCAGTTATAGCCGCCGCCGGCCGAGCCAGGCAAGCTGCTGCCCGCCACCGCAGTCGCCATCGCCCATGACAGGGCTAGCCGCCGCCACCGCCAGATCTGCTGCGGCTCCGCACGCGCAAGGGCTCCGCACTACCCGTAACACGCGGGAGAGAGGAGGATCCCCGTCACCGCCGTTGGCCCCCGGGCGCATCCCAGCGGCGGCGCGGTGAGGGAAGGTGGATTCGGGAGCGGAGGCGGCTAGGGCTGGGTACCCGCCCGAGTCGCCCGAGCGGGGCGACGCGGCGGTTAAGAGAGAGGAAGGGAAATCGCATTCATGGTATATTCGCTTCACCGATTTCAAGAAGGCTTATGATAAAGTCAAATGGCCGTTTCTTCAACAGGCTTTACGTATGAAGGGCTTTGATGAAGCTTGGCGACGCCAGGAGGAATCGTTCATGCAAAAAGGGAGTGTTGAAATTAAAGTAAATAACGACATAGGTCATTACTTCCAAACTCACAAGGGCCTGAGACAAGGCGATCCTATGTCGCCTATTTTGTTCAATATTGTGGTTGATATGTTGGCGATCCTGATTGGGAGGGCAAAGGAGGTCGGTCAGGTTGATGGCTTGGTGCCTCATCTAGTTGATGGTGGTTTGTCCATTCTGCAATACGCTGATGATACAATCATTTTTATGAAGCACGATTTGGCAAAAGCGAGAAACATGAAGTTAGTGTTATGCCTATTTGAACAATTGACGGGGCTGAAGATTAATTTCCATAAAAGCGAGCTGTTCTGCTTTGGTAGAGTCAAAGAAGAACAAGAGGCTTATAGACAATTGTTTGGTTGTGAAGTGGGGGCTTTACCTTTCACGTATCTCGGTATTCTCATTCACCATTGTAAGCTAACAAATAGTGAGTGAAAGTGCATCGAGGATCGGTTTGAGAAGAAACTGAGTTGCTGGAAAGGAAAACTCATGTCTTATGGAGGCCGGTTGATTCTTATTAACTCGGTGCTCACGAGTTTACCTATGTTCCTCTTATCCTTCTTTGAGGTCCCAGTTGGGGTTAGGAAAAGGCTGGACTTTTATCGATCTCAATTCTTTTGGCAGAGTGATGAGCTTAAGAGGAAGTACAGATTGGCCAAATGGGATATTATGTGTCGACCAAAGGACCAGGGGGGCCTTGGTATTGAAAATCTTGAAGTCAAGAACAGATGTCTTCTCAGTAAGTGGCTGTTTAAGTTGTCTTCTGAGACGAAGGCAACGTGGGCGCAGATGTTACGTAGTAAATATCTGCAGTCCAAGACCCTATCCCAGGTCACTCTGAGACCAACGGATTCACCGTTCTGGAAGGGGCTCATGAGAATCAAAGCTGCTTTGTTTAACAGAACGAGGTATATTGTCGGTAATGGTACTAACACACGATTCTGGGAGGATATGTGGCTTGGCGATACGCCATTGGCGACCCAGTATCCGTCCCTATATCGTATTGTTCAGCATCGTGAGGCTCTTGTTGCCACGGTTATGCAGTCTATTCCACTCAACATTCACTTCAGGAGGGTGCTTGTGGGTGATCGATGGGAAGCATGGCTTCACTTAGTCCGTAGACTGATGGAGGTTCAGTTAACTCCCCAGCCCGATCAGTTATGCTGGAAGCTTACTAGATCTGGGGAGTTCACAGTTAAATCGATGTATATTGATATCATTAACTCTACTGTGATTCCTAGTTCCAAAGAGGTTTGGAAAGTTAAGGTCCCTTTGAAGATTAAAGTGTTTATGTGGTTTGTGCATAAACAAGTAATTTTAACAAAGGACAATCTAGTTAAGCGAAACTGGACAGGTTCTACTAGGTGTAGTTTCTGTGATCGGGATGAGACTATCAACCATCTATTTTTTGACTATCCGTTGGCACGAGGTCTGTGGCGCTCCGTGCAAATTGCCTTTAACATTACTCCTCCGACTTCGGTCAACACGTTATTTGGGGCGTGGCTTGCTGGGATAGAGTCCGAAACAGCTAGACACATTCGTGTAGAAGTATGTGCGTTGTTATGGGCACTTTGGAATTGCAGAAATGATTTGGCTTTTAACAGAACAACAACTATTCATTTTTTGCAGGTTTTATTCCGGGCTACTGCACTGATCCGTATGTGGTCTTTACTCACTCCGACAGAGGCCAGGGAGCGTTTGGTTACTGGATCTGTCCGGTGGGAGATGGTCGCGCGGGATATCTTCAACCGGTTTGGATGGCGGTCATGTAATAGGATAGGCAATTAGTTTACCTATCTTTTTTCTGCCAGGCGGTTGTGGCTTTTGGGCTTTTTGTTTTGCTGTTGAGGCTTTGTGTGAGCTCGCTGTTGCTTATGTTTGCACACGTTAAACCTTGTTGAGACTTATTTAATTTTAATAAATGTGGCCGTATGCATCGTTCTGATGCAGAGGTCGGGGAGTCCCCTTTTCGGAAAAAAAATCGACTTTCTCTGCATTGGTTTCGTTGCCACATGCTCTAAGAGAGATCATTATTCTTCTTCCTGCCGGTTGTTGTATGTGGATGATATTATCCTTGCTGCATCGAGTGTGTCGTGTCGCTTATGCAACACACCATCCAGTGTGGACCCATTGGAATGGAATGGTCTTATGGAATTATCGTCGGATGACACGAATCATTCGTTGCTAGCAGAAAAAAACCAGCCATTTGTCCCCGCAAAGAAAAAAACATTTGTAAATGAACTTGTCAAATTGAAGAACCTTAATTTTGAACTTGCCTAATTTCCAGCTTTGGGTCAACTAAATTGTGTGAGAAAACCAATTTTGAGCCCTGAATCCGAATCTCGTGTGTAGTGTCGTGCGTGCCTCACCATTTTCCTCCTCCCTCCCTCCGATCGACACGCCCCCTTCTCCATTTTCCCGTTCCCGCCGCCCCAAGCCTCCAAAACCCTACCCACCTCCACCCCCGCCAGCCATGGCGCCGCCCCCGCCTCCGGTAAGCGCCCCACCTCCCCCCGACCCAGCCTCCTACCCGCATTGGCCCTAACTTGTCCTTCCCCTTTCCTTCCCCCCTGCAGCCGCAGGCCCGCAGCAGCGGCGGCTCCTCAAGGCGGCGGCCGATGGCAACCTCGGCCGCCTCAAGAGTACGCTCGCGCCTCCCTCTCCCGATGCCGGGTTTCCGCCTCGTTGTTTGCGCTTTTGTTCGTTTGTGCTCGATCCTGATTTGGGCGGGATTTTTTTTTCCGTCAGGCATCGCGAGCGCGCTGGACGGCGGGAAGGGCCGCGTCAGGGAGGCGGTGGATGCCGCCAGGGACGGCGGATCCGGGGCGCTGCACGCCGCCACCCGCCACGGGAGGATGCCGGTGTGCGTCTACCTGGTCGAGCAGCTTGGCGTGAACGTCGATGCAGGAGACGACAAAGGTGCTTTGTTCTGCTCGGCCTCCTTTGGTTTCGCAGAATGTAAAATACCCAGCGTGTTTACAAATTGAGGTGCCGCCTTGACGACAAAGGTGCTCTGTTCACCAGGGACGCAGTCAGTAGGATGATAATGTACGCACGGATGCTTTAATTTTGCTGCATTTTAGGGAAAAAATTGGCGAAAACCCACCCACTTGCAGGGGGTTTGAGATACCCACTTGCCAGCTTAGTCCTTACGTTCAAACAAACACCAGCAAGTGTTTTGAATTGTTTAGATTGCTTGCCATAATTCAAAAAAAAAACACAGAGGAGCCCCTGGGTCGGTTTGGCCCGGTGAGGCTGATATGGTGCTCTGCTCACGGGCACACCCAGTGAGGATCCAGATGTGGATTGTTATGTGGATCCTTCGGATGTATTGTAGGAGATAGAGACATGTTTCATAGTAAATACAAATAATCTTAATATGGATTTTCTTCTTCTGGTCAGAACTCAGAACATATGATTTGTCGAACTTCTTTTTCTGATGGTTTTGATAGGTGATACACCTCTGACGTATGCACTTGGTGCTCGGAATGTGGATATTGTGAGGTATCTCCTTAATCATGATGCTGATCCAGAAAAGCGTGGTGAACACGGAATGACCGCTCTCCATGTGGCAGCTGGAGCAGGTACCCCCTGTGCATACACATTTCATATTTCTATTTGTTATACTGTTACTTGTCAATGTATTTTGGCAGATTGCAGGTTATGGAATTTACTACTACCTCTATTCTTCTCTATTTGTCTTTATTGACTTTCTGTAGTCTTCGAAGTCTCATTTTAACTACTACTCGTTTAACATGGTGGCGGTATGTACTGATGAAACTATTCTTTTATAAAGACAAATCTAGCGATATAATTCTTAATGTTAGTGGTCAAACTTCTAAATGTTTGACGACATGTGTTCTAAATAGGATCTGTAAAAAAGATTGGACATAGTATAAGATAGGGAATGCCCCATGTCATATAGTTAGGTTGCACATAGTCATGCTTGCGTCCTTCAGCTTTTTAGAAAGATTTACATGATAAATGGAGTGAATGCGTACGCTATTTCTGATTGTTCCCTTGTTTGTGCAACTGCAACAATATGATGTTTGTGGGACTATTTGTCGTAAGCTATGAACTAATAGATAATTTCTGCATGTTCCGTATTGATACATTCTGTCAAAAAGGGAGCTGTATCTAAAGAAAGTTATGCTATCAGTAATTTGATAGTCCTAATTAAGGCAGAAACCATAAAATTAAAGAGTTCCATCATATAGAACAGATTGAAATTATATATTCAGATTAATTATTTCTAAGCTACATGTTTTCATTTGATCCAGTGCTATGCGTTTTTGAGTAGCACTAACGAAACGAGACTTGATTATTGTTGTCCATGAGTAACAATTGAAATACTATATTCATTTTGCCTTTACCGTTATGGGCATCTACAACGCCCGGCGCTAGTGCCGGGCGCCAGGATTAATAACCTGGTCAATTGGCAGTTAGACCAACAAATTCCAGTGCCTTACCTGGCATCGGCGCAAAGGGTGGAGGCGGGCGCTTCATCTTTTTTCCCCGTGAGGACTTGTGATGCATGTACCGATAGGCCTTCCAGCTGGTTTAGCGATTAATTAGCGCCCGTCTGCTAGCGTCCAGCGTTGGCGCAAATAGTGATCCAAAGATCTTTTGATTTTATGGTATTATTTTTATTCCTCTAAGCGCCTGCACAAGCGTCTTGCGTTGAAGATGCCCAAATATGGTTCTCTTAATCTATCTTAATGTACTAGTACAAAATAAAATTGGTGTTGCATTGGGAGTCTCAGGCATGTGGATCCTAGTACGATTCAATATTAGATATTCAATCTGAATTAGCATTTGGTGCACATCTGAATGGTATTCGACTATGGTTTGTGATATTGTTTTAGCCACTATATCATTAGAATTCTACTATTTATTTGTCTAATAATCTGTATTTCCAATTCAGGAATGTGTGAAATGATAGAGGTCTTGCTCTCAAAAGGAGCTGATGTTAATTCCGTTTCTTTCTGTGGGACACCATTGCATGCTGCTATTACCGGAAAGCATGTTGCTGCTGTGAAGACCTTGTTGGATCATCATGCAGATGTAAGCTCCTTTTCTGTGCTTGTGCCTTGTTATTGTTTGATCTAATATATTTACAACATGCTGATAATTGTTGCACATGTTTTTCATTTGTTGTTTTGTCTATTACCTTTTTTTTAGATAAATTTGGTTTTGTAGCATTGAGATGACAAGTTTTCAAAAGAAGAACTCAGCGCTGAACTATTTTTGCTCGTTTTCGTACCATTTAAATTTTCCACCCTAAGTTCTATTTAGGACTGGTAGCGAACCGAAATTTTTCTTCTTCTCAACATGCTTGCATACTTTCATTGTGCGACACTACTAATTCCTTAGTTTGTCTTGACAGTGTAATAAGGCAATGGCTATACATTATACGCCCCTGATCGCTGCTATCCATGTTCGCTCACTGAAGTGTGTGAAACTTCTGATTAAGGTAGTGTTCATCCTTCTTAATCCAGTTGGAATTTGTTTTCTTCAGTGACTAGTAAGCTCTCTGAGATTGTTTGATTTATGGCACACTCATTTCCAATATGCTTATTAATTTCTTCTGTATTAGGCGGGTGCTGATGTGAAGGGTGTTGGTCCGCTAACCCCGTTAATAGCTGCTGCGGATGATGGTTTAACTGATTTCTACAAACCTTTACTTGTGGCTGGTGCTGATCCTGATGTTCGCGATGATGTAAGGTTTAGTTTCTCATGTTTGTGCATGTTCTTCACACTATGGAATGATTGTTTACACACTGGAAGTTGTACGATATAATTAATTGCTGATGGTCTATTTCTTGATTCGACTAACGGATGTTACTATTGATATTTGGTCTCCAATGGATAGTTGCATCTTAGTGCATTTGCAACATGAATGTCACCGTGAGACCATCTCTAGCAGCTCCCGTATATGTCTGGCCAAGTGCGTTTTTCTGTCCGTTTTACGGGATGGGATAAAAATACGGCCAGAGCAAGTCTGCTAAAAAGGGTCTGGCATTAAAACTTTTACAGGTGGCCCATAAACCGCCCTCCATTCCTCCATATATGTGGGCGCCGGGGCATTTTAGGGTTCCCGTCCCGTTTTCCCCCCATCCACCTCCGGTGAGAAATCTCCAGACCTCGGGCTGCGATTTGCGCCGCATTTAACCATCAGAAGCTGCTGGAGATGGCGTCCGTGGGCGCCGGTCGTGGCGGCGGCCGCAAGTGGCGCAACGTCGACGAGGCCGGGAGTTTGTCCCTCCGCCCATCGGTGTCGGAAAGGCACAGGGAGCAGGCGCGCGGTCCCGCAGTGCTGGAGCGTCAGCATGGGCGAACTTCCGTCGCCTCGGGCGGATCTTCGATCCGGCCATCCAGCGCCTCCGGGCGCCCGAGCGCGCCTGGTGGGAGGCAAAGTTGGCCGCCGCCACCAGAGATGCAGCTGCGGTCACGCATCCCGGCGCTCCGCGAGGAGTACCAACTCCAACAGACCCTCTCCGGCACGCTCATTTACCACACCCTTCATGGCAACGAGTCCTTGCCCTGCGAGGACGACTCCGACGGCGAGGGCGACTCCGGTGATGAGTATATGCAGTATGCTAGTATGCTTTCTGTTTAGTGTGATGTTTAATTTCGGTTTGTATTGAACTCCCGTATGGTATGTAGTAGATGAACTCCCCTATGCTATATTTGATGAACTCCGGTGATCTGTGTTTTAGCGCAAACTAGCAGTTTGAATATGCAGTATCGGTGGTTGCAGGATCTGTTCTGGCTGCGCATCCGGCGTCCTGCAAAAATCGTTTCCGGGATTACCATAAACGATTTTTGCGGGCGGTGGGTTGCGGGATCTGCTAGAGATGCTCTGACGCTTGAGATATATAATCTTGATAACATTTTTACACATTCCTTCATATTCTGTGTTGAGATTGTAGTGCACATATGTTGAAAGGTTGATCTTATGTAACTATTATCTTATCCTTTGTCATGAGTGTGGGAAGCTAAGTAGGCACACAGCAGCAAACTGGCCGTAATGCTAGCATGGGTCATGTGCGCACCTGGCCGGCTGTAATGTAGGTCCCAAATTAGGAACTCACGTGAGCCTGCGAGTGGAAATATATTGCCATACCTCTGAATCTTATGTAGTTATAATGATGTCAAGCCGTGGCATTCTGCATGCAACATCTGTCAGTCTATCTGTGGGAGTTCCCTTAGAGATGAATTTTTACTCATTTATTGTATTATAAATAGAAAAATGGATTGTCTCATAAATGTGATGCCAATTTTTTTGATTTCTCACTGAACATGCATCCTAACACGTCACTAAGGACCTCTGGTCACAAATACTTGTTGTTTTGTACATTGAGAATGTGTCCAAAATGAAATTTGACCACTAAATTTCTATTGTAATGTAATAATACAATCTAATATGGTTAATTGGTTATAATATTTTGGAAGTTCATTTTGAGAAAAATCTTCACATATAATTTTCATGTTTGAAATTTAATTAAAATTTCAAAAGTTTAACTACATGTATGTCCAAAATAGAATTATGTCTGACTAGAGTTAGTGCACCTGAAGTATGCAGAAGTAATTGTGAAATCAGTGCAGTGAAATGTGAGCTTTGTGTTGTTTGCAATGTTCAATTTTCGTCAGATGTTCCGTGTGGACTGTTTGTTGCAGAAATATTTAGAGGTGCTTCAAATCTGTTTGAACTATGTTAAACACAAGGTGCTTCAAATATTTAGAGGTGCTTCAAATATTTAGAGGTGCTTCAAATCTGTTTAGACCTGCTGCGTGTGTGCGGCCTCTGAGCAACAGCAGCCGGTCGTGGTGGAACCAGAGAGACCGGCGAGGCATCAGGTGACAATGGCAGTGATGAGGCAGGGCCAGACGACGGCAAGGAGGCGGGCGACACCGGCCCAGACGAGGAGGCGGGCGTCACCGGCCCAGGCAAGGAGGCGGGCGACACCGGCCCAGGCGAGACCGGTCCAGGCGAGACCGGCTGCTCCACGCCGTCCAAGGCCGGCCCAGGCAATGCCAGTCCAGGGGAGTCGGGGGCGACACCTTCCGGCCCAGGCGATTCCAGCCTGGGGATAGCTGGTGCGGGCGAGGCCGGGGCTGCCGACCCCGGTCGTGCGGGAGGCATGTATGGCGCATGCATGGCACCAGGCATCAAGCCAGGTGCAACCGACTCCTCCTGTTCATCCAATAACTCAAGACGAGCTCCACGACCTGTACCTGCAGCATGATTAGGCAACAACGCAGGAGAGTATGCAATATCAACAAATTGAGCAGGCAGAGGAGAAGTGGTAGATGAGGATAGAACCGGAGGTGCAGGAGTTATGGAGAAAGACGAGAACGGGAATACATTCTCATCAAACACAACATCACGCGAGATGTAGACACGATTAGACGGAATGTGGAGACACTTGTACCCTTTATGAAGGGAGCTATACCCAAGAAAAACACAAAGTTTTGATCGAAACTCAAGCTTGCGCTTATTATATGGACGAAGATGAGGCCAGCAAGCACAACCAAAAACTTTGAGAAAGGTATAATCGGGAGACTCGTTAAGCAACAGTTCAAGCGGTGTTTTCATTCCAAGGAGTCGTGTAGGAAGCCTATTTATGAGAAAACAGGCAGTGGAAAACGCATCACTCCAAAACCTAAAGGGTACCGATGCATGGGCAAGTAAAGTGAGGCCAGTTTCAACAATGTGACGATGCTTACGTTCAGCCGTGCCATTCTGCTGATGTGTATGAGGACAAGACACGCGATGTGAAATTCCAAGCTTATTAAAAAAGGAATTGAGGTTGTGATACTCACCCCCCCAATCGGTCTGGACATGGATAATCTTATGCTTGAGAAGACGCTCAACGTGAGCTTGAAATTGGAGAAACACATCAAACACATCAGATTTACGCTTGATAAGATAAAGCCAGGTAAATCGACTATAAGCATCAATAAAACTGACATAATAATTATGACCACTCACAGAAGTTTGGGCATGCCCCCATACATCAGAAAAAATAAGCTCAAGTGGAGTTTTAACGACACGACTCGAATCTGAAAACGAAAGCTGATGACTCTTGCCTTGCTGGCAGGCATCACAGACTGTGGCAGCATCTTTATTGGACACAATGGGAAGATTATGACTATGTAGGATATTACGAACTATGGGAGTTGCAGGATGACCAAGCCGTGCATGCCAATGAGTGGGCGAAACACGGACACCGCTGAACGCTCGAGGAGCAGATGGTAGATCAAGTGCATAAAGTCCATCACGCAGGTGACCTCTAAGCAGAACGTCCCTCGTGGCCCGATCCTTGATAAAAAAATAAAAAGGATGAAACTCAGTGAAAACATTGTTATCACGAGTAAGTTGAGGAACAGACAATAAGCTACGAGTAGCAGAAGGAACTCTAAGAACATTACGTAGATGAAGAGATTTTTGTGTGCGAGTTAAGAGAGAGGCCTGACCAACATGTGATATGTGCATACCTGCTCCATTGGCGGTGTGAATCTGATCATGTCCACGGTACGGTTCTTGCATGGAGAGTTTGCCCATCTCGCCTGTCAGATGATTCGTAGCGCCCGTGTCCATGTACCAAGTTGGGTCGATGGGATATGATGGAGTGTGGCCTGCTTGGCGAGCAGGCTCATGAGTGGCCAAGACAGCCTGCTTCTCGTTGCCTTTGCCATTGTTGCCGATGCCGAGGAAGTCCTGCTTGAAGCGGCGATGACAGCAGGAGGCGATGTGACCTGGAATATTGCACAGCTGACAGGGGAGCTGAACGCCACATGAGGGGCAGCAGGCACACGGACGACCACCCCCGGTCGTAGGCAGGGCAGCGGCGGCGGGCGGCCGCTGAGTCTGTGGAGTCGAGGGCACTGACTTGCCGCCGGTAGGTGATTTGAAGGGCTTCCCTTTACCACGCGTGGCAGCATTGGCAGCAAGAAAACTCGGGTTAGAACGGCGGGACTTGATGCGCTGTTCCGTGGCGAGGAGGCGGGCGTAGAGCTCACGAGGTTCAAGCGGAGTGTCACGACCATTGATATTTTCAGCAAGGTTATCATAGTCGTCATCCAGTCCATTCATGACGAAGGTGGTGAAGTCCTCCTTACGAAGCGGCTGGCCAATGGAGGCCAAGGTATCGGCGAGACGCGTCATCTTGCCGAAATAGTCGGTGATGCTGAGGTCAAGGAGCTTGGTCTCCCCCAGCTCCGTACGAATAGTGTGAGCGCGCGCGTGCTGCTGAGATGCGAAGCTCGTGTGAAGAGCAGACCACGCCTCCTGAGACATGGCAGCGAAGAGAACCAAGGAGGACACCCCCTCGGTGAGCGATGACTGGATCGCGGAGAGGATGGCCTGATCCTGAGCAACCCATGCATGATATGCCGGATGATGCAGTGGAGGACATGGCAGGGAACCGTCAACGTAGCCCTCCAGGTAGCGACTGCGGAGAAGCGGCAGCACCTGTGCACGCCATGACAGATAATTATCTGTCGTAAGCTTCACCGGGATGAGATGCGCGAAGTAGAACGGTGCAACGGCCGCGGCATGATCAGCAACGGGAGGCGACGTGTAGTAGGCCATGTGGGACGATCCAGGGCCTGGCGTCGAGGACGGTGCAGCCAGTGCAGAAGCTCCAGGGTAGGACGCGACCATCGGAGGTGGATAATATCCACCGTAGGGCAGCGGCGGTGGTGGGGCACCGTAGGGCACAGCCGGTGCCCGGGCCGACCCGCTGTTCGTGGCGCCGTAGGGCTGCGGAGCGGCAGCGGTGTAGGGCGCCGTAGCCGCGGCGGCCGGATACGGCGATCCGTACGAGGCGGCGGCGTTGGTTGCAGCAGCCACAGGAGGGGCCCCGTAGGGCCCTGTAGTCGACGGAGGAGGAGCCCCGTAGAACCCGGCGTTCGGCGGAGGAGGGGCCCCGTAGGGCGTCGATCCCATCCAGGGAGCCGCCGGGTCAGGGTACGCAGCGCCCCAGGCCTGCGGTGGCGCGATCGGGGATGGTGGCGGCTGCGGATCGGACGCAGCCCCCGCCATCGAGGCCTGGCCGGAGTAGACCGAGGCCAGGGGGCGCGATGAGAGGAACGGCGACGCAGGCGCCGTGGCAGGAGCCGGCGCGACGGCGGCGGCGGCGGATGTCGATGCGGTCGCGGCGGCGGCAGCGAAAGACATTGGACCGGTTAGGGCTGATACCATGTTAAACACAAGGTTTTGGGAAACTGCACGACACCCATAACGGGGTGTGGCTATCTCATATATATAAGGAGTACACGAGGTGTACGGTACAATATACAAGACCTATACAGAGGCTACGTATAAATACAGTCTAACAAACTATAATGTATAACGACTGGATTTACTGGGGAAGCCTTTGGTAGAGGTTATACTATACATGTTTGTATTTGTTAATCTCCCATTAGCTCAAGTAAAATGTGTCTTTGCTTTATATTAACAGGGAGATCAACTGCCAATAGAGATTGCTCCACGTAACAATGGATGTAAAGATGTTGAGATCCTTTTTCCGTGACATCTCGTATTCCATATGTGCATGATTGGAGTGTTGATGGGATACTTGCTTATGTCAAATCAGTGCCAAAGGAGGAGGTATGAATTCGACAATTTTTGGCATATCTAAGATTATTATCATGTCTTAATACTTGCTCTAGAGCGGCCTACCCCAACTTACTTGGGACAAAAGGCACTAGAGCATTTTCTATTCTTTAGAATCTTCGATGCATCCCTAACTTGAAGCAAGTATATCAAAGTTTAAACACATGTTTGTTCCAAACACAATTGGATAACTGGAATATCACCATAGGATTGAGTGGATGAAACCAAATTGACATAAGCCATTTCTCTTGAAAAGTTGCTGTTCATTTAATCTTCAAACTCTGTCATTACCCATTTGAAAAGTTCCATTCCATTGACACATCAAGACATTTATTTTCTTCTTTCTGGAACCAAATCATTCATCGGTATTGATCACATTATGGATAAAAGTTTGCAGAACGGGAACAAGATATGGTTTCAAATGTTTGTCTTCCTAACTAAAAAGATCCTTGTATTTTCTTTTCCCACCTAATTTTACATATATTGACTAATCTGAAAAACATTGAATTGACATACGCTCCAAGGATCACTTTGATACTTTTCTCAGTTCAAGTGGTTGTCTCAGTTTGCATGATCTTCTGAGTTTGACTGTTTCAGGACGACCCATTGTACAAAATGGGGCCAGCTTATCTGAAATCAGAAGGAAACAAGGCATACAAGAGAAAAGATTATGTTTCTGCAATAAATTTCTACAACATGGTATGTGTTGTACTATGCTCTTTTACCAGCTCCAAATTAATCAGTGCAAGGAAAAAAATCTCCTAATGTATCATTGTGGTTTATGAACTAGTTGAATGGTTTGCAGAATTTTGCATCTCCTTTAAAAATCCAAATAGTGTATTTTCATTCCTTTGGTGCATCCACATTTTTATTAATTTAACAGTGTAAATATGTGCATGTGCTGTAAAGGATAAGTGCTACAGTCTTGGTTTCAGTAGCAAACGTTATGGTCATTAGGGGAAGCCATGGTCCACTGGGTGTTGCCATGGCCTAGAGGTGGCGCATGGACTTGTTATTGCCTAGATGATTCCAAATGAGGCCTAATCTCTTAATACGATGGCCAAATCTATCAATAGAATTTAATCGAACCCACAGTCACCAACTTCCTGGGCCGATGTGGTCGAAGAATGTGATCAAGGAACGGGGTACACTACTTGCGAAAGGTTTTGACAAGGCCAGGACAAGATTGTTCCTGTGTTCCTGGGATGAGGAGCATGACATAGTTCCACGTTCCCCGTGACTGATCTAACATAATCTATATGAATCAAAATGAGATATTATCTTATCTGGTTCCTTTTCAAGCTACACCTTCTTGCTCCTCACATTGTGTCAGCTTGGTGCCTTGGCCTTACGTTCAAAAAAAAGCTTGGTGCCTTGGCCTTACGTTAAAAAAAAAGCTTGGTGCCTTGGCCTGCCTCCTTCGATAATAGAGCTAGAGCCACACCAAAACAGGAAGCTATTGTTGTTGTGTAACAGGCATACAACAAGTGATGTTCTTGTAAAAGGTTCTAAATCTCACTAACCTGTACTTGGCTTGTCTCACCTTGTACCGAGTATCTGGGAATTGTCCTTGTGAGTTGCTTCATCTCTGAAAGGTTGATTTTAATATTTCTGTTTATGATCGAAACTCCATTGTGACAATCAAAAAAAGATATTAAACACAAATAAAATGACATGATTATTGTCTACTCACTAAGTTCCTTCCACAAAAGTTAGATGTGCTGTTGGTGCTTTCACTGAATACTTAATTGGTTAATTTGCTTCAACTCCTTTTGTTTCAGAACATTTCTCCATTGAGGAAACAAGATTTTAGTTATTTTCATTTCACTGAAAACAGTCTGGGAGACCTCTAGTCACTAGTCAATGTGTACGTGCAATTCACGTTAATTTGGAAGTGTATTAAGTGCATGCGGATATTAAGTAGGATATTATTTGCGTGTTATTATGTGATTAGCACTATTTTTGGCATGAAATTAACTGCACGCTAAACGTGTTGAGTATAGGTCGTTGGATTGACATGATTTGATGGCTGAGATTAATTGGATCTGCCCCTTTGGATCTTTTTATATTGGTATAGATATAGGTGATTGTAGTTATGAGTTAAGACAGAATTTTCTTTTTTTTTCTTTTCCCTTGGCCTGTCTCTGTGACTCAACCTTTTTATTCTAATGATAGAAAAGGTCAGATGTCTGATTATTTAGCTTTAATCTTTCTAGTTTTAGTTCTTAATTAGTCTTTTGTTTGGACAAAACTAGGGGAACGTAGGGAGTATAGTACTAGTAGTACATAACACCAAGTCAGACTGAATGATCCACTGCGCTCCGGTCTGTTGAAATATATAAAGGATAGACCTAGTGCATAGAAGCTCCCACACAAGGTGGGGTCTGGAGAGGGATTATAGGAACCTAGTCTTACCCGTGCGAAGAGTCTGCAATACCATGTAAAACCCCATGTATTTTTATGGAATGCACGACATGTCTTTTGTAAAATGACAGCAAAGTATTATAACTCATCATGAGTTCACAAATTCATATAGAGGAAAAATGCTATAACTTGAGTGGATGACTTAAACAAGTCTGCATCCTTTATATATTTATTTTGAGTCTCCAATAGCCCAAACCCAGTTTACCACCTAATTCTAGTGATACGACTGCCCATCAATGTCTTGTGTACAGGCGTGAGTAAAAAGTTCAATCCTGTATGTAAGTGACAATTGCGAGCGTGATTCATCATTGTAGGCAACCAAGCTTGATCCTGAAGATGTAGCCTTGCATTCAAATAGGAGCATTTGCTGGATTAACTTGGGTGAAGGAGACAAGGCCTTGGAGGCAAATGAAATGTGCAGGATGATACGTCCTGATTGGCCAAAGGCCTGTTACAGGCAAGGGGCGGCCCAAATGTTTTTGAAGGTGAGATAAAACTTCACAGTTTACAGCTAATCCTTCTGTTGTGGCCAATCCCTTTTTATGCTCTGATGACACTACAATCCATGTCTTCAGAACTATGAAAAGGCATGTGATGCATTTCAAGATGGACTGAAGTTGGACCCGACAAATGTTGAGATTGAGAACGCATTATGGTAAAACTTATCCCCATCTTTGTGTCTATCAATGTCAGAAATTTTAATGTAAGCATAAACCTCACTCGGGAATCCATTACCATGTCATGATAAATCATATAGAGCCTCATACTAAAACATGCATACGGTGAATATCTTGTGCATACTATTCAGGTCAACACACTAGTTTGATACTCCCTTGGCCCCTCCGATCACAAATATTCATTTTAGGGTTGTCCATAGTTAAACCTTTATAACTCTGACCATAGATAACAAAAGGTCAATACTGCTAGATTTATCATGGAAGGTAATTTCATAATATATGAACTTTCTATCCGAAACAATGTACCTTTAGAGAAATTGATGGTCAAAATTTCACCTTGTAGACCATGTTGATGTCCTCGGCGACTTATATCTGTGATCAGATGGAGCATATGATTTTTATCTTAAGAGTGAATCCCAAATTGCGTTGTCATGCATTGCTTTGCTACTTCAACACATCTATATAATGTAGTAATGTCATAATTTGATTATGCAGGGAGGCATTCAACTCGATGAAGAATCTCGTGCCAAAACGGTCTCATGAACCGCCATCCTTTGATCAGAAGAGACCTACCCAAGGCCAAGCTGTTTCTGTGCTTGCTTCCCCTTCAGTGTTTAAACACGTTGAGTTGAGAAGTTCTGCGTAGTACTGTACACACGAGCTTATCTGGCTTCTTTGTATATAGTGTGTTGGGTGATGATGGTACAATCTATTTGCTATTTCTCACTACTGAATGCTGATCATAAGTTTGAATCCTTAGACGTGTGGCGACAATTTTTCTGCATTTTCGCGCCAAAATGCGGGAATTATGTAGCAACTGATCCGCGGTGTGGTGGCATGAAGTTGGATGGTTTCATCCACGAATTGGAGACGTCTTGAATTTGGACATTTTCAGCCATGAATTGGAGGTGTCTTGAATTTCTGCGTCTACATTTCCTGTTTTCTGTTTTGGTTTATTGGTTATATCTTTTTCTCGTAACTTACCTAGTTTAGCAAGAGTCTCCTAGAAGAGACGATGAAATGGACTGGGTCATCGATTGCTTCCCGAGTCTCCATGTCATGAATCAGCTCCTGCTAAGTTGCGTCTGCTCCAATGGTGCGCTCGTAGCCTTGAAATCATGATATGGTGTATCCCTTGCAAAAGTTACTAGAACAGAGATGCGCGCATTGGGCAGCCTGTTCATGTTTTAGAAAATTTAAAGATGCATAAAAAATATAAATAAATTAACAGAATAGAAGAAAAGTTAACGCTCAGTTATTTTTTTTCTTAAGCAAGTTTGCAAAAAACTACAAATACTAATGCAAACTACAAAGCAATGCATAAATAGTAGAACTAGAACCATAATTTAGTGAACAGCATAAACTAACACAATAGAAGAAAAGTTAACTACTCCTTCTGTACCGGTGCATAAGTCATCTTTCAAAAATCAAATAATCCCAACTCTTAGATGCGGTACATTATCTCCCATCTCGTTTCTTGTTTCTTCACACAAATAACGGAATCAACCAATAAGAGACGTGGAGCGTGTATGTTTCTAATGACTTAGACTATCTAGTATGACATGCAGTGGTCAGTTCATTGCATGCAATAGTATTAATTAGCAAATAAACATTAAGCTCTCCCATTTCCCCTCCACTTTGGTTGCGGTGCACAACATAAGATGACTTATGCACTCAGGGGCGGAGCCAGGATTTAGGCATGAGGGGGGCGAAGAAGATAATCATAGCTAAAGAGGGAGAAAATTTCCAATATGGACTGGCCTTTGGCACATTCATGCCTCATTGTCCATGTCCATGTAAATCATATGAATATCGCCATTTCATGAAATCCTAGCAAATTGAACTGTGGGGAGCCGTTTGCAGCAAAAAGGACGGTTCTGTTTGTTCGGTCCATATTTTCCCCGTTATGTTATTCCCAATGCAACATTGATATCAAATCATAACAATATATGTTCACAACTAAAAAGGTGCTATATTCCTCCTAGAAGAAATTTCGATCTATGGCTGGTAATAAGATCAAACCAAATTAAAAGACATGTCAAATAATAGATTGATCTATTGAAAGTGAAATAATATAAGCACACTAGTTGACTATAATCTATGTGGGAAAAAATGTACTAGTAATCTGTAATCTAGAAAAGCACATCGAATCTAATTTAAAATAGGCAAATCCGGTCAGAAATTTATCCATAGCACGATTTATGCAAATATATTATTAACCAGACCAGTATAGACCTGGTTCCTAGAAAATCATACTAGCAGTAGAATGTAATCCATGGAAAACAGTAATTACTAGTGTACCTTCAGGATAGAAGAACATATGCAGAGATCCACGGACTTTTATTTGGAGCAAAGGCAGAATTAAATAGAGGCTGAACGCCATGGCTAGTAACAGCTTTGACGGCGGCGGCAAGCAAGAAAGCGATCAGTCAGTACTCTGTAAGATCGATTCTTGACAACGGCGGCGGCTAGGTCTTTGCGAGATGGTCTTGTATGCCCAGACCCTAGAGAGCATCCGTGAGAACTTTCAGATTTTCATAACACCACGCTGGCCTCAATGGCCTGAACATGGGCTGAATTAGTGGGCTTTCTTATGTATAAAAAAGATTTAGGACTGGGCTTAATGAAGAGATTAATTAACAGCTACGCTACCGAGCGGTGGCGATGATCATGTTTCGGAGACAGCATCAGGGCCATACAACATAACTCCCTTTTCATTCATAGCAAGCAGATGTATTGTGCAACATTCAAAAGGTGGGTTAAGAAAGGTGCATAAAAAGAACCTTGAAACCTCAACCGGCGGAGCAGCCTTGCCATGGGTGATCTCATTGCATACTTGCAAAATGGACCTGAGCATTATGACTAACATAATAAGACACCTCGCAATTTTTTAACATAATAAGACAGAGATTTGATCAAGATGAACTTTTGTTTCAAGTACTCAATACGAAAGTTCCTTCGTCTAACCCTGCCTAGCTACGGAAACTCTCATCTGCCTGCCACTCCGGCGGCTGCCTGTGCGTGTGTGTGTGTGTGTGGGGGGGGGGGGGGGGGGGGGGATCCCAGTATTAGCTTTTTAGTCCTCTCAGGCGTTGCGCTCGGGAGGACGTAGTCAACAGAGTTCCGACGTAGATTCTTGCCGTCTCCTATGGTCGGTGACGTTAGAGCATCTCCAGCCGCACCCCCAACAGGCCCTCCCCACGCGTTTTTGCGGCGCCGGCGCCGAAAAAACGGCCCAGAAGCCCGTTTTTCGCCGGCTCAGGCCGAAACTGGTGCCGGCGGACCCAGGCAGAACCCGGCGCCCTGGGGGGCGCCTAGGACGCCGGCACAAGCGAAAAGGGCGCGTGGGTCCGCCCTGTCGGAGAGTCCAACGCCTATTCCCGTTGTTTCTTCCCGCTTTTCCCTCACTTCCCTCCCATTTTCTCCTTCCCTCCCGCCAATCTCCCTCCCGCTCGCCTCCCAGCCGGCCGCCATGCCACCGAAGAAGTACGTCGTCCCCCGCGCGACGGCAATCGCGACCGCCTCCGTCGCCCAACCGAAGCAGAGGAAGCCGAGGGCGCCGCCGTCCAAGCGACCGGGCATGCCAAACGCTGAGTGGAGGGCGGAAGTTCAGCGACGGGAGGCTGTCACCGCCAACCGGCGGAACAGGGCCATCGCCAAGAAGGCCCGTGACAACGCAGCGCGTGCGGCTGCGGCTGCCGCTTCGGCGGACCAAGCCGAGGCCGAGGCGACTCGCACGGGGATGATGAATCCACCCGGCAGCCACGCCCAGTACGCTCCCTGGGGCCAGCAAAGCGTCGGCTCTCCGTCGCCGCAGCCATGGGGATCGCCCTCGCCGAGCTACGCCGACGGGGACGCGCACGGTGGGTTCAACCCAAACATCACCTTCCCCCATGGACACCCGGCCCAGCGCACGCCCTCGCCCGCCTTCGCCGGCGTGCAGTACCCTCCATACAACTACTCGCCGCCTGCCTACGCGTCCTCCCCGACGCCCCATCTACGCTGTTGCGCGCTGCCCTTCTCACACCTCGGCGACACCGACGAGACCGAGGGCGACATGGACGACATCATCGCGGCAGGTTCGGCCGCGGCCGCCACGTCTCCCGGGTTCGTCACCCAGGACGAGACGGTGGATCTCAGCGGCGGCATGGACGACGAGCTCGGCTACGTCTACGGCGAGGAGGAGGAGGAGGAGCAGGAGCAGGAGGAGGAGGACGACGAGGAGGAGGAGGAGGAGCCGGCGCCTGTTCCGGCGAAGGGGCGCAAGAAGAAGAAGCGGGCGGCCAGGCCAGGCGAGCCGCGCATCAAGTGGGCGTCCAAGGAGGAGGAATGCCTCGCCGAAGCATGGAAAGTCGTCTGCCTCGACCCGACCACCGGCAAGAACCAGAGCATCGAGACGTACTGGGACCGCATCAAGGCCACGTTCGACAAGCGCAAGCTCGTCGACCCCTACTTCAAAGGCGTCTACATGCAGCGCGGCTCGAAGGCGATGGTGAACCATTGGTGACGTGTCCAGGGGGCGTGCAACAAATGGCATGGGGGCGTCGAGGAGGTCGCGGCTCGCCCGGAGAGCGGCGCCAGCATTGAGGATCAGGTATGCCACGCCGGTCTCCCGCCTCTCTTCGCGGTGTGCGCCCGCCAACTATTTGTTCCTCCGCGCAGTTGCTATGCATGTTCGCCCTGTATCGGCAGAGCAACCGCGACGCCGAATTCAAGTACCTCCACGTTTACAAGCGCGCTGACAAGTGCGAGAAGTGGGCGGAAGTCCGGCGCACCTTCGACAAGGCCAAGGAGACCTACAAGCCGGACGCGCCGACTCCGGACGCGTCGGAAGGGCGGCCGGACGGAAACAAAGGTGCCAAGAAGGGGAAACACGCCGACACGGCCACCGCTCGAGTGCAGGAGTCCATCGAGCAATTCCTCGCCGACGCATAGGCCCGGGCCGTCCTTCGTGAAGAGAAGACCGACGTGCGGTGGTCGGCGTTGATGTCGAGCAGCGCCGCCAAGCTCGACCTACTCCGGACCAACGTCGCCGCGAAGAAAAGGAACACCGACCTGGCTTTCCTGCTGGGCGGGGCGGACATGCTCCAGAGCAACGACGAGGCGTTCAAGGCGTGGTACTTGGCGGAGCGTGGCCTCATCCTGAACCAGCTTCCCTCGAGGATGCCGCCCACGCCCACGCCCACGCCCACGCCAAGCCCGAGCGATGATGCCGCCGAAACTCCCCGCAGCACAGAAGCCACGCCGACGCCGCCAAGCACAGAGACCCCGCCAAGCCCGCGCACGCTGAAGCCGGAGGCCGACCTCGCCGTCTGATGCGCACGCGCGTCCTTTCTGCTTTTTGTACGCCGAACTTTTCATCCGATCGCCGAACTTGTGGCCGCTTGATCGTCGGATTTATGGCGTCTATTTTGTGCGTGGGAATGACTACATTTGAATTTGCCGCGGCTTGGGGGCGGCGCCTGGGGGCGTGGCTGGGAGCTAGGTCGCCCCCAGGGGCCAATCTAGCGCCGGTTCGCCCCCAGGCTGCTCTTTTTCGGCGCCCTGGGGGGCTGAACGGCTGGAGATGCTCTTAGGGTTTCTCGTCACGTGGTGAGATTTGATGTTAGTTGCTTCAGATCTATGCAAGGGTTCAACAGCAACAACTACAGCTCCAGAGCGCTGGTCATTGTCATCAACAAGGTCAAGCCGTCTTCCCGTAGGGGAGCGGCGACAACGGCGGCTCGTTCTGGCGGTAATAATGGTTGTTTGGTGGTCTCGAAATCTTGACGTAAACTTTTATAATAGATCTCATCATTTTTGAAAAAAAAAGATGAACTTTTATTTCTACTCTGATAAAATTATTTACACATATGCTCATACAACCTTCAATTTTTTACAGGTTTCTCTCACTGGATGCACATGTGCTCATCAGATCAAGTTCCTTGTCCAGCGATTTGTGGGGTTCACCGATGGAAGATGGTGCTCGAAATCAGTGATGCCGTCGACCAATTAGTAGACGCTTCACTGCGTCGTCTAACGCACCTTTCTGCCCTGCATCCAACAAGTTCCACGTGAAGAGGCTCATATGATTACAATGGGGTACCAATGTCCCATCCTTGAATGTCTTGGTTCTTGGGTTGTAGATCCGCAATATTCCTTCTCTGACTCTGAGGATGCACCCCTGCCGGCGCATGTAAATCACAATCCTCCCATCATCCAACACTGCTAATGGCTTCTGGAAGAACTCAGCGGTGTAGCACATCTATGGCTGGTGGGTTTGGAGGTTTTGGTAGGTTGGCATGTTGATAGTGTAGCGTTTGAACCAGAGAGACCGGTCCAAGTCCATGAGGAACCATAGCTCAATGGAGGAGGTGAGGCGATTGGTGGCGTGGCATGCGACCAAATGGCCTTCCAACTCGGCCAACTTGATGCATTGGCAGTTTGCCGGGCCTCGGAGGGAATTTACCATTGACCGCCACGCCTCCTTGTTGAAGTCGAACGCCATGATCTGTTGATACACCATGGTCTGGTGGTACGCATAGCTCGACAAAAAGTAGGCGATCCCATTGATGACACTAACGTCTCCAGCCAGCATCAACGGAGGACTCCCTGTAACCCTCCAACCTTCGTCACCGAGGCCGAGGGTGAGGATCTTGCAGACAAACGGCTCGTGCCTAGCTGATGTCGATGTGGTGATGGCGAGCACCTTGTGCTCTCGCGTGGAGGCAGCGCGCCCGACCGGGGACCAGATTAATATGTGCCCCTCTGGCGGCGCATGGTCGGGCAAGAGGAAGACGTCGCCGTTGGCGGGATCGAGCAGGCGGAGCCGGTTCTGTGGGTCGAGGATACAGACCACTCGGTCGTGAATCATGGCGTGCGCCTCGCCGTATGTATGGTCGTTGGTGGCGATGTTTACCCGCGTGACGGCGTGGCCGGACTCCATGTCGAGGACGGTGACCTCGTTTTTTGATAAGTAATCTTTTATGCCAACAGCGATGAGCGGGCCAGGGTTACGGGCAGCGGCGATGAAGTCCGGGTGGCTGAGCAGCGATCGCCATGACCTGCAAACAGCGCGGAAACGGCAGAGCATCTCGGCGGGGATGCGCAGCAGGACGTCGTAGAGAAGGTCCAGGGGCAGGACGCCGTCGTTGCTGGTGGCGACGACCGAAGGAGGAGCGCTGGATGGCCGACGCTTTGCTGGATGGAGCAGCATCGCCATATCCCACAGATTGGTTCGGCGTGGCGGCGTATACTGAACGATGAAAAAGTGGTACGATTTGTTTTTTTTTTTGAGACAACGTCGCAAGGCTTTATTAATTCGTCACAATGTTTACAGGGACGGAAGGTAGGTTCCCGGGATGGCCTAACCAGACACGGCGGCCACCACCAAGAGATAATGCATGCCTCGCTAGGTTGTGAGCTTCATAGTTGGAGCTCCTAAATTCATGCTTAAAACTACAAAACTCTAAAGATGATGAATGGGCTATTATTTCATGTACAATTGCACCGTAGCTTGCCGAATTATCCTTCTGCAGATCCTCCACTACCACTTTGCAATCCGACGCCACTTCAATCCGCCGCAAATATAGATCATCTGCCAACGCCAAAGCTTCTCTGATTGCTAGAGCTTCGAGGGTCGGTGGATCAACAATGTTTTTGAAACCAAATGTGGATGCACCGAGGAACATGCCTGTCTGGTCTCTGCATATCACCCCAATAGACCCGTACCCCCGCCTCGACACAGCAGCGTCAACATTCATCTTAGCATAGCCCGGACTCGGATGTAGCCACCTCTTTGGGTTGTTGGTTCTAAGCACCATCACACGAATGTTCTTGGCATTTACCAGTTGCAGCTCCCCCAAGTAACTGGATATGAAACTACTCACCGAATGGGGTGATTGATAGATGTTCTCGTGTATGGCCTTTCTCCTGACTCCCCATATCGCCCATAGTGAGACCACCAAGCGATCAAAAAGCTCCTTAGATAATATTTCATGGATCGCAAACAACCAGTCCTTGGGATTCTCCTCTCCCCGCTCTAGCATATGTAAAACTAGCTCTTCGGGAGCCAAAGCCCATACACTCGCAGACATAGGACATGAAATCAGTGCATGCTTCCAAGTATCGATGGCTCCGCAGAGTAGGCAGGTGTTTTCTGTCGCCATATGACGGTGCTCCAGAACGGTTCCAGTTGGCATAGACTGCTTGCATAAACGCCATATAAACATCTTAAGCTTTGAGGGGACTTGGATGTGCCAGATCATGGACCAGTTGTTGGACTCGCTGAATTCATGTGAAGGCCCTCCCTCCTCATTTAGCCATGCCTCTCTACTGTGCTTTGTCTTGAGAATCATGTGATAGGCTGACCGGACACTGAATTTTCCTTTAGGATCATGATGCCATGCCCAGAAATCCTCTACTCGGCGCGTACACAGCGGGATTTGCAGAACAGCCTCAGCGTCAAAATGAGTGAACACCATCCGGACCAAGCCCTCGTTCCAGCTAGCAGAAGTACTATCGATTAGCTGTGCCACTTTCTCAGGAGGATTTGAGACCAGAGATGTAATGGGGCGCTTAAAACTGTCTAGAGGGAGCCAGTTGTCTTGCCATATTTTCGTTGATTCACCATCTCCTATTCTGCGCACCACTCCTTGAGCAAGGATATCGCGTCCATCCAATATTGCCCTCCATATCTGAGACGGATGTGCTCCAAGTTCCGCTTGAAGTAGAGAGCATTCCGGGAAGTACACTGCCTTGAGGATTCGAGCACTTAAAGATGTGTCATCTGTTAGTGTGCGCCACGCCTGTCTTGCTAACAATGCGAGATTGAAAATTTCCAAGTCTCTAAAACCCAGGCCTCCCAAATGCTTCGGCATGGTTAAGATATCCCATGCTACCCAGCTGGGTTTCCTCTTCCCTTGCTTAGAACCCCACCAAAACTGTCGAATAATCGAAGTGATACTGTCACAAAGACCCCTTGGCAATCTGAAACACGACATCGAATACACGGGGATCGCTTGTGCTACAGATTTAATTAGAACTTCCTTGCCAGCAGCAGACAGTAATTTCTCCATCCATCCTTTGATCTTTTCCCAGACTCGGTCCCGAAGATATTTGAAGGTACCGTTCTTTGAGTGTCCAACATTCGTCGGCATACCCAGGTATCGTTCACTCAGAGACTCATTGAAGACATGCAGGTTGGCCTTAATAGTTTCTCTCAACTGTGCAGGGCAGCCCTTGCTAAAGAAAATTGATGATTTCTCATTATTGATCCTTTGTCCCGAAGCATTACAGTAAATATCGAGTAGGTGTGACACCTGAATTGATCCCTCCCCACTAGCCTTGAAAAGCAACAGGCTATCATCTGCAAACAGGAGATGGTTAACGGTAGGAGCCAAAGGAGCCACCTGAATACCTGTTAAAGACGATTGAGAACTTGATTTAAGGAGGCACGAAAGGCCCTCTGCTGCAATCAAGAACAAGTAGGGGGAGATCGGGTCTCCCTGCCGAATACCTCGTGTAGGCTTGAAGGACTCAAGCTTTTCACCATTGAAACATACTGAAAAAGAGACTGAGGATACCATACCCATAACAATGTCTATCCAACCTTGATCAAACCCTAGTTTTGTCATGATACCCCGCAGGTAGGTCCATTCCAATCTGTCATATGCCTTCATCATATCCAGCTTCAAAGCACAAAAACTGTTGGATTTTGATCTCGACCTCTTCATAAAGTGCAAGCATTCATAAGCGCATATGATATTGTCTGTGATAAGCCTTCCAGGGACAAATGCAGATTGCTCATCAGAGATTATGTCAGGTAATATCACTTTCAATCTATTTGCAATCACCTTTGAAGCTATTTTATACAGAACGTTGCATAGACTTATGGGGCGGAATTGAGCAAGTACCTTTGGAGTAGTTACCTTCGGGATCAAAACAAGCACAGTATCATTTATGGATTCTGGGCTCTCCTCACCATTCACAATTCTCAACACAATGCTTGTTACCTCATCCCCACAAACGTCCCAATGTCTTTGATAGAAGTGGGCAGGAAAACCGTCAGGCCCCGGAGCTTTTGTTGGAAACATTTGAAACAAGGCAATCTTGACTTCGTCCTTGGTGTATGGCGCACAAAGGTTATTATTCATCGCTGCTGTCACCTTGCGAGGCACATGGTCCAGCACTGCCTCCATATTTTGCACTCCCTTAGACAGGTACAAGGACTCATAAAAATCATGCGCCAAGACCTTTAGCTCTCCCGGGTCAGATATCTCCAACCCCAAAGAATTCTGAAGCGCCTTGATCATGTTCTTCTTCCTCCTTAAGCTGGCCCTCAGGTGGAAAAACTTTGTGTTCTTGTCTCCCGCAGAAAGCCATTCGACCCTAGCTCTTTGTCGCCACATGATTTCTTCCCTATGATACATCTCAATTAGCCTTTCGTTTATCTTCAACTCTGCATGTGATGGGCCTGTCCTCAAAGGATCCTTCTTCAGCTCATCGAGAGATTTCTTTAAATTTTTTATCTCTTTCCTCACGCTCCCAAACGTATCCCGACTCCATCTACCCAGATCCCTTGCTAGGTCTTGTAATTTCAGCCGCATTTCATCGTGGAACACGGAGGACCTGCGCTCCATCCCTGGTCTATCACCTCGCGGAAGCTGTCATGCGTCTCCCACATCGTCTCATATCTGAAAGGACGGTTAGCTCGCTCTGCCGCCCCAGCCTCCAGTTCGAGCAACAGCGGTGAATGATCTGAAGTAACCCCCGTCAAGTGTGTGACCGAGGCTAAAGGGAACATCGTCAGCCATTCTGCACTCACCAACGCCCGATCTAGTCTCCACCTTGTGAAAGTTCCACCTGTAACTTTCTTTTCGAAGGTCCAAAAATTACCTTTGTAGCCCAAGTCAAGCAACATGCAAACATCTAAAACATCACGAAAGGCTTGGATTTGAGCGTTGCTTCTTTGTCCCACACCAAGATGTTCATCTGGACGTAAAACTTCATTAAAATCACCCACACACAACCACGGGAGAGTGCTCAAAGTGCTAACATTTTTCAAAGTTGTTCAGGTTTGGTGCCTCAAGTGTGTTTGTGCCTCACCATACACGCACGTCATCCTCCAGATCTCCCTGCCTTGTTCCTCAACGGAAACATCTAAATGGTAGTCAGAGTAACCAAGAATCTCAATATTTATTGAATCGTTCCAAAACAAGCCAATTCCTCCACTTCTACCTCTACTACTTACAGCATAAGATCTATCAAAACCCAAAGTACCAGCTAGTGATTCTACCCTGCCGCTCTCCATCTGTGTTTCAACAATGCATAAGAGGGTAGGGGAAAATTGCCTCGCAAAATCACGAAACTCCCGAACTGTCGCAGCTTTTCCCGCACCACGACAGTTCCAACATAATATATTCATTGGGCCCGGCGGCGCTCCTCGAAGGAGCCCGCCAAAGAAGAGACAGTCTTGCCAAGACTGCCACTGTTTTCCAATTTTTCCTCCTCCCCTGCTTCTGAACTCATCTTGGTCCTCTTTAAATCTTGTTTGCTGCTCGGGCTAGCTGGAACAGTTGAGGGTGCAGGTAGCAAAAGCAACGCCTCCTGGCTTCCACCACTAATATCGTTACTCCCTGGTTGCATCACATGTTGCGCTTGGGCTGGTGTTCTCTTTCTATTGTTATCAACTTCAAGCATGACAGTGTTTGGCGCCCTGGCATTTTCATCCATCCCGCTGCTGCCTTTGTCCTCATCAAAGCGAGGCCCCGGTGCACGACCACCACGGCCCCCTCTCCGGCCGCCTCTGCGGCCCCGCCCCCCTCCCGGACCCTGTCCGGTTCGCATAACCCATGAAGCTCTCAGGTCTTTGAAAACCAAAGCTGAAGGTGGGTGAATTCCATTGCCATGCTCCTTGAACTGATGACCTAACATACCACACACCGTACACCAATTCGGGAGCTTTTCATATTTAAGCCTGTAAATCTAGCGCTTTCCATCTCTTATCATCGAGACAGCATTCCGCAACGGCTTGTTGACATTGATCCTAACCCATATCCGATGGAAATTGCCTGTGAAATCTTGAGATTGTGGCTCGGCATATAGGACTTCTCCAACCTTTGCTGCTAATGATGGCACAAGATGGGCATACAAGGGTGGCACATCATGGATTTGCACCCAGATCTCAATCGAATCCAGCAGGACTGAAGATGGTTTAGCCAACCCATCATACGGTTTGAGTATCACAGCATCACCCCGGAAGTGCCAAGGGCCATCATGCATCACTCTTTCCCAATCACCTAAGCAAGAAAACTGCACAGAGTATAGATTATCTTCAAAAGGTTTGAACTGCACCTCCTGGGCTAGATCCCACGCAGCTCCCATGTTTTTGAAAAACCAATATTGGCTGTATGTCTTTGGCGAGTGAACCCTGGCCAGCGCTATCCATCGTGCCGCCTCCTTCGGGGCCTTGTCTTCGTTGAACACAACATCGTCTAGGTCCTCCTCCCGAAGACCTAGTTCCTTCATCATCGCAGCCACATCATCCGGATCCGTAGGCCCTGAACTCGACCCCGAAGCTCCTCCTGATGCCATGACTCTTCGAACCATAAGCCGATCAACAACGTATCGGGCCTTGCAGGAGCCCTAGAGACCTCCTTCTCTTCCCACCCCACCCGGATCGATGGGCACCCCGACGATGGGCGACGCGAACGACCGCGAGTGAAGGAAATTGGGAAGGAACGGGGACAGGGAAAGCCAGATCTCAACGGCGGCGACCGAGATCGCCCCGAGAGGAACAAGTGGTACGATTTGTCATATACGTATGCTGGAACCGTACATGTTCTGGACTCTATACAGGAACGTAATCTGGCCCATGGGCCTGCCCTCAGACCTGCCCGTGGACCTGGCCCATGTGTGAGGCACTCAGCGCTGCGTCTACTACTACTACTACTACCAAATTCCCTCCCTCGGGATATTGTAAGGGAAGATCCATGTTGATACTAGCACGAAGAGAAAGCTCAGCAGCGGCCATCTGCAGGGATGAAGGGGGTAACTATACAGGGAGTTCGGCACTAGTTGTTGAAGGAGTTTTTGATCCAACCATCCTGGAAGCTATAGCTTGCCATGAGGCTCTTCCCCTTGCAGAAGACTTGGCATCCAAACTTTGTTGTGGCCTCTGACTGTCAGCAATTCGTTTCAAATATCAACATGAGTGCACGGAGGACATATGGAGCAATTATCAGTGAAATAAACCTTAAAGCGTCTAACTTTCATTGTTATTTTTCCTTTGAGAGTCCTGTTGTTAATCATGAAGCACATAGTTTAGTCAAGTTTTCTCTTTCTAGAGGTATGGGGCGCCACATCTGGTTTGGTGTAGCCCACAACCACAAATATGTCGCACACCATGTGGACTTTTTTTTAAACACAGTACAGACGCAAGACGTCACACCATGTGGACTTTGATGAATAAACTTGGTGTTTACCACTGAAAAGCCAACAAATTCCCGTATTGCCTCATCTAAAGAAAAAACAAGAAATTCCCATACAAAAAATAATAATAGCGAGATGCAATAAGCGAGGCAACTAGTGGATGGTGTGTGATATATTTGCTTCAATTTGTAGGTCAAAATTCTTTCCTATCAAAACTATTTTTCGCCGCACTATGATTGCAAAATCGTCCGCATCCAAGATCTGAAGATCTAAAAATCCAGCTAGCTACTTCGTTTTGTGCTAAAGCCCTAGCAATGGATGGGAATTCCTTGTCCCATAATACAAATAATAGAAGTGTCGGAGAAGTACCGCGTAACTTGTTTGCTGATGTTGCGCATCAGCAGCCGGTGGATCGAGCAAGGTTTGTTTAGCAGAACCTCTTGCACATGCAGTTCATCGGCTCATCTAAATACGTGCGAGTACACAAATTGGAGGCTTCTCCGGATCAAATTCTTCAAGTGACTGGGGTTGGAAGGGAAGTTCGTATGAGGTGGCCCACCTGTCACTTGGACTCATCGTATTGATGGATTACTCATGGAATTTCATATTTTCAGACCCCAAAAATCCCAAAAGAAGCTAGCATTCGATATTCGATTGTTGAAACTTATTGTACTATAGTTTCACTCCAATGTCAAATAAATATATTTTTCACATTGACATATTGTTATGATTTAAAATTTGAACATGTTCAATTTTAGGAGGCTCAAAGGCGCCAAAATTTATAGATTTTCAAGAATTGATGACGCGTCTGTTCATCAACCGAGAACAGCTCCAGATCGTGAACATGGTTGGGATTACAACTTGGGATAAGAAGATAGAGAGATAGAGTTGTTACAAAGATAAACTACATGCTTACAACCTGACCTATCTCCGCCAGACTACCCTTGGAACGCAAGTCATCAACCTGTCACGACTAGGCAGATTATACGTTGCTTAACATTCATTTCATGCAGACGTTAGACATATCATATTCATCGGCATCAAGCAATTGGTTTCAGCGGTTCGACCATAATTGTTGAGTCACACCACTACAATTCCACGGAAAGACCTCCATACAAGCAAGAAGCTTTGTCTCGAGGGCATCATGGCATGAGAAAAGTTGGCGACATGATGTGAATTCTCTCGCCCGTGTGATCCCTCCAAACTATGCCAACTCCTTTGTTTTTGTCAATCCCTTTTGTGGGAAAAATTTATCAGATCCTGTGGTGCTGCTGCCGTGGTTAGCGACCGATCATTGTTTTATTTTAAGGTCCAGCCAAGCGGCGGCGATCATCATGTTTTGGAGGCAGCAACAGGGCCATAAGATGTGACTCCCTTTCCTTTCGTAGCATGCTTGGGTGTTGTGGAACATTCAAAAGGTGAGTTAGGAAAGGTGCATAAAAAGATTCTTGAAACCTCAACCAATGGAACAGCCTTGCCATGGGTGATCTCATTGCATACATGCAAAATGGACTAGAGCATCATGAACAGCACAATAAGACATTGGTTAGATCAAGATGAACTTTTATTTCTACCGTGATAAACTTCATTACACGTGCTCATACAACCTTCAATTTTTACAAGTTTGTCTCACTGGATGCACGGATCAGATCAAGTTAATTGTCCGGCGTTTTGTGGGTTTCAGATATGGAGGATGGTGGTCCAAATCAGAATCAGTGATGCCGTCTACTGACTAGCAGACGCCTTGCTGCGTCGTCTAGCACACCACTCTGCCCCATATGCAACAAATTCCACGTGAACAGTCTCATATTGTTGCAATAGGGCACCACTGTCCCATCCTTGAATGTCTTGGTTCTTGGGTTGTACATCCGCAATACCTCTTCGTAGAAGTCGCACCCCTGCCGAAGCACCCGCATCCACATCACAATCCTCCCATCGTCCAGCACTGCTAATGGCTGTCGGAGGTACTCATTGGTATAGCACATCTGTGGCTGGTGGGTTTGGACGGTTTGCTGGCTTGGCATGTTGATGGTGTAGCGTTTGAACCAGAGCGACCGGTCCGAATCCATGAGGAACCACAGCTCAATGGAGACGAGGCGATTGGCGTGGCAGGCGACCAGATGGCCATCCAAGTCGGCCAAGCTAATGATGCGGTGGCAGTTTGCGGGCCCTCGGAGGGGATTCGGCGTCGACCGCCACGCCTCCTTGTTGAAGTCGAACGCCATGATCTGGCGGTACGTGTAAAACTCCTTGGACTTGGCATAGTGATAGCGGGACAGAAAGTAGGCGACCCCATTGATGACAGTGACGCCTCCAGTCAGCGCCAACGGAGGGCTCCCTATATCCCTCCAGCCACCGTTGCTGACGCCAAGAGTGAGGATCTTGCAGACAAACGGCTCGTGCCTAACAAATGTGGTGATAGCGAGCACCTTGTGCTCTACCGTGGAGGCCGCGCCGTTGGGGAAGACGGTGCACCAGATGAGTTTATGGCCTCGCGGTGGCGCGTGGTCAGGCAACATGAAGACGCCGCCATTGGGGAGATCGAGCAGGCGAAGCCGATTCTGTAGGTCGAGGATGCGGACCACGCCGTCGTGACTAGTGGGGTGCGCCTCGCCGTTTGTAAGATCGTTGGCGGCGATGTTTACACGCGTGATGGCGTCGCCAGAATCCATGTCGAGGACGCTGACCTCGTATCTTGAAGAGTAATAATCTTTTATGCCAACAGCGATGAGCGGGCCAGGGTTACGGGCAGCGGCGATGAAGTCGGGGTGGCTGAGCAGGGATCTCCATGACCTGCAAACAGCGCGGAAACGGCAGAGCGTGTCGGCGGGGAGGCGCAGCAGGATGTCGTAGAGAAGGTCCAGGGGTAGGACGCCATCGTTGCTGGTGGCGACCACCGTAGGAGGAGAAGGATCGCTGGATCGACGACGCTTTGGTGGATGGAGCGTCATCGCCATAGCCCACCGATTGGATCGACGTGACGGCGCAAATAGGAAGATACCGTACGAGTTGTGGACTCCATCCTGAAAGATATCGTACATCAATCCAACTCCGAATTACAGTTCTACCCTTCCTGTGTAAAAATAATATCCTTTCATCAATTAGTAAGGGCAGAACCTTCCTTTCGAATATTTTGCGGCTGATATATCGTTTAAAGCATTTAGATTGGATTGAGCACTTGCATACATTTGGTTATGTATCGAATTCTTCATTTCTGGAACCGGAAGAAAAATTGGACCAAACATTAATCACTGACATGTACACTTTGATGAAATTGCCATACATTGAATTCAAGTTTGCAACCATTCCGAACAGATCCATCATTTTTGATACGCTCTTTTTTTCATGAACTTGCTTTCATTTACAAACTTGAAGAACAAACTTTCGTAGCCAACTTTCATGTTCACATGAACCATTTCGGATTGCTATTCTAATCATTAGATTTCGAAATAATTTCCATTTATTTTCTAGTAAAAGAAAAATTGTTTTAAATCAAACATTTTTGTTTAGTGAGTTTGAATAATTCTATGCGAAAAAGTGATTTAAAAAGCACCTCTACCCACTCATTTCCAAATTATTACAAATATTAATTAACAGATCGTGAGGATTCTTGAGGTTATCATGTCGTTAGGATAGGATTTATTCTTTTAACCATAGGTATTTTTTGTGGAGTAGTATGGACTAATGAGGCATGGGGATCCTAAGCTAACTTGGGCATTTATTACTTTGACCATAACTAGTACATACTTAAATCAAGGATGTACAAAGTAAATAATGAAACAAAAAAAGGAGAAACATTTGCAACGCATAAAAATTGGTGTAGTGAAAATGGAACAAAATAAAAGGGGTGTACAGAGAAAAATAAACTTGGACCAGGTTCTCTCTATGCCAACCCCTTCTCTTTTTCGTAAGACAGAAACATCCACTTGTTCTGAATACACTACATCGTATTGTAGCTAACAGTTTTTCTTATGTTTAGCACTAGTGATACTATGGAACAAGTAAATGGTTCTTCACCAGAAAAATTGAAGTCTACTAATACTTTTTTGTGGTACTGCATGGGTTTCTAATCTGGTTAAACTGATCTAGTGATTTGAAAGTTGATTTTTTTTTGTTCCCATGTAATCAAAAAAAAATTGCGTGTAAAGATTCTACAAATTCAAAGCCAACCAAATAAGCTGACCAACCGAAAAAAGAGTAAAGGTATGTTGCAATCTACACATTCCTACAATAATCTAACAAAATACTTCAAAACTCCTACTTAAGCTCCTACATGTGATGATGATAATCTTTCTGATGGAAATCTAGCAAATAACCAACCAATTGTTGGATGGTTAGGAGGCCATGGTGGTACCCCCCCCCCCCCCCCCCCCCAGCCCACCAAGGATTAAAGCCGGGTTTGACTCTTTGATGTTGATTAATGTGGATTGTTCTTTCAGCGGGCTCCCATGACAGCCAGGCGCCAATGGTGACATCGTCAATCTTGAGTGTGTGTGTGCGCGCGCGCGCATACGGTGTATTCAACATTTCTCGAAAAACATGTTCTAGTATCTCAAAGTTGGTGACATAACAATACTATCTTCGTAAATAGATGCAAATACATACCTATATTAAAAAGAGTGGTCTAGAATTTTCTGTCTTTTGATTTTTGTACCTGTCTGCGGTAGATTTTTTAGACAACTTAGTCAACGCACATCCTGCTTTTGATGAGTGTATCCAATCGCTCGGTTTGCTCCGACCTCTTGATCCCACCGCTTTGACTACTTACTCAGATATGTGGCCCCTCTAGAAGTCATCTGCCACTTCTTGTATCCCTACGATATCTCGATCTCCACCTCCACCCAACCGGGTGATGTCCTGCAAGTGCACATGGCTAGTTGGAGTACCCTCATGTAAATATTCTAATGGTTATCATTCCAACCAAAGAGCTATTAAAGGCAACTATCAACCCACAACTCTTCTGTTACGTACACAACTATGTTCACACCCAAACCGGAGTTTGAAAATAGCCGATACTATTTGTTGCTAGGAAAGTGGTAAGTAGGGGATTTAACTAAACTATGAACAAGAAGGTAAGAACAATAATAAAAAAGGACAAGGCTATGTGAGACAATGCTCGAGTAATAATGGTCTTCTTAGGGGTTTCAGATTCATCAGGACTAATATAATTCACCTAACTATGTGAAAGCACAATTCTGGGTTCAGATAGCTCATCCACTTTATATGTTTCTATGTGTGGGCAGATCCAAGTACATATATGTGGATACTACCACAACTCCGTACCACACAAGCCTCCACCATTCATCCCCTACAGGATGGAGACAACAACGATTAAGGGTCTTCCAGCGGATGCAGCTCAATGCGGTCCCCATTATCCCCCTATCTAAATTACACCAAGGAGGGTGGTAGCTTCTGTCACTGCAATACCTCCTCATTTTTGCTTCCCTCAGATAGAAATATCCTTCAAGTCCATATAGGTAAATGTCTTGTGGCCGACTTCACACAACAACATGAATAATAATTAACACAACATATGAATAGAAGCATGTGTCATGTCGGTGTTGAGATCATACACATACAAGAGTTCATCCATATCCCGAGAACTAGAGCAATTACTCAAACATGTAAGTAGTGGACATAGAAAGTAGAGATAATTACGTTACAAGTCAACATCATGTTGGCGATGGAGAGGTGCATGGCAACACCCAAGATTGTCAGAATCATAATTTTGTTGTATGATTCTACGACTTTACGAAACTAACCTCTCTGATTTTATGATTTTGGTTTCTATAATTTGCAGTTCTACAATCATGATAGTTAAGATTCTATGATTTGTGATCCTACCATCGGAGCTCCGATGCGATTCAGAATCACAATTCTGACAACCTTGGCGGCACCCGTGGAAATGGCACCGACCCTCTGGCCAATGCGAGATGTTGGTGGAGGCTTCTTCTTCATTCTTCCTTGTATTGCCCCTTCCTCTATGGTGGATATGGTCTTCCTACAACAATGGAGGTGTCACAGCTTGTGGCTGAGTTGTGTGACAACTATGGTTGAAGAGAAGCGGAGGCTAGGGGTGGTGTTGTATATATAGCCAGCCTCCACGAGTCTCCTCCATGGATCCTCCTCCTACCCTTTGATCCAAGGTATCTAGAGGACACCAAACCTCTTCAAATACCTTCTTCGATCTTTAAGAATCGCGTGAGATCAAACTGTGAAGAAATCAGTGATGATTCACGGAAGTGGCGAAATCCGTAGCCAGGGTCAAGCGACACGACCATCCACGCTCATACCACACCCCGTCTTCTCATGTGAAACCTGCATGTGGTGTTCCTTATTTTCTTCACCACTTTCTCATAAAAATATTGATTTGGGAGTTTTTGGGCTAATTGGATTTATTATAATCAGCCTGATAACCTTCGGGTATTAGATCTTCAGTTTGGACTTGGGAGACATGCTCTTGTCAAACTCTCCAAAATGCATGAATCCGGTTCTTGAATAGTTTGGCCGCAACTTGGTCCCTTTTGATCACAAACATCTTATAGTTTATCTGAATGAAATTAAATTAATGATCAATGCTACTCCATTCATATGTATATTCAGTAGCATGTTCACCTAGATGATTACACTTTCGTCTTAAAAGAATTTACCATGTGAGAATTAGTCTATGCAATTGAATTATAATTATTAGTGTCGAATTACCTTATAAAGTGTTAGATTATTATCTAACAATCGTACATCAACCAAAAGCGAGATGGTCGAAATCTGCACATGCTCAACACTCATCCTGATAAGTGGTCAATACAAAGGGTTTTTACCCCATTGCAACGCCTGTGCCCTTTTGCTAGTAATCAATCATAGTAGTACAGAGAATAGAGCCAACAAAAACTATAACCAGGTTTGTGGACCATCTAGCGATGACTACTAGTACTGGAGCAAGCCAAAGGCATGCCGCCATCATCGCCTCTCCCTCACCGTAGCTATGTGGGGGCATATCTCAACACAGGGCAACCCATCCAACACAAAGCTCAACGAAAATAAGAACAATTGATGAAACAAAAAATTAGACAAGAATATGAATACTGCAATGGTACTAAATATCCGAGGGACTTAAAAATGCATAGAAATCATAAACAATCCAAAATCATGAAATTCAGATAAGTTGCTAAAAGGTTTCCTTTTTTTGTTCTTTCACTTCAGAAATTGCTAAATTTTCAATACTTTTTGTGGAATATTGATGATTTTTTCCGAACATGATTTTCTTCTAGATTTTTAGTTAAATATCCAAATTATGGAACAATTGTGTGTCGAAATTGTCCCGATGCCCCATTTATCCACGTCGCCATGCATGGTCAACACAAGTAGGAGAATGATCACTAATGACGACCTATGTATCAACGACATGAGATCATCTGCACTATCGTGACGCATGCACGGTGTCCACAACATACAGTGGTAACCCATCTTGACACACATTGTTAGGCCTCTTCCAGTGCATAGGTATTTAGATGAGGTGTTAAGTGCATGAAAGAGCTTAGCAATAAAACTCTCCAATGCATATGCATAGGTGGTTGCCTTTTTGTGGCTAAGCTTTTTTCATTTAATTGTTTAGCAACAAAACTCCCTCATGCATAGTTGTTTAGCATAGGTCTGCGTGCTTGGCATTATTTTTTTCTAGGGTCGCCAAAGTGCTCTCTCCTCCTTAATTTCTTCCCAACGTTAGCTTTTCGCCTATGTAGCATTTTTAGCACATGTGCATTAAGAAGGGTCATACATACATGCCAGCAACAACGCTCTCCTTTTTGCACACCCTAACAGAATGGCGCAACCTTCCACCACCACGAATCTCACCGCCACTGGCCCTTCTCAGCACCAAGAGTAGCGTGTGTAACATGTTAATTCAGTTTGTCTGTCACAATTATTTCCTACCACATTTCTAGTCCCTTTGATCGCAAAATGATAATAAAGACTATCGTCCCAGATCTAAAAAGACACCCTCATGCTTCCGAATTTTTTCTTCAAGTGATGGAGGAGTGTTAGGTTGCGGCTGCGCCGACCGGTCGGTCAAGGTTTGTTCAGCACAGCCTCTTATACACGCAGTTCATCGATTCATTGCAATACCAGTCGGGTGACAAATGAGACGGCATAAGCTCTCCAAGGCTTCTCCGGATCAATTTCTTGAAGTCAGTGAATAGGAGGGGAAACTCTAAGAGATGGCCGTCACATGGACTCCTTGCATGGATGGAGTATTCATGGAATTTCATGTTATATTCCATTGTTGAAACTTATTTTACTATAGTTTCACTTTAGTGTAAACCAAAGTTAGATTAATTTCAAGTTTTCACAATACCATATTTTTATTATTTAAATTCAAACATCTCACAGTTTTAGGGTCAAAATTACCAAAGTTGTAGATATCCCCCCCAAAAAAAATCAACAACACACCCGTTCATAGGCTGAGAATAGCTCTAGAAATGGGAGAATCCTGTGGGTGACTTGTTCGCCGATCGGTGTGACATTGATGTCATCACCAAAAGTGTGGTGGCACAAGATGGCCTACGAGAGAGAGTACGACATGATATGACGTATGCGGACGCAAGGACAACGACCAATGTAAGCGAGCGTAATTTAGGTCTATATCCCGACTCTAAATTTTTGTTGAACGAGTTTCATGCATTGAATAGAAATATTGGTTCGATAAACAAATTTATCTGGACAATCTTTGACGTCGATGAGATTTTTCTGGGTGTGTGCATGAATCAGATCAGTTTCCTTGTTTGGTGTTTTTTGTTGGGTCCACCAATGGAGGATGGTGCTCCAAATCGGTGATGCCTTCTATCGATTAGTAGACGTTTTGCTGCGTCGTCTAACGCACCTATCTGCCCAGGATGCAACAAGTTCCATGTGAATAGGCTCATACGGCTGCAAGGGGGCACCACTATACCATCCTTGAATGTCTTGGTTTTTGGGTTGTAGATCCGCAGTACAGCTTCATGGACGCTGCAGCCCTGCTGGAGCACCCGGATCCACATCACAATCCTCCCGTCATCCAGCACTGCCAATGGCTTCTCCAAGTACTTGTAGGCATAGCACATCGGTGGCTGATGGGTTTGGTGGCATGACATGTTGATGCTGTACCGTTTCAACCAGAGAGACCGGTCCAAGTCCATGAGAAACCATAGCTCAACCGACGGAGGAGGTGAGGCGATCGGCGTGGCATGCGACCAGATGGCTGTCTAACTCGGCCAATCTGATCCAGGGGCAGTTTACGGCTCCTCGGGAGGAAGCTGTCGGAGGCCGCCACGCCTCACCGCTGAAGTCGAACACCATTATGTCGCGTGCGTACACCTCCTTGAACTTGGCAATGGCATAAAGGGCCAGAAAGTAGGTGACCCCATTGATTACAGTGATGTCGTCGCCGTTGGGCACCACCTTTAACGAAGCGCTCCCGTATCCCTCCAGCAACCGTCACTGAGGCCGATGGTGAGGATCTTGCAGATCTCCGGCTCGTGGGACATACCCGGAGCGGCTATGGCGAGCACCTTCACCTTGTGCTCTTCCGTGGAGGCCACGCGCCCGACCGTGCAGCATGCGAATGCGTAACCCAGCGGCAGCGCAAGGTCGGGCAAGAGGGAGACGACACCGTTGACCAAGTCGAGCAGGCGGAGCCGATACCGCGGGTCGACGACACAGGCCACACGGTCGTGACTAATGGTGTTCGCGGCCTCGCCATACACATGGTCGTTGGCAGCGACGTTTACCCTGGTGACGGCGTTGCCCGACTCCATGTCGAGGACGGTGACCTCGTTGCCTGATCGGTAATCTTGTATGCCAACAGCGATGAGCAGGCCAGGGTTGTGGGCGGCGGCGATGAAGTCCGGGTGGTAGAGCAGGGACCACCACGACCTGCAGACGGCGCCGAAACGGCAAAGCGTCTCGGCGGGGAGATCTGAGAGACACCACAGATTGGTACGAAGATACTATCGTGCTACTTGTGGACTCCATCCAACTCCGAGTACCAACACCCAATTACAGTTGTACCCTTCCTGTAAAAACTGCCCTTTCAATTAGTAAGGGCAGAATCAGAATTTTGAAAATTTTACAACTGATATCATTTAAAGATTTTTTTTCTGGAAGTAATTTCTATTACCCAACCAGACCTTCACAGTAGTTCATTGGGGGCAGTCAAGATTAGGAATGAGGCGCCCGCGGTGCCCACCGTGGCCTTGTCGCCGGCGTTCCCCTCTGGTGCGGGGCACGTCGGTGGGAGGTTTTGGGCACTCGCAGAGTCAGAGGCGGAGGAGGAAGACGACGCCGACGACGCCGGAGTCTCGCCGGAGGTCTACTCGCCAACGCCTTCGTCTGTGATCTGTGAGGCGTTCGATCCGGGATATTCTGAAGAAGAGGTGGCGGAGATCGTGGATGGCGTCGTGCCGGTCGATGATCCCGCGAGGCAAGGACTGAGGCCAGAAGACAAAATTGAGATAGTCCGGCGCATTGTGCATCGACGAACGACGGCGGCTGCGATCCGGCCTAGGAAGGGGCCGATCCCTAAGGTTAGTCTTCCTAAACCGACGTTATCAGATTTTATTACGGAGGATTCATGGAAGATAGTCAAAAGGAAGAAGAACCGGCGATCGCCGGCGGCGCAGGCGCCGGCGCCGGCTATCGACCGCATGGCGGCGATCTGGAATCAGCGGGTCATGCGATTGACCGAGATCTTGGGACGACATGTGTGTCTGCTGGCGGGTGGGCCGGTTCTGAGTGAACCGGGCCAGACGGCTGCTGGGCCTGTGATCGCCGGGTATGAGGCCCGAGGCGAGCCAGCACGTACGTCTACACCCCCATGCATACGCAATACGATCTCCGGTTCATCGCTACGGTCTAGGGTTCGAGGTTCTGGGAGGCAGCCGTCCTTCTGTGATCGCGGTGGAGTGCCTGCTCGGCGCATCCCGCCCCTCCCAAGTATGGCGGGGAGAGGGGTGCCCGCTGCTAGCGTAGCCGCGCCGGGCGCTGCGGGCCGCGGAGGGCCGGCGCCGGCGGCTGCAGGGAGCCGCGGCGATGGTGGCACGCAGGCGGGGTCGGGAGGCCGGGGCGCGGGTGTGCCGCTTGGCGCCGGCCGTGGTGGAGCGCCACCGCGCCCAGGTTTTGGTGCCGGCCGCGCGGCACCAGGCGTCGGAGACCAACCGCCAGTGGGTGCCGCAAACATGGCGGGTCAGGCTGGCCGTGGGGTGGCTGCGGCGAGTGTTCGGCCATCCGCGCCGGTGGTGATGACGCCGGCGGCGGGGCGGGGTGGACCTAGGCCTCCAGCGCCGTCTCATGGGGCGGTGGCGGGCCGGGGTGCCCCGACTACGAGGCCGCCTCCCCCGGCTATGAGGCCGCTTCCCCGGCTCAGGCAGGAGCTCGACCACCGCACTTTGTGGCACGGCAGACGAACACCTCGATGACGCCGGTTTTGCAGCAGGCACAGGTGCCGCAGGTCTCTGCTGGTACGGATGCTCATGTGGCACCCCGCGGGCAGTAGGGTGATGATGGCTATAACGCTTATGTAGAAGGACACCACCGGGGGTCCTCGTCTACGGGTGGTGGACGGGGGTATGCCTGGCAGAGCGATGGCTCGGCAGAGCGGCCGTTCTTGGGGCCGACAGGTGGTTTTGTCGAGGGGGCTTCTGGACCAGCAAATCATAACAGAGGCGGGTTCCGTGGTAACCATGGTGGCCGCGGTGGCCGAGGGGGTCGTTACCGCCCTAGGCAGCATCATACTACCGTTGATGAGACGGTGGTCCACGCTGGTACTGAGGAGTCAGGGCTATCTTGCCAGGCTATGGAGGTGGTCTCGGAGCTGGCGGCGGTAGAGGTTCCTGTTGCGGTTGAAACTCAGCCTATGTTGGTGGAGGTGTATGACACAGCTGAGATGGACAGGGCTGCAAAGTTTGCCAAGAAGAAGGAAACAATGCTTTGTTATCGATGCGATGATAAGGGCCATTTTATTGCTGAATGTGTGGCTGTTTTATGTGATACTTGTGGTAAGCCTGCACATGAGTCTGGGGCTTGTCCGTTGTTACGGGAGCAGACACCGAGCCTTATGACGTACGGTGTGTTTTGTTCTGAGCTTACGTTTTTTGAGTCGCCGTCTGAGAGGGAGGTTCCTCAAGAGGTGCACAATATGACTACTGGGGTGGTGAAAGTGACTAGAGGTCAAGTGTCTGAGGCCCAGATTATTCAGCGACTCCGGGAGCTGGCGCCTGGAGACTTCCATTGGGAGCTTGTCAGGCTGGAGACCAACTTATTCAGGGTTCAGTTCCCGACTGTGGAGGATTTACAGAGGTTGCTGAGATTTGGGATGTGTAAGTTACCAGGTACGGAGGCCATTCTTGAGTTCCAGGAGTGGAAACTGGTTGAGCCTCAGGGTAAACCCCTTACCCAGGCCTGGCTGCGCTTTTCGGGAGCGCCTTCTGCGCTACTGCAGGATGCCAGGGTTGTTGCTAGCCTGGGGATCATGGTGGGAAAGACCGAGCGGGTAGATATGGCATTTACTCGGGCTCATGGGATTGCTCGTCTTTTAGTCAGCATATTGGACATTGACTTTGTGCCGGATGTGGTTAAGTGGGCTTTTCGTGGCCACGTTTACAGCCTTGAGATTGAATTTGAGGATGATAGTCTCTTTGCCGAGGCTCCGGCTGCCACTGGTGACGATATGAGTGAGGGCGATGATGATACGACTGGTACGGAACCACCAGGCAATGAGCCAAGGTCTGAGTTGGCCAAGAGGCCGGATGCGACTGCTAAGGCAGCAGAAGGAGGGTCGGCACCTAATGCATCTGTGCCGTCGACCACTTTGAGTTTTGGTTCCTTTGGCCCCGCCTCTGCACCTCCGAGGCTTTGGAGCGACCGGGTGGAGTCTCTTGAGGAGTTTGAGCACTCTCTACCGGCGTTGGACTTTGAGGAGGCGGGTGTGGAGGGTTCTGGTGTGTCTGCGAGGCTGGAGATCGTGGTCTCGCCTTCATCGATCTGTGGTGACGTGGCTGAGCTGCAGGAGGGTAGTCCGCTACTATCTGAGGGCTCGGAGCAGGGGGTTTTGGCGACCCCATCTCCTCTTCTTCCCGACGAGGTTACCGGGAGGGATGACGGGCCTACGGTAGGGGGGCCGGGGCAGGTGGCCTCCGCACCTCCTACGCCTGTTGCTGGGGCGGCACTGCAGGCGGCTGGACCGGCTCCTCGGGAGGGCTTGAGGCAGGTGGCCTCAAGGCCCTCTTTGCCGTCGGGGCCCGACGGGAGTGCCCGGGTCGCGCCATCTTCGGGATCTCCAGACAGGCGGTCCGGAGTGACTGGGGGCGGAGGCAGGTGGCCTTTGCCTCCCCAGGAGCTGACGCTGCGCTTTCACCTGGTCATGGAGACCGGGTGGATGTTCGGGGAGTGACAGGCGGTTGCTCCCCGGATAAATTCTCGAGGGAGGAGGTCATTCAATTTGGCGGGATCCCGGACCAGGCGTCTGAGGGCCGACGTATGAGTTGTCTGCTTCAGGGCTATCCGGAGGTTGACGACATGCAGCAGCGCTGCGCCGTGAGGGCGGCAAAGCTTCATGACGTCTAGGTCACTACTGGTATGTCCGTGAACACTTCCAATACTATTTTGCATTTTTTGAATGATCAAATTGTGGATAAGGCAAACCAATTAGGAATTTCACTTGGTAGTACTGAGGGTGAAGTTACTAATTCTATTAATGATTTGCTTGATCTAGAAGCCGAGAGGGCTTTACAAATGATTCGTAACTTAGCTGCAGTCAAACCGATGAATGACTCAGAGATTGATGCTTTGGGAGTTCGAGTACTTGATAAGTTTTGTGATGATCTCACACCGCCCCTCCAGGAGCCGGAGGAGGAGGACAAGGATGTCGGTCTGGAAGAGGTTAGACCGCCAGTTACGGGAGCTTTGGACCGGGTGGTGTTGGAGAACGTTGCAGAAAACAAAAAATTTCCTACGGTTTCACCAAGATCCATCTATGAGTTCATCTAGCAACGAGTCATTAGATGCATCTACGTACCTTGTAGATCGCGAGCGGAAGCGTTCAAAGAACGGTGATGATGTAGTCGTACTCGACGTGATCCAAATCACCGATGACCAAGCGCCGAACGGACGGCACCTCCGCGTTCAACACACGTACGGGACGGGAGACGTCTCCTCCTTCTTGATCCATCAAGGGGGGAGGAGAGGTTGATGAAGATCCAGCAGCACGACGGCATGGTGGTGGATGCAGGGCGTCACAGCAGCAGGGCTCCGCCAAGACTACGAGGGAGAGACGTAACGGGGAGAGAGGGAGGCGCCAGGGGCTGGTGTGTCAAGTCCCTCCTCTCCCCCACTATATATAGGGGTGCCAGGGGGGCGCCGGCCCTAGTAGATGGCATCTACTAGGGGGGGGTGGCGGCCAAGGGGAGGTTTCCCTCCCCCCCAAGGCACCTAGGGGTGCCTTCCACCACTTGGACTCTTCCTTGGTGGAAACCCTAGGCGCATGGGCCTATAGGGGCTGGTGCCCTTGGCCCATCTAGGCCAAGGCGCACCCCCTACAGACCATGTGGCCCCCCGGGACAGGTGGCCCCACCCGGTGGGCCCACGGGACCCCTCCGGTGGTCCCGGTACAATACCGATAACCCCGAAACTTGTCCCGATGCCCGAAACTGCACTTCCTACATATAATTCTTTACCTCCGGACCATTCCGGAACTCCTCGTGACGTCCGGGATCTCATCCGGGACTCCGAACAACATTCGGGTTACTGCATATACATTTCTTCACAACCCTAGCGTCACCGAACCTTAAGTGTGTAGACCCTACGGGTTCGGGAGACAAGCAGACATGACCGAGACGACTCTCAGGTCAATAACCAACAGCGGGATCTGGATACCCATGTTGGCTCCCACATGCTCCACGATGATCTCATCGGAAGAACCACGATGTCGAGGATTCAATCAACCCCGTACGCAATTCCCTTTGTCAATCGATATGTTACTTGCCCGAGATTCGATCGTCGGTATCCCAATACCTCGTTCAATCTCGTTACCGGCAAGTCACTTTACTCGTACCGTAATGCATGATCCCGTGACCAGACACTTGGTCACTCTGAGCTCATTATGATGATGCATTACCGAGTGGGCCCAGTGATACCTCTCCGTCATACGGAGTGACAAATCCCAGTCTTGATCCATGTCAACCCAACAGACACTTTCGGAGATACCCGTAGTCTACCTTTATAGTCACCCAGTTACGTTGTGACGTTTGGTATACCCAAAGCACTCCTACGGTATCCGGGAGTTACACGATCTCATGGTCTAAGGAAAAGATACTTTGACATTGGAAAACTCTAGCAAACGAACTATACGATCTTGTGCTATGTTTAGGATTGGGTCTTGTCCATCACATCATTCTCTTAATGATGTGATCTCGTTATCAATGACATCCAATGTCCATAGTCAGGAAACCATGACTATCTATTGATCAACGAGCTAGTCAACTAGAGGCTTACTAGGGACATGTTGGTGTCTGTTATTCACACATGTATTACGATTTCCGGATAACACAATTATAGCATGAATAAAGACAATTATCATGAACAAGGAAATATAATAATAATGCTTTTATTATTGCCTCTAGGGCATATTTCCAACAGTCTCCCACTTGCACTAGAGTCAATAATCTAGTTACATTGTGATGAATCGAACACCCATGGAATTCTGGTGTTGATCATGTTTTGCTCTAGGGAGAGGTTTAGTCAACGGATCCGCTACATTCAGGTCCGTATGTACTTTACAAATCTCTATGTCTCCATCTTGATCATTTTCACGAATGGAGTTGAAGCGACGCTTGATGTGCCTTGTCTTCTTGTGAAACCTGGGCTCCTTGGCAAGAGCAATAGCTCCAGTGTTGTCACAGAAGAGTTTGATTGGCCCCGACGCATTGGGTATGACTCCTAGGTCGGTGATGAACTCCTTCACCCATATTGCTTCATGTGCTGCCTCCGAGGCTGCCATGTACTCCGCTTCACATGTAGATCCCGCCACGACGCTCTGCTTGCAGCTGCACTAGCTTACTGCCCCACCATTCAAAATATACACGTATCCGGTTTGTGACTTAGAGTCATCCAGATCTGTGTCGAAGCTAGCGTCGACGTAACCCTTTACGACGAGCTCTTCGTCACCTCCATTAACGAGAAACATTTCCTTAGTCCTCTTCAGGTACTTCAGGATATTCTTGACCGTTGTCCAGTGCTCCTTGCCGGGATTACTTTGGTACCTTCCTACCAAACTTACGGCAAGGTTTACATCAGGTCTGGTACACAGCATGGCATACATAATAGAACCTATGGCTGATGCATAGGGGATGACGCGCATCTCTTCTATATCTTCTGCCGTGGTCGGACATTGAGCTGAGCTCAATTTCACACCTTGTAACACAGGCAAGAACCCCTTCTTGGATTGATCCATATTGAACTTCTTCAATATCTTATCAAGGTATGTGCTTTGTGAAAGACCTATGAGGCGTCTCGATCTATCTCTATAGATTTTGATGCCTAATATATAAGCAGCTTCTCCAAGGTCCTTCATTGAAAAACTCTTATTCAAATAGGCCTTGATGCTGTCCAAGAGTTCTATATCATTTCCCATCAAAAGTATGTCATCTACATATAGTATGAGAAATGCTACAGAGCTCCCACTCACTTTCTTGTAAACGCAGGCTTCTCCATAAGTCTGCGTAAACCCAAATGCTTTGATCATCTCATCAAAGCGAATGTTCCAACTCCGAGATGCTTGCACCAGCCCATAAATCGAGCGTTGGAGCTTGCACACTTTGTCAGCATTTTTAGGATCGACAAAACCTTCCGGCTGCATCATATACAATTCTTCCTTAAGGAAACCATTAAGGAATGCCGTTTTGACGTCCATTTGCCATATTTCATAATCGTAGAATGCAGCAATTGCTAACATGATTCGGACGGACTTCAGCTTCGCTACCGGTGAGAAAGTCTCATCGTAGTCAACCCCTTGAACTTGTCGATAACCCTTAGCGACAAGCCGAGCTTTATAGATGGTCACATTACCATCCGCGTCTGTCTTCCTCTTAAAGATCCATTTATTTTCTATGGCTCGCCGCTCAACGGGCAAGTTAGTCAAAGTCCATACTTCGTTTTCATACATGGATCCTATCTCGGATTTCATGGCTTCTAGCCATTTGTCGGAATCCGGGCCCGCCATCGCTTCTTCATAGTTGAAGGTTCACCATTGTCTAACAGCATGATTTCCAAGACAGGGTTGCCGTACCACTCTGGTGCGAAACGTGTCCTTGTGGACCTTCGAATTTCAGTAGGGGCTTGATCAGAAGTATCTTGATCACTATCATTAACTTCCTCTCTAGTCGGTGCAGGCACCTCAGGAACATTTTCTTGAGTTGCGCCATTTTCCGGTTCAAGAGGTAATACTTCATCAAGCTCTACTTTCCTCCCACTTACTTCTTTCGAGAGAAACTCTTTCTATAGAAAGGACCCATTCTTGGCAACAAAGATCTTGCCTTCGGATCTGAGGTAGAAGGTGTACCCAATAGTTTCTTTTGGGTATCATATGAAGACGCATTTTTCCGACTTGGGTTCGAGCTTTTCAGGTTGAAGTTTTCTTGACATAAGCATCGCATCCCCAAACTTTTAGAAACGACAGCTTAGGTTTCTTCCCAAACCATAATTCATACGGTGTCGTCTCAATGGATTTCGACGGAGCCCTATTTAAAGTGAATGCGGCAGTCTCTAAAGCATAGCCCCAAAAAGATAGCGGTAAGTCGGCAAGAGACATCATAGATCGCACCATATCTAATAGAGTGCGATTACGACGTTCGGACACACCATTACGCTGAGGTGTTCCAGGCGGCGTGAGTTGTGAAACTATTCCACATTTTCTTAAGTGTGTGCCAAACTCGTGACTCAAGTATTCTCCTCCACGATCTGATCGTAAAAACTTGATTTTCCTGTCACATTGATTTTCAACCTCACTCTGAAATTCCTTGAATTTTTCAAAGGTTTCAGACTTGTGTTTTATTAAGTAGATATACCCATACCTACTTAAATCATCAGTGAGGGTAAGAACATAACGATAGCCACCGCGAGCCTCAACACTCATTGGACCGCACACATCAGTATGTATGATTTCCAATAAGTTGGTTGGTCGCTCCATTGTTCCTGAGAACGGAGTCTTGGTCATTTTTCCCATAAGGCATGGTTCGCACGTGTCAAATGATTCATAATCAAGAGACTCTAAAAGTCCATCTGCATGGAGCTTCTTCATGCGTTTGACACCTATGTGACCAAGGCGGCAGTGCCACAAGTATGTGGGACTATCATTATCAACCTTACTTCTTTTGGTACTCACATTGTGAACATGTGTAGCATCACGTTCGAGATTCATAAAGAATAAACCATTCACCATAGGAGCATGACCATAAAACATATCTCTCATATAAATAGAACAACCATTATTCTCGGATTTAAATGAGTAGCCATCTCGAATTAAACGAGATCCCGATACAATGTTCATGCTCAAAGCTGGCACTAAATAACAATTATTAAGGTTTAAAACTAATCCCGAAGGGAGATGCAGAGGCAGCGTGCCGACGGCGATCACATTGACCTTGGAACCATTCCCGACGCGCATCGTCACCTCGTCCTTTGCCAGTTTCCGTTTATTCCGCAGCCCCTGCTTTGAGTTACAAATGTGAGCAACTGCACCGGTATCAAATACCCAGGAGCTACTACGGGCACTAGTAAGGTACACATCAATTACATGTATATCACATATACCTTTTGTTTTGCCGGCCTTCTTATCCGCTAAGTACTTAGGGCAGTTCCGCTTCCAGTGACCGCTTCCCTTGCAATAAAAGCACTCAGTTTCGGGCTTGGGTCCATTCTTTGGCTTCTTCCCGGCAGCTTGCTTGCCGGGCGCGGCAACCTCCTTGCCGTCCTTCTTGAAGTTCTTTTTACCCTTTCCTTTCTTGAACTTAGTGGTTTTATTGACCATCAACACTTGATGTTCCTTCTTGACTTCTACCTCTGCTGATTTCAGCATAGCAAATACTTCAGGAATGGTCTTTTCCATCCCCTGCATATTGAAGTTCATCACAAAGCTCTTGTAGCTTGGTGGAAACGACTGGAGGATTCTGTCAATGACCGCATCATCCGGGAGATTAACTCCCAGCTGAGTCAAGCAGTTATGTAACCCAGACATAGTGAGTATGTGCTCACTAACAGAACTATTTTCCTCCACCTTACAGCTGAAGAATTTGTCGGAGACTTCATATCTCTCGACCCGGGCTTGAGCTTGGAAAACCATTTTCAGCTCTTCGAACATCTCATATGCTCCATGTCTCTCAAAACGCTTTTGGAGCCCCGGCTCTAGGCTGTAAAGCATGCCGCACTGAACGATGGAGTAGTCATCGGTACGTGCCTGCCAAGCGTTCATAACAACTTGTTCTGCAGGGAGAACGGGTGCGTCACCAAGCGGTGCTTGTAGGACATAATCTTTCTTGGCAGCTATGAGGATGATCCTCAGGTTTCGGACCCAGTCCGTATAGTTGCTGCCATCGTCTTTTAGCTTAGTTTTCTCTAGGAACGCGTTGAAGTTGAGGACTACGTTGGCCATTTGATCTACAAGACATATTGTAAAATATTTAGACTAAGTTCATGATAATTAAGTTCAACTAATCAAATTATTAGTGAACTCCCACTTAGATTAGACATCCCTCCAGTCATCTAAGTATTACATGATCCGAGTTAACTAGACCGTGTCCGATCATCACGTGAGACGGACTAGTCAACATCGGTGAACATCTTCATGTTGATCGTATCTTCTATACGACTCATGCTCGACCTTTCGGTCTTCTGTGTTCCGAGGCCATGTCTGTACATGCCAGGCTCGTCAAGTCAACCTAAGTGTTTGCATGTGTAAATCTGTCTTACACCCGTTGTATGTGAACGTCTGAATAAAACACCCGATCATCACGTGGTGTTTTGAAACAGCGAACTGTCGCAACGGTGCACTGTTAGGGGGAACACTTCTTGAAATTAGTATGAGGGATCATCTTATTTACTACCGTCGTTCTAAGTAAACAAGATGCAAAACATGATAAACATCACATGCAATCAAATAATAAACGTGACATGATATGGCCAATATCACATAGCTCCTTTGATCTCCATCTTGGGGCTCCATGATCATCTTGTCACCGGCTTGACACCATGATCTCCATCATCATGATCTCCATCATCGTGTCTCCATGAAGTTGCTCGCCAACTATTACTTCTACTACTATGGCTAACGCGTTTAGCAATAAAGTAAAGTAATTTACATGGAGTTTCTCAATGACGCGCAGGTCATATAAAAGAATAAAGACAACTCCTATGGCTCCTGCCGGTTGTCATACTCATCGACATGCAAGTCGTGATTTCTATTACAATAGCATGAACATCTCATACATCACATATAGATCATTCATCATTCATCACAATTTTGGCCATATCATATCACAAACCACTTGCTGCAAAAACAAGTTAGACGTCCTCTAATTGTTGTTGCAAGTTTTACGTGGCTGAATTAGGGTTCTAGCAAGAACGTCTTCTTACCTACGTTAAAGCCACAACGTGATTTGTCAACTTCTATTTACCCTTCATAAGGACCCTGTTCATCGAATCCGCTCCAACTAAAGTAGGAGAGACAGACACCCGCCAGCCACCTTATACAACTAGTGCATGTTAGTCGGTGGAACCGGTCTCACGTAAGCGTACGTGTAAGGTTGGTCCGGGCCGCTTCATCCCACAATACCGCTGAAGCAAGAAAGGACTAGTAACGGCAAGAAAGTTGACAAATCTACGCCCACAACAAATTGTGTTCTACTCGCGCAAGAAGAACTACGCATAGACCTAGCTCATGATGCCACTGCTGGAGAACGTTGCAGAAAACAAAAATTTTCCTACGGTTTCACCAAGATCCATCTATGAGTTCATCTAGCAACGAGTCATTAGATGCATCTACGTACCTTGTAGATCGCGAGCGGAAGCGTTCAAAGAACGGTGATGATGTAGTCGTACTCGACGTGATCCAAATCACCGATGACCAAGCGCCAAACGGACGGCACCTTCGCGTTCAACACACGTACGGGACGGGAGACGTCTCCTCCTTCTTGATCCAGCAAGGGGGGAGGAGAGGTTGATGAAGATCCAGCAGCACGACGGCGTGGTGGTGGATGCAGGGCGTCACAGCAGCAGGGCTCCGCCAAGACTACGAGGGAGAGACGTAACGGGGAGAGAGGGAGGCGCCAGGGGCTGGTGTGTCAAGTCCCTCCTCTCCCCCACTATATATAGGGGTGCCAGGGGGGCGCCGGCCCTAGTAGATGGCATCTACTAGGGGGGGGGGGGCGGCGGCCAAGGGGAGGTTTCCCTCCCCCCCCAAGGCACCTAGGGGTGCCTTCCACCACTTGGACTCTTCCTTGGTGGAAACCCTAGGCGCATGGGCCTATAGGGGCTGGTGCCCTTGGCCCATCTAGGCCAAGGCGCACCCCCTACAGCCCATGTGGCCCCCCGGGACAGGTGGCCCCACCCGGTGGGCCCACGGGACCCCTCCGGTGGTCCCGGTACAATACCGATAACCCCGAAACTTGTCCCGATGCCCGAAACTGCACTTCCTACATATAATTCTTTACCTCCGGACCATTCCGGAACTCCTCGTGACGTCCGGGATCTCATCCGGGACTCCGAACAACATTCGGGTTACTGCATATACATTTCTTCACAACCCTAGCGTCACCGAACCTTAAGTGTGTAGACCCTACGGGTTCGGGAGACAAGCAGACATGACCGAGACGACTCTCAGGTCAATAACCAACAGCGGGATCTGGATACCCATGTTGGCTCCCACATGCTCCACGATGATCTCATCGGAAGAACCACGATGTCGAGGATTCAATCAACCCCGTACGCAATTCCCTTTGTCAATCGATATGTTACTTGCCCGAGATTCGATCGTCGGTATCCCAATACCTCGTTCAATCTCGTTACCGGCAAGTCACTTTACTCGTACCGTAATGCATGATCCCGTGACCAGACACTTGGTCACTCTGAGCTCATTATGATGATGCATTACCGAGTGGGCCCAGTGATACCTCTCCGTCATACGGAGTGACAAATCCCAGTCTTGATCCATGTCAACCCAACAGACACTTTCGGAGATACCCGTAGTCTACCTTTATAGTCACCCAGTTACGTTGTGACGTTTGGTATACCCAAAGCACTCCTACGGTATCCGGGAGTTACACGATCTCATGGTCTAAGGAAAAGATACTTTGACATTGGAAAACTCTAACAAACGAACTATACGATCTTGTGCTATGTTTAGGATTGGGTCTTGTCCATCACATCATTCTCTTAATGATGTGATCTCGTTATCAATGACATCCAATGTCCATAGTCAGGAAACCATGACTATCTATTGATCAACGAGCTAGTCAACTAGAGGCTTACTAGGGACATGTTGGTGTCTGTTATTCACACATGTATTACGATTTCCGGATAACACAATTATAGCATGAATAAAGACAATTATCATGAACAAGGAAATATAATAATAATGCTTTTATTATTGCCTCTAGGGCATATTTCCAACAGGTGGGCCAGACTAGCCCTAAGCGCAAGTGGAAGCGCAAAATATACCCGACGTTCGCGGTCCGTAGGAGCGCTAGGATCCGCACTGCTAAAAAATTTCATGATGAGATATGAGAGGAATATTCTGGAATAGCAGAGGTCTTAAGGACTTGGCTAAAAGGAGGTTCCTGGCGGAGGCATCCATTGAGCATCGATTGGACTTTATTGCCGTATCAGAAACGGGTATAGCAAATTTCTAACCTCAATTTCTCAATACGTTGTCGGGGGGTATTGAGTTTGACTGGCATTGTCTTCCGCTGAGAGGAAGGTCGGGTGGAATCTTACTTGGTGTTAGATGTGACTCTCTCGAAGTTCGCAGTGTGGTCATGTGGGATTTTGCTGTTAAGTTCAGGGTACGGTCCAAAGTTGATGGGTTCGACTGGGCTTTGGTGGCGGTGTATGGGGCGGCACAGGCAGAGCTCAAACCTGACTTTTTAGCTGATCTTGTCAGAGTCTGCGGGTCTGAGCAACTCCCAATTCTGGTTGGGGGTGATTTCAATATCATTAGAAGACGTGATGAAAAGAATAATGACAATTTTGATGGAAGATGGTCATTTATTATTAATACTATTATTGAAAGCTTAGATTTGAGAGAGATTGAGCTTTCAGGGAGGAAGTTTACCTGGGCTAATGCGTTGCAAAATCCAACGTTCGAGAAGTTGGATCGGGTTCTGGCTAGTGTTGCTTGGAAACAGAAGTTTCCCTTCGTAACGGTGCAAGCTCTTTCCCGTGGTATTTCTGATCACACACCCCTGCTGCTCGACTCTGGTGGGGCTACCTATTCGGGTAACAAGAATTTATTCTCTTTTGAGCTGGCGTGGTTTGAAAGAGAAGGATTCTTGGATCTTGTAGCCAGGGAATGGGCTAAAGATGCAGGGGGTAGGAATGCCCTTGAGCGTTGGCAGAACAAGATTAGGCACCTTAGAAGTTTCCTTCAGGGGTGGGCTAAACATCTAGGTGGAATGTATAAGGTGGAGAAGGAACGACTCCTTTCCCTTATCCAAACCTTAGATATAAGGGCAGAAACTACGATTCTGTCAGCCCCCGAGCTTCATATCAAGCATGAGGCTGAGGTGCGGTTGAAAGAGCTACTCCGTGAGGAAGAATTAAAGTGGGCGCTGAGGGCAAAGGTGACAAAAGTTGTCCAGGGGGATGCAAACACACATTTCTTCCACATGATAGCCAATGGCAAGCACCGGAAGAAGCGAATTTTTCAGTTAGAACAAGATGAGGGTACAATAGTCGGTCAGGACAACCTGAAGCTTTACATTACTGAGTACTATAAACATCTGTTCGGACCACCAGAGGAGAACTTTGTGTCCCTGGATGAGTCTAGGGTTCACGATATCCCTCAACTTACTTCTGTGGAGAACGATGTATTAACTGCCCCTTTCTCGGAAAAGGAGGTTTTCGAGGCTATCTCCAAGATGAAGTGTAACAAGGCACCGGGGCCGGATGGTTTCCCGGCTGAGTTTTACAAGAAGTGTTGGCATATTATCAAAGGGGACCTGATGCCGATGTTCCATGATTTGTTCTCGGGACATTTGCAGCTTTTCCAACTTAACTTTGGAACGATAACCTTGTTGCCTAAGAAAACTGATGCCATGAGAATTGAACAATTTCGGCCCATCTGCCTTTTGAATGTCAGTTTTAAGATCTTTACCAAGGTTGGAACGATCAGGCTCACGCAGATTGCGCACACAGTTGTGCAACCTTCTCAAACTGCGTTCATGCCGGATAGGAACATCCTCGAAGGGGTTGTGGTCCTTCATGAAACGCTTCATGAAATTCATACGAAAAAACTAGATGGTGTTATTTTCAAAGTGGATTTCGAGAAGGCTTATGATAAAGTCAAATGGCCGTTCCTCCAACAGGCTTTACAGATGAAGGGCTTTGATGAGCTCTGGCGACATCAGGTGGAAACATTCACGCAAAAAGGTAGTGTTGGCATTAAGGTTAATGACGACATAGGCCATTACTTCCAAACGCACAAGGGTTTGAGACAGGGTGACCCTATGTCGCCTATTCTGTTGAATATTGTGGTTGATATGTTAGTGATCCTGATTGGGGGAGCCAAGGAGGCCGGTCAGGTGGAGGGATTGGTGCCTCATCTGGTGGATGGTGGGCTGTCCATCCTGCAATACGTTGATGATACAATCATTTTCATGGAACACGATTTGGCAAAAGCGAGGAACATGAAGTTAGTGTTATGCCTTTTTGAACAATTGTCGGGGCTCAAGATTAATTTCCATAAAAGCGAGTTGTTCTGCTTCGGTAGAGCCAAAGACGATCAAGAAGCATATACACAATTGTTTGGTTGCGAAGTTGGGGCTCTACCTTTCACGTATCTTGGTATTCCAATACATCATCGCAAGCTAACAAATCGTGAGTGGAAGTGCATCGAGGATCGCTTTGAGAAGAAACTTAGTTGCTGGAAAGGAAAACTCGTGTCTTATGGAGGCCGGTTAATTCTGATTAACTCGGTGCTCACGAGTTTACATATGTTTCTCTTATCTTTCTTCGAGGTCCCAGTGGGGGTTAGGAAGAGGCTAGACTTCTATCGTTCCCGCTTCTTTTGGCAGAGTGATGAGTCCAAGAGGAAATACAGATTGGCCAAATGGGATATTATTTGTCGACCAAAGGACCAAGGGGGACTTGGGGTTGAAAATCTTGAAGTCAAGAACAAGTGCCTGCTTAGTAAGTGGTTGTTTAAGTTGTCTTCTGAGACAGATGCAACTTGGGCGCAGATTCTACGTAGTAAATATCTGCACTCAAAGACTTTATCCCAGGTTACTCTGAGACCTACAGATTCGCCGTTCTGGAAAGGGCTTATGAGGGTTAAAGCCGCTTTCTTTAACAGAACGAAGTGTATTGTTGGTAATGGCGAGAATACGCGTTTCTGGGAGGATACGTGGCTTGGTGACGCGCCATTGGCTACACAATATCCGACACTATATCGTATTGTTCAGCGTAGGGATACTCTCGTTGCCACGGTGATGCAGTCTATACCTCTAAACATTCAGTTTAGGAGGGTGCTTATCGGGCCTCGATGGGAGGCATGTCTTCACTTGGTCCGTAGGCTGATGGAAGTTCAGCTAAATCCTCAGCACAATCAGTTGTTTTGGAAGCTAACTAGAACTGGGGTATTCACGGTCAAATCGATGTATGTTGATATCATTAATTCTGCTGTGATACCTACTTCCAAGGAGGTCTGGAAAGTTAAGGTTCCTTTGAAGATTAAAGTGTTTATGTGGTTTGTGCATAAGCAAGTTATTCTTACTAAGGACAATCTAGTGAAGCGCAACTGGACAGGATCTACTAGGTGTAGTTTCTGTGATACGGATGAGACCATCAAGCACTTATTTTTTGACTGTCCGTTGGCACGCGGGTTGTGGCGCTCCGTGCAAATTGCCTTCAATATTACTCCTCCCACATCGGTGAACACGTTATTTGGGGCGTGGCTTGTTGGGATTGAGTCCGAAACAGCCAGTCATATTCGTGTAGGAGTATGTGCGTTATTATGGGCAATTTGGAATTGCAGAAATGATTTGGTTTTTAACAGAACAACAAATATTCATTTTTTGCAGGTGTTATTCCGAGCTACAGCACTGATCCGTACGTGGTCATTACTCACTCCGACGGAGGCCAGGGAGCGTTTGGTTACAGGATCTGTCCGGTGGGAGATGGTAGTGCGGGATATCTTCAATCGGTTTGGATGGCGATCATGTAATAGGATAGGCATTTAGTGTTACCTACCTGTTTTCATGCCAGCCGGTTGTGGCTTTTGTCGTTTGTGCTTTGCAGTTGACGCTCTGTGTGAGCTAGTCCCTGCTTTTGTTACATTTTTGTAAGACCTTGTTGCGACCTTGCTTTATTTTTAATAATAGAGGCCGTATGCATCATTCTGATGCAGAGGCCGGGGAATCCCCCTTTTCGAAAAAAAAAGTAGTTCATCAAAATGTCTAGGCTGAACCTTTCCAGACTGCAGTTTTAGGTTGAGTACGACCATAAGATGCCATTGCATCACTAGCCTGGCTTTGGGTTTGTTTGATACGACTAATATGTATTACACGATTGTCATGCATAAGGGCAAGAATATCTTTCTCAGAAGAAAGACATATCTACATCTATCATCTGCTCTTTGAATGAGAGACACCACTTCCCGAAAAAGGGTCCCCCCCCCCTCCCCGCGCTTTGTATTACGAAGCAACCAACTGATACAACCAACGGTAGGTGCTGGGGCGGAAGCAGCACAATCACACCCAAGAGAAACGAAAGAGAAACAACAAGAGAAAAAAATGCCGACAACGGCAGATCGACGAAAACGAAGAAGCTTCACGATTACTGCGCCCATCGAAGATCTCCCACCAAGCTCCAAGGCTCCGAAGCACCGGTACCAATCAACACCTCCAAGAAGGACCGCGATGATGACGACGGTGCTGTCAAGGGTTTCCCCCGGTACGCGACGAGGCGAGAGGAAGGGTCGCCTCCGACGCCCTCCAGGAAGGCAGACGGCACCCACCGGCGTCACCGCGTCAGTGTCGGACAGGCCGACAGGGGTTTCCCCCCATCCCAACCTTCACCTCGGATGCTCCAAAGCCTGCCACCAAACCGACCACCATCTTGCGCCACGGTGGTCATTAAGCCTCCATGCCGTCTCACCACGGCACCACGAAGTGAGGCCTGCACAGCGGGGAATAGGAGCCGGGACTAGGGGCCGGAGCACCGCCGGCACGCGGGAGGGCACAACCTCCACCGTCAGTGACGGTAGCCGACCGGGCACAATAGCATGAGCATACCAGGCCTGACTTTGCCCTCCTTTGATATGGCTTTATAAGTTGCCAAAAAAATAGGTTACCAAACATATTAGCCGTGAGAAAAAAATCTATAAAAGAAAATGAAAGCTGTCATAAAAAAGCTACGAGATATATATCTCTACAAAACAAAGAAACTCTCGAAATAGGCTTTCAGCCGCTTTATAAATAAAACAACTATACAACATGTTCAAGTGCACCGAAGCAACATAGACGGCCGGGGCAACCGCATAAAAACTTTCAAATAAAGCATAAAAAATAAGAAAAAAGGCCAATTCCATCATAAGTCCTAGCTGCTCGCGGTCACACTACAAAAGCATTTAGTTTGACGAATGAGAGTCAAACTAAAGCAAGTACAATTGCTGACAGCGGGTACAATTGCTGCAAGAAAGCATTTAGTTTGACGAATGAGTCAAAGGCCCGCCTGTGAAAGACCCTCCCGATAAGCATTTTATTACGCGTCGTGCAAAGCGTCAAAGTCAATGCCGCAAACAAAAGCAAGAATATGCGCCATCGCCGCCCTATCTGGTTGGCTCGGATCTCTACAAATCCGGCTAGGTCTAAGGCCTCCCATTTAGGACCTAGAGCCTCACGCACAAACCTCCATAGCACTCGGGCCGCCGTGCGGGAGAAGAGGATGTGCGACCCTGTCTCACAAACATCACAGAGGGGAACAAGGTCGTGTCGCTTAAGTACCTCTGTCGCAGACGGGAACCGATCCCACAACAATTGCCACACAAAAATCCTAACTTCAGGGGCAGCAGCTCTTTACAATGCGGGGCCCGGCCTACGGCACATAGCAATTTCCGAAAGGGAGTAGATCTCGTAGCACTAGGGAGTATAATCTGATGAAAACGGTAGATACTCACCCCTAATGTCTTATGTCATGACTTAGTAAAATGCATCGGAGAGCACAATGTTGTGCAATCATAATGTCAAATATGACAAAATGTAGGCTTAAACAATAGTGGTGATAATCCGCAAAGCAGTAGATCTACACACTACCTTGGGATCCCGATACATCAATTTGAAGAAATTACTAAGAATTTTGCATCTGTATTTGCAAGAAATTGAAAATCTCAATTGCAAATAGACGTATTAATCTCGATATATGTTTAACATGGAAATAAATACATCATAGATATATTCCAGAATACATCGTACTCAACGGAGAAACAGTACTGCTGAATTTATCTTTGCAAGAGATTAAAATCTCAACTGCAAATAGATGTAATTAATCTCAACACGTGACAAACGTGGAAATATAGGATCTGGAATACATTGGTACTCGGCAGACAGCGGTACTGAAATATATGTACCGAATTTAACAGACTAAAAACAGGGATAAAATCACTGTTAAAAGTTGTTGTTAGAACTAATTTTCTGAAAGGAAAAAGTAAACTAGTAAAGCGATTAAGCAAATACTAGTACAGGAGTGCTGATGACTCAACTAGTAAAGGCATGTACAATGGTGCTATTTTAGGATTGCCACGTAGGATAAATGATGAGATAGAGGATAGAGAAGTTATAAGAAAAGGCTTGTCTTCTCTTATTTAAGAGAAGACAAGAGATGGTCTTTTAGCACAGTATATCTCATCATATTATTAAGAATAACTAGTTATTGAAGATAAGACTAAAAGATGATCCATTGTAGATGTTTTCGTTATCATCTCTAAATTAGATGCAGGATTTAAGATAAAATTATCTTATTAACCATTGTACCTAAAGCAATTAAGCAAATACTAGTGTGGGAGTGCTAATGACTCGACCGCATGCAGTTAGGCCACGTAGTAGCACACGCATGTGCGGCAGTCCACGGCCTGGTCAATCGAGACATCGAGTAGATAAGGAGAGCGACCAGGAATCCCCAGCAGCTTCGATCGCTTTCACACGCGAGACACAGGCGGGTACCACCACGGCACCGCTGCCCATCGCCACCATGCCGCACTGGAGGAGCCGGCTGCCGCGATTCAGTCCGGCGAGTCGGGCCGTCGGTCCCTCGCGCCGGGGCCGGGCACCGTCTCCGCCGGGAGCAGAAGCATCAGGGCCGGGAGATGCGGAGTCGTTGACTCGCATCGCGCGCCGCCGGTCGTGAAGACCATGTGTGCCGCCGCCCCTTCGTGGGGAGCCGTGTCAGGCAGCCGGCCTCGCTACTGCGTCGCTGGGCGCCGCCTCCGGCCCTCCGCTCGGGAGGGGCCGCTGCTGTCTCGCGCTGCCTTTGGAGGCCGGTCATGGCTGCGCCAGGGGACGCCGAGGAGGGCGTGCTGGTCTGAGCGCCTACGCGCGCAGGTCGAGAGCCGCCTCGTGTGCTCCAGAGGGAGGCCGCATCAAGGCTGCTGCCGCCATGGGCAGGCAAGGGAGCCGCTCCACACAGGGGCGTGCCAGAGGGCGTTGCCGCTGGTCGACCGCCTGGGCCGGGCAACGCGCCATGCCGTGAGCCCGGGAGCCAGTGGGTAGGACGCATGGCTCCGTAGTGCGGGCGCGGGCGCCGCGCGTGTGCGGGGGCCTCGCCGGGGGCATCGATGGGGCGAGGTCGAGGACCACCGGGCGCTCTGTCGTTGCTTCCCTCTTGGCCAAATCGCTCTCGGCAAAGAGCATGTTGAGAGACAAAATGAATCGAACTTTTGATCTCTTTCATTAATGATTAGGCTTATATACAATCTGAGAGGACGCAACAGAGGGACGCGTCCGTTCCCGAACAGCGCATCTGAGGGTTGCGGTTGTTGCGGAGGGACGGTTAGGATAAGGGGAGATTTCCCTTCAATTAAGTGATTTAATTAAATTCTAACAGTATGCCTGCCGAGGGTGAGAGACTCCAAAAAAAATGGTGTGTCCAGATAATCTGTGAGCACCGGTGGGAGGGCAGCCCGCAACCTAGCCCACTCTACACTTGCCGAAATGACCGTCAGAAGAAGATGTTCCAGTGACCATTCTAGGCAGCTGCCGAGACGAACACCATCGGATCCGCAGATGGCAAACAGGTTAGGAATCCTGAGCTTCCAAAACCAAGAAACTCGAGCTAAAAAACAGAAACATAGAGCAGAAATTCAACACACTTTCAGTTAATGGCTGAAAATACCAGACAACAGACATGAAATCGTCCAACTTCAGGGTACCGCGCATTAGTTGATACTGAATCCCACGTTTTTCACAAGAAAATGCGCAAACAAATTGACAGGTTGCCCCGCACGTCCAGGACTATTAAACTTGGCAAATTCCTCAAGAGATGGTGTAGCCAGATAAGCTTGGAGTAGCTGCTAAACTATGCTGAACTTCTCAACTAAACTGGGAGGCCAGCATAGAAACAACTGGTCTTGTGCAGGTCTCTTCTGATCAACCGGCGGTTCACGAAACCGTTTTGGCATGAGATATCTTCAAGGAGTTCAACGCCTGCCTGCATGATCAAATTATGACATTACTACATTATGTAAGTGCGTCGAAGACTTGAAGTAGCAATCGATGAATATGCTCTTTGGGATTCAATCTTGAGATAAAAATAGTTATACTCCATCTGAACACAAATATAAGTTGCCAAGGACACTGACAGTCTGCAAGGTGAAATTTGAACCAGCAACTTATCCAAAAAATATATTTTTTAGATATAGTTGCATATTATGAAAGAGATTTTTTACGGTACATCATACTTACCTTTCATGATAAAATTTAGTAGTATCAATCCTATGCTGTAAATCGGTCTGCATTTTTAACTTTTCATGGTCAAAGTTAAAAAAGCTTAACTTTGGACAGGCCTAATACGACTTATATTTGTCACCGGAGGGAGTATCAAACAAGTTAGTGCATTGAGCTTATTTTTATGCACAATATACTAACTGTATGCATGATTCAGAATGACACTATATGATCTATCATGGCACGGTTAATGGAATCCAGAGGTTTGAAATTACACTAAAGAGTTCCAACACATAAAAAGACAGAGACTGGGATAAGTATGGTACCGTAATGCGTCCTCAATCTCAACATTTGTTGGGTCCAACTTTAGACCATCAGAAAATGCATCACATGCCTTTTCATAATTCTGAAGACAGACGGATTGCAATGTCATCAGGGGAAAAAAGGATTCGCCACAACATAAGGAGTAGCTGTAAATTGCCAAGTTTTATTTCACCTTCAATAACATTTGGGCAGCCCCTTGCCTGTAACAGGCCTTTGGCCAATCAGGCCGCATCATCCTGCAGAATTTGGCTGACTCCAAGGCCTCGTCTCCTTCACCCAACTTAATCCAGCAAAGACTGGTATTTGAATGCAAGGTTGCATCTGCAGGAGCAAGCTTGGTTGCCTATAATAACAAATCACTTGAGCAATTGTCACTTTGCTAAAGCTGCCACTCACATACATGATTGAACTTTTTACTCATGTCTGTACATAAGAAATCATTAGGAAGTTGTAGTTGTATCACGAGAATTAGGTGGTATATTGTAGTTGTAGTTGTATCACGAGAATTAGCCTCTTACAGAAACGTAGGGAAAGGCTGCGTACAATACACCCAAAGTGGTCGGACCCTTCCCCAGACCCTGCGCAAGCGGGAGCTACATGCACTGGGCTGCCCTTTTTATATTGGAGGGGGCTATTGCAGACTCAAAATTACATTCAGATTATAGCTTTTTCCCTCTTTTTGAAGTTCTGATTTCTCCCCTAATCGGATCCAATAGAATAATAAGTGATGATACTTGCTGGCGGTTTATGACACCCCGTCTGGGTAGAGAGGACAACATCACTTGATGTAGGCTTGTTACACAACATGACGACACCAATAGTTCTGTGTTTGGTGGGGCTCTGGCTCTATTATCGAAGGAGGCAGGCCAAGGCACCAAGCTAACACGGTGCAGGGAGCAAGAAGATATGGCTGGAGCAGAAAGCAGATATGATAATATCTCACTTTGATTCATATTTACTTGGTTGGATTAGTCACGACTAATACCTTTGGTGACTGTGGGTTGGATTAAATTCTGTTACTAGGTTTGCTCACCGTATTAACGGAATTAAGGCTAACTTGGATTAAGCAATAACAGTTGCCAAGGTCCTGCAACATGCCCTCCCACTCACGACTAATACCTTTGCACCAATACCAAGACTGTAACACTTCCCTTTACAGCCTATGCACAGATTCACATTATTGAAATGAAAAAGTGTGAATGCACCAGAGAAATGAAAAAATCGTGTTATACTTTATTTAGATTCATAACTGAGATTCAAAATAATGCAAAGCATTAAACTAGCTAATAAACCACAAGATAGATTAGGAGATCTTAATTTTCTCTCACTGATCAATTTGAAGTTGGATAAAAGAGGAAATACATGGCATACCATGGTGTAGAAATTTATTGCAGAAACATAATCTTTTCTCTTGTACGCCTTGCTTCCTTCAGACTTCAGATAAGCTGGCCCCATTTTGAATAATGGGTAGTCCTGGAACATTCAAACTCAGAAGAAGGTAATATGCAAACTGAGATCACCCACTTGAACTAAGACCACCCACAAGAAAATTATCAGCAATACTGCTTTGTGCATATGACAATTCAACATTTCCAGACTAGCAAGACAAACATTTGACTTCACAAAGCAGTATTCCTTTCACCTTCGGCAAAGTATTATCCATAATGCGATCCCGTTCACCTTCGGCAAAGTATTATCCATAATGCGATCAATGTACCAATGATTGATTTGGTCCCACAGAGAAAAATAAATAAATGACTTGGAAGTGTCAATGGGGTTAACATGTTATAGAGCATAGGCTTCAGGACACCCCCTTATCTAGCCACTCATTTTTGTATCGTGATTCATGCAACTACTTTTGTTTTTTTTGTTTCTCCCATATAGAACATATAAACTTCAAACTTTACAGCAGAACAAAACATTCTAACTAGAATGTGGGAAAAAACTTTCAGATTTTTTTGTCCATCACAAATACTAAAAATACCATTTTTAATTTAAAAAATCTCATTTCGTATATTTTTGTTGCACCCAAAAATTTGAAGGGTTTTTCCCACATTCTAGTTAGGATGTTTTAGTGTCTTGCAAAGTTTGAAGTTCATATGTTGTTTTATTTGGAAGAAACAAAAAAGAGAAATTTTGGTGTAGTATTGTCTAGTACGAATCTCAAGCAATGTTGGAGGGTAAGGATAAAGGGTGTCCAGAAGCCCGAGCTTTAAAAATCCACGTCCGTGTCAATGGGATGAAACCCTTTCAAACAGGTAAATATTAAACTTGAAGATTAAATGATATAAGTACTCTTTATGAAAGAGAAAGCTTGTGGAAATTTGACTCCATCCACTCATGCTGTACTCATGTTTAAGTCAGAGGATCTAAGAAGGGAATTATAAGAAAAAAAAGGCAAGTGATAGCGGAATAAGGGTTTTCATCAAAAGAAATCCAAAGTGGTGTGGTTCGAATCCAGCTCAGAACGAAATCTTATGGATCTGTTATAAAAGGCAGCGCTGAAGTACGTTTAGGTGCTAGGCAATGCCCAAACAAGTCAGTTAGAGTATAAGCAGAAGTCTAGGCAGGACAACCAAGAAATTGTCAACTCCAATGAGAAATCAGGCCATATTGGGCGGGCCAAATGGGAAATATTCCAATGGACATTTGCTTGTATTTATTCATATATATGCCCTAAATTAGTCACCATATACATATAATACCCCAAATACAACTGACTAGGCCGCTAGGCGAAGGCCAACTGCTTCGGCTATGCCTAGCACTATTTTGAAACTTGTGATACTCCAGTCATCCAACATGTGTTTTAACTTTCATACACTTGCCTCAAGTTAGGTGATGCATTGAAGATTCTAAAGAACAAAAAATACTCTAGTAAAAGTACCAAGACATGATGATAATCTTAAATATGCCAATGATCCTCATATGCATACCTCGACCTTTGGCAATGATTTGGCATGAGTAAGTATCCCATCAATACTCCAATCACGCACATATGGAATACGTGATGTTACTGGAAAAAGGATCTCAACATCTTTCCGCCTATTGTAATGTGCAGCAATCTTTATAGGCAGTTGACCTCCCTGTTCAGAATATACCAAAGACACATTTTATCTGAGGGAAAGGGAGACTAACAGAAGTACAAACATATATAGTATGATCACTACCAAATTCTGCCTCATTGAATCTAGTCGTTATACATCATAGTTCACAAATTATCTTAGGTACTCCGATGATGAATCAAACAAATCAGCATCACATTTATGAGACAATGTATAAATCTTGCTGTTCATAATACAATAGATAAGTAAAATCCATCTGTAATGGAATTCCCGCATATAGACTGGAAGTTGTTGCATGCAGAATGCCATGGCTTGATATCATTATGAACTATGTAAGATTTCAGAAATATTGCAATATATTTTCCACTCGAAGACTCAAGTGACTCCCTAATGGGATATCCTGCAGCTGGCCGGGTGCGCAAGCATGCACACCTGACCCCTGCTTGCGCTCTCGGCCGGACTTCTGTGATGAACATGTGCTGGTGCCCACGCCCATGACAAAAGATAACATAATAGTTGTATCAAGATAATATTTGTATGAAGTAATGTGTAGATTGTTATCAAGATTATATATTTCAAGCTTCACCGTGACAATCCTTTTGCAAATGCACTAAGATGTAATTATCCGTTGGACACCAAATACCAAATAACATTCGTTAGTTGATCAGCAAATTGATCACCTTTCAGAAGTTCAGATACCATCCCTTACTAGCTAAAATTCCTGGTGTGAAGAACATGAGAAATTAAATATTACATCACCGCGAAGATCTGGATCAGCACCAGCCTCAAGTAAGCATTCGTAGAAATCAGTTAAACCTTCATTTGCAGCGACTATTAAGGGGGTTAGCGGACCAACACCGTACACATGAGCACCCGCCTAATACAGAAGAAGTTACATAAGCGTAATGGAAATAAGTGTGCCATAAAATGCACAACCTGAGAGAGCTTACAAGTCGTTAATTTATAAAACAAATTCAAATTAGATTAAAGATGGATGTACATTACCTTAATCAGAAGTCTCACACATTTCAGTGAGCGAACACGGAGAGCAGCGATTAGAGGTGTACAATGTATGGACATCGCCTTGTTACACTGTCAAGAAAAAAAATAGAAAATTGATAATTTTACACGTTAAAAGTATGCAAGCATGTTGGAAAAAGGATATTTTGGTTCGCTGCAAGTTACAAATAAAACTTTTCGTCGAAGTTAAATGGCACTGAAGTGAGCCAAAATAGTTCAGTACGGTACAACTTTCAAAAACGTCTGATCTCAGTGCTACATAACAGATTTTGTAATAAGTTGATGATAACGGGTAAGACAATAATGCACACCATGTTTCAACATTTATGAGCATGTTATAAATATAGCAGATCAAACAATAGTAAACATAGAAAAGGAACATACATCTGCATGATGGTCCAACAAGGTCTTCACAGCAGCATCCTGATCTTCCATAATAGCAGCATGCAGTGGTGTCATACAGTAAGATAAGGAATTGATATCAGCTCCTCTTGAGAGCAACACTTCTATCATATCACACACTCCTGCATTAGGAATACAGAATATTAGGTGTGTAAACAGTAGAATTTTATGGTTATAGTGGCTAAAACTATACCACATCCACCTAATACAAGCAATCCAGCTAAATTGCTAATTCGTACTGAACAATATTGGGTAATAATGACATTATCCTTTACAAACAATATCCTTTTTGACAGAATGTATGAAGACATATTGGGTAATAATGACATTATCCTATTGGTGTAAAGCCTTTGGCTCATAGTTTCACAAACAGCATATCGTTGCACAAAATATTCTACGCATTCACTCCATTGATCATGGAAATCCCTCTATTTTGCTGAAAAAGGGAACACAAGCATAAGTACATACGTACAACCTAACTCTATCACAAGGAGCATTCCTGTCTTACAGTACCTCTGATACTTTTTATCTTCCTTTTAGAAAATGCAGAGTCAGACATTTAGAAGTTTGACCAGTAATATGTTCATAGCTATCAATTTTAGTTATATGAAAATTTCATCACTAGGTTTCCCTTTATAAATGATTTTATATAAGTATAATTTCGTTGGTACATACTGACACCATGTTAAAAGTACTAGTCAAAATGAAACTTCTAAGACTGCAAAACGTCATGAAGGGCAAATAAAGAAGAATAAAGATAGTACTAGTAAGCTGCATAACCGCTTCCTACCAAAACAGAATGACAAATAATTCTTACAAAAGTTGCGACGGTTGACAAATAGAAAATGACACATATTGCAACGGGGGCGGAGAAGGGGTGGACCTGCTCCAGCTGCCAGATGGAGAGCGGTGGTTCCGTATTTACCACGCTTTTCTGGATCAGCACCATGATCAAGGAGATACCTCACAGTATCCACATTCTGACAATGAAGTGCGCAATGAAGAGGTGTAACACCTATTGAAATCACCAGAATATATAAGAGGTTTAAGGAATCATATGTTCTGTCCAAAAGAAGAAAAATCCGTCCTACGATTATTCATTTCTGCCATAAAACATGAATCTATCTATCTCCTAGTATACATCCGAAAGATTTGCATAAGAATCCACATTTGGATCCTCGCTGGATGTCCATGCTGCAAGCGCCGCAGCCAGATAGAGCCACCAGCCAGGGCTCCTCTATTTGAAACCAAATTAACTTTTGCAGGTGTTTGAACTTAGGATTAATTGGGATTGCAAGTGGGTAAATGGGTTTTTGCCATTTCCCCCAAAATAAAGAGAAAAAACTGGCACTGTGATTTATGCAACCAAAATAAAGCGTCCAGGCAGTCTGTTTCATCCTAACGATTGTGCTGCTGGTGAACGTGAACCACCAAGCTCTGTTTCTACAGACATCGTTCCCGGGGGATCTCAAACATAAAAGGGGCCTGGGTTTATTTTACACAAAACAGATCACCTTCGTCGTCTGCGTTATTGACCCTCATGTGAAGCTCCTCGACTAGGTACACGACAACCGGCAACCTCCCGTGGCGGGCGGCGACATGCAGCGCCCCGCGGCCGCGGTCCCTGACAGCCTCCACAGCTTCCTTGACGCGGCCCTTCCCACCGTCCAGCTCCCTCGCGATGCCTGAGGGGGCATATTTTCGCCCGAATCAGACTCCAAAACCAAAAAACGCGCAACCAAGCAGAAAACTACGGAGAAGGGCAGGCGCATCCAAGCGTGCGTACTCTCGAAGAGGCGGAGATCGCCGTTGACCGCCGCATGGAAGAGCCGCCGCTGCGGGCCTGCAGGGGGAGGAGAGGCGTCGGGGTTAGCTAGGGGTCTAAGGTGCCCAGGGCTAGGGCCTCGGGGGTGCTTACCGGAGATGAGGGGCGGCGCCATGGCTGGCAGGGTGGAGGTTGGTTGGGCTTTTGAGCGGAGTGAGTGAGACAGGCAGCGAGAACGGGAGCACAGCGGTTTTCGATGCAAGTGGGAAATGGGGAAGGTCGCCGGTCAGGTGGCGTGCCGATCGAAGGGGCGAGGGAAATAAATGCTAAGGCCATCTCCAGCCGTTGGCCTCCCGGGGGCGTCTAAAAGCGCCGCCTGGGGGTGAGCCGGCGGAAAAAAAGGCCCTGAGGCGGGTCGTCGCCCAGCCGTCGGCCCCCAGGGCCGCCCACAGGCGAGTGTAAAAAAAAAAGAGGGGCCGTTCGGCGAAGTTATGACAAAGAATAGTTAAATTTCGTCTGAACATGGCGAATTTCGGCCAAATTCGCCCATTTTCATTACATTATTAAGCTAACCTAAAAAAGAAAGGGGCTGAAGTCGTCGCCGCCGTCGCCGCCATCGTCGTCGTCGGCCTTCTCCTCCTTGACGCGGACGCCCCGGCTGGACCCGACGTCGCCATGGTGGACTGGCGGCGGCGCGTCGTCGTCGTCGCTGTCGCATAGGACGACGACTCCGTCTTCGTCGCGGCCGCGTCGGCGCTCCTCGAAGCGGCGCAGGGCGGCGCGCTGGCGCTCCTTCGCCTTCTCCCGGCGCGCCTTCTCCATCGCAATGGAGTCCTGGCGCGCCCATTCTAGGGCCGCGTCGTCGTCGACGAACTCCGCCTTCACCGGCGCCAGCCCCGGCTCCGTCTTCACCGGCGCCAGTCCCGGCTCCATCTTCGGCTTGACGAAGCGCGAAGGAGCCGAGGAGGAGGCGCGCCGGCCGCCCTCGTTGATGACGATGCCGACGCTGCGAGTGCGCCGACCGAGGGGCGACTCCGCCGCAGGCTCGGCCTTGACGGCGAGCAGGGCCGGAGTGCCGGAGGAGTGCGAGGAGGATCGGGAGGAGGAAGAGGAGGAGGAAGACCCGAACCGCCTTGGCGCCCATGGCCCGACGCGCCGGTGCGTCGCCGGGGGGTATGCCAACGGCGGGTCGTTGCCGCCCTCGAGGTGCATGAGCACGCCCTCGAGTGTGCGGCCGGGGACGCCCCACCCGAGGTGGTGCCCCTCGCTGTTCTGCCGCCCGCCGACCACCGGCGCGCCGTTGGTGGACACCAAACGCTGCTGTTGGCGGCGCTCGAAATACGCCGCCCAGGCCGCGTGGTTGTCGGCGGCGTACTGGGGGAGGGAGCGTTGGGCGTCGGTGAGGGACGTGCGGACGATCTCGACCTCCTCGGCGAAGTACTCCGGCTTCGCCGCGGCGTCGGGCAACGGGGGAATGGGCACTCCCCCGGCGCTGAGCCTCCACCCCGATGGCCCGGCGCGCATGTCCGGCAGCGCCGGGATGTTCGCCTGGAACAGGAGTCAGGACTCCAGAACGCGGAGCGAACGGCGGCCGAAGCCGTTGGCCGCCGCCTCATCTCCAGGGAAACGTTCTGCCATGGCGACGGCGACGGCGCTCGGGAGAGGCAAGGAGAGGGAGGGGCTGGACGGCGGCGAGGGGCGGGCGGGGCTGGTGTGGGTACATGAGAGTGGAGTGGAGGCCGCCGGCTTTTATAGCCGGGCCGCGCCGTGTGTACGTGTGCGAGGGAGGGGAGGCGTCGGCGCCGCCCCGTGAAGCGCCGCCCGTGAAGGAATCAATGGCAAGGCTGACCGGCGGCAGCCTTACCATTGATTCCCCGCGGAAACTGAGGCCGTTGGGGGGAGACGAGGCGCCGAGTCGCTGACGCGGCTGGCCCGCGGCTTCTTCGCGCCAAAACAACTTGCCCCGGCGCCCCCGGGCGCCCCCCAGCGTGCCGGGTTCGGGCTGGGTCCGCCGACGCTGTTTTCGGCCCAAGCCGGCGAAAATCGGGCTCCTGGGGGCGCGACTGGGCCTTTTTTCGGCGCCGGCGCGAAAAAATCGCCTGGGGAGGCCTTCTTGGGGGCGCGGCTGGAGATGCCCTAAGTTACCTGCGCCCTTTCGGCTAAAAGTTGAGCCAAAGCCAAACACGACTCAATAAAAAGCCAAACAAAATTTAAAATACTACTCTCTTCGTTCAAACACACTTGTTCGAAAATAAATAAAAATAGATGTATCTAAAACTAAAATTCGTTTAGATGCATCTATTTCTCCGACAAGTATTTTCGGAAGAAGAAAGTACTTAACAAAATACGTATTCAGCAAAATACCGAATGACATGGCAGCTGACACATTGTTCTCAACCTTCTCATTGCGAAACTCTTTGAAGGCCTTCTCTCTACAGTTGGCGCCTCAGTTGATTTCTCCTGTCTCTCTTGAGCGTTGTAAAGTGAGCTAGGTGGTGTCGACACTTCCGGCGATGCGCTGGTGTTACACTACGGGGAGACTTTTCGCCAATCATCAAGCCTACAATAATTTGCGCGATGCTCGCCCTCACTGCCTTGCGTGGCTGGCACTCAACTAGCTTGCTGTGAAGAACCGATTTCTTCACGCACACACGATGAGGAGGTGTTCTGCTTTCAACCTGTCGGCTTCGTCGACGCCTCCAAACATGACCATGTATGTCGCCTGACGAAGCCCCTCTATGGACTCAAACAGACGCCTTTTTTTTTTTGCTTCATCGGCTTCCAACAGACCATTGGCTTCACCCAAGATAAGAGTATTCTAGTGGCGGGTGCTAAAAGGTTTCTTACCGGCCAATGCAAAGTTAAACCGACGACAGATAAATGAAGACACGACGTGCAAGATGTGTGTATTCAGCGATGACACGCTGTTCCATTCATTGTTTCACTATGATCATGCAAGTTTGTTTGGGAAAGAGGCTAGACGATTCTTTGAAGTGAAACCGCTTCGGTTGCACCCTGTAATGTGGACGAGAGATCTTTTAGATCCCCAGTTCATTAGCAAGGAGAATGCAACGATTGTTATCTCTGTGATGTGGGTGGTGTGGAGTAGCAAGAATAAATACACGCACGGAGCGGGGCAGTACCGGCCCCTACACTCTATGGAGATCATCAAGGAGTTGATCAGATCTTTTGATGCAACGCACCAAGGAACACAACTGGAGCGGGCGGTGTGGAGGTCACCGGGGTTTGACACAGTGAAGATGAATAGAGATGCAACGATGGACGTGATTAGTGGGTCGTCGGGCGCAACTACAATAGCACGAAATCATTTAAGGAGCTTTGCTTGCTGGAAAGTATAATCAACACCTAGGCATCATCACTGATCCTCCTATTGGTGAAGCACTAGCCTGCTGAGATGCATGATCTCTGCGATGAATCAACAAGGACGGTCTTTACATATCGAAGCAGATCTTCGAACCTTTGTGGATGACTAGAATGGAAGGAGAGATCGGTCAGTCAAGGGTCTCATCATCAGAGAGATGATCTATCTCTCGCATTTTCAGGACTTCGAGCGGAAGTTCAAAGGAAGAGAAAGCCAATGAGGTGGCACATAAGTTAGCTTGACATGCTATGTCTTGCATGCAAAACAATGTTCAGGATATCGGTAACTTATAGCTGCTCGATCGGGTGAGGAGTAGGGATTCATCGGCGAATCGGCATATTAATTGAATTTATCGGTAGGTTAATTAACTAGGGCCATGTCTATATATCTTAGCTACATGTAGCAATAATGCATCAACAATAAAGGAGAGGCAGTAAAGCAATAGCATCAACAAATGAGAGGCAATAAGCAGCAACAACATATAGCACAGACCAGGAGCAACATATAGCGTAGCACGAAGCAGATCAACTTATAGCACAAACTGCTTGGGGAGGGGGCGGCGGCCTGGAGCAGGAAGAAGAAGGGATGCAAGCTCGGGGAGGGGAAAACGAGCTCGTTGCCGTGCTAGTCTCGAGAGGGGGAGGGGTGGCGATCTTGAGGAGGAGGAAGAGGCTCAGTGCCTGGATCTTTGACGAGTGGCGGCTGCTCCTAGCCTCCTCCAACGAGGGTTACTACAGGAGGGGAGGGAAAGTGAGAAGGGAGGGAATTGGCTGACCTGGGCCAAATTTTGGAGCCCAAATTTCTCTCTCCCTCTATTCAGTTAATCGACCCAATGGGCTAAATCGGCCTGATGGCAGCTGATTTATCCGGTGGACCAATTAACATGATGGATAAGGCATCATTGCATCCATGACCTACAGATTCAGGATTAACACTCAAATTAACTTAAATATGGGCCGATATTTTATAACAGTGATGCAAAGCGTAACCTTTAGCGTCATCCCTAGTTTTTGAGTGGCATTTTGCACTTAGACAATGTAACATGGATGAATGAATGCATACAAAATTTTAATCCAAATCTCGTGTGTCGAGTCGTGTGTGTACGCTGACCATTTTCACACTCCCATCTATACCTGGCCATGGACAGCGCGACCCGAATGGCCCGATCCGACGTTGCTCACAAGCCGGGCCTGGGCCTGCCATATTTGCAATATTTTCAAGAGGCCCGGCCTGAGGCGTCTGATTTATCAGCCCAAAATCTGGGCCGGCCGGGCCCAGGCTTGGGTTTTCTGCTTCGAGCTTGGTTAGGGCCGGCCTGAAGCCCGGCCCGGCCCGAGGGATGGCTAGGTAGTCCCATCCCCTCTCCTATCGACACGCCGCCCGGCCCCGTCCCTCTCCATTTTCCACTCTCAATCCCGTTCCCGCCGCCTCACTCCCCACTCCCCACTCCCCTGCTCAAAGCCTCCAAACCCTACCGACCTCCGCCACGCGTCCCCGCCAGCCATGGCGCCGCCCCCCACCTCCGGTAAGCGTCCCCCTCTCCCCGACCCTCCGTCCTGTCCGTGCTGGCCCTAACTCCGGCATCTCCTACCCGCACTGGTCCTAACCCTTCCCCCTCCCCTCCCCCCTCTGCAGGCCCGCAGCAGCGGCGGCTCCTCCAGGCGGCGGCCGACGGCGACCTCCGCCTCTTCAAGAGTACGCCCGCGCGGGCCGCGCCCCCCTTCTCCGTCCTGGTTTCCTTATTGGCTCGTCGCGCATTTGTTTGTCTGTGCCCGATCCTGATTTGGGCGGGATTTTTTCCCCAGGCATCGCGACCGAGCTGGACGGCGGAAAGGGCTGCCTCAGGGAGGCGGTTGAGGCCGCCAGGGACGACGGCGCCGGGGCGCTGCACGCCGCCGCCGACTGCGGGAGGATGCCGGTGTGCGTGTACCTGGTCGAGGAGCTTCGTGTGAACGTCAATGCCGCAGACGGCAAAGGTGCTCTGTTCGGATTCGTCCTTTCGATTTCGAAAAATTCCTAGAAATTGAGATCGGTGGTTCACCAGCAATACAGTCAGTAGGATGAAAATGCCAAAAACCCACCTGCAGGGGTTTCCAATACACACTTAATTGCCAGCTCAATCCTTATGTTCAAACAAACACCAGCAAGTGTTAATGTTGTTTCAACTAGAGGAGCCCTGGTTCGGTTTCACCTGCTGACATCCAGCGAGAATCCAAATGTGGAGTTCTACATAGTTTTGTTAAGTGCCGCTGACTTAGTACAACTTTGTACTGATGTTGTACTAAATTAGCGACACTTATTTTGGGACGGAGCGAGTAGTAAACATGAATAATCTTAGTACAGTTTTCCTTCTTTTGGTCACAACATATAATCTGTTAAACTTCTTATTCTGTTTCGATAGGTGAGACACCGCTGGTTTATGCTCTTCGTGGTCGGAATGTGGATATTGTCAGGTATCTCCTTGATCATGATGCCAATCCAGAAAAGTACGATGAACAAGGATTAGCCGCTCTCCATGTGGCGGCTGGAGCAGGTCCTCCCCTGTGCATGTACATTTCAATTCCTAGTTGTTCATACAGTTATCTGCACATATCACCACTTATGTAAGTATTATTCGTCAACGTGTTTTTGGTATAGGATGCAGACTATAGAATGTGAATTATTCCTTATTTGTCCTTATTGAATTTTTGCAGTCTTCGAAGTTTCGACTACTACTTGTTTAACATGGTATCAATATGTATGAATGAAATTATACTTTTATAAAAGCATTAATAACAACATTTCTAGTGATATGATTTTGATAGCTATCGACATTTTAGTGGTCAAATGTCTAAATGTTTGACTCCATGTGTTTTAATAGGGATCTAAAAAAGACTGAAGGTAATATAAGATAGGGAATGCCCCATGTCATAGTTAGGTTGTATGAAGCAATGCTTGTGTTCTTTCATTAGCTATTTAGAAAGATTTCCTTGATAAATGGAGTGCATTGATGCGTAGGCTATTTCTAATTGTTCCCTTGTTTGTGCAACAATATGATGTTTGTGGGACTGTTAGTCAAAAGCTATGAATCAATAGGATAATTTCTGCATGATCATTATAACCAAATCTGTCTAGATACATTATGCTCAAAAAGGATGCTGTATTTAAAGAAGGTTATGTTATTCGTAATGTGATAGTTTTAAGTAGAAAACATAAAATTCAAGAGTTACCATTGTATAGAGCTGATGGAGATTATATATTCAGATTAATTATTTATAAGCTACCTATTTTCAATTTACCCAGTGCTATGTGTTTATGAGTAGCAGTAATGAAACGAGACTAGAATAATTGTTGTTTATGAGTAACAGTTAAACAATTATGTTCATTTTACTGTTAAATATGGTTCCCTTATAACCTGTCTTAACGTACTAGTACAAAGTATTGAGCATCTGAGGCACGTGGATGATCCTAGTGTGATTCAATATTAGATGTTCAATCTGAATTAGCATTGGGCGCACATCCAAATTCAACTATGGCTCGTGATATATGTTTTAGCCACTATACCATTAGAATTCTCCTGTTTATACTTTATACGTCTAAATATCTGTATTTCTAATCCAGGAATGTGTGACATGATAGAAGTCTTGCTCTCAAAAGGAGCTGATGTTAATTCCTGTTCTTACTCTGGGACACCATTGCATGCTGCTATTTTTGGAAAGCAGGATGCTGCTGTGAAGACCTTGTTGGATCATCATGCAGATGTAAGTGCCTTTTCTGTGATTGGTATTGTTTGATTTACTAATGTTTACAACATGCTCATGATTATTGCAACATGGCTTTTGATTTTTTTTTTGTCTATTATCTTCACCTTTTTAGAATATCAGTTTTGTATCACTGGGATGACACATTTTCGAAAGTAGTACCGAGTACTGAACTATATTGGTTCACTTTAGTACCATTTAACTTTTCGACCATAAGTTTTGTTTGGGACCAGTAGCAAACCAAAATTTCCTTTTCACAACATGCTTGTTAATTCCTTAGTTTCTCTGACAGTGTAACAAGGGAGTCCCCATACATTTTACACCTCTGATCGCTGCTATTTATGTTCGCTCGCTGAAGTGTGTGAAACTTCTGCTTAAGGTAATGTACATCCTTCTTATATCCAATTGGATTTTTTATTCAGTGACTAGTAAGCTCTCTGAGATTGTGCAACTTATGGCACACTTATTTCCAATATGCTTATCTAACTTCTTCTGTATTAGGCGGGTGCTGATGTGAAGGTTGTTGGTCCGCTAACCCCCTTAATAGTCGCTGCAGATGGTGGTTTAACTGATTTCTACAAACCTTTACTTGAGGCTGGTGCGGATCCTGATGTTCGCGATGATGTAAGGTTTAGTTTCTTATGGTCACACTATGGAATGATTGTTTCCACACAAGAAGTTTTACCAAGAAACTAATAGTTGTTGCTATCCAGACTTCTGAAAGTTGGTCAATTTCTTGATTCAACTGACAGATGCTACTATTACTATTTGGTGTGCAATGGATAGTTGCATCTTAGTGCATTTGCAACAGGATTGTCACCGTGAAGCTTGAGATATATAATCTTGATAACATTATATACATTCCTTCATATTTCTTTTCTTGTGTCCCATGACTTGCACATATGTTCAAAGGTTGTTCTGTTATGTAACTATCATGTTATGTTTTGTCATGGGCGTGGGTAGCTAAGCAGGCACATAGCAAAAAATCGGCTGTAGTGTAACCATGGGTCATGTGCGCATGGTTGTGCACCTGGCTGGCTGCAAGGTAGCTCCCAGATTAGGGTCACGTCAGCCTGCGATTGGAAAATATATTGCCATAATTCTGAAGTCTTACATAGTTTATAATGATGTCATGCCGCGACATAGTTTATAATGATGTCAAGCGGTGACTTAGTTTATAATGATGTCAAGCCGTGACATTCTGCATGCAACATTTTTCAGTCTATCCCGTGGGTGTTCCTTTAGAGATTAAATTTCACTTATTATTTTAATAATAAACAGCAAGATAGATTGTATGTGATGTCCATTTTTTGGTAGATGTTTTATGTGATGGACTGCTTGTAGCAGAAAGTCAATTTGGCTCCCGGGAGCATTTGCTCTTGGTGCCAATTTTTTTTTTGAAACGAAAACAAAATCAAGGCAAAATTTGTTCGTGTACTTAGTCACATCCAAATGCTACCTGCAAATTTTGAGGCAAAAAGATAAAACATTTTGGATCTGGTTAGGAAGCCGGAGATGGAAGAGAGGGTGTCGTGTCGGCTTGTGCAAAAAAAAAAACAAACAAATCGAACACCAAAAGTTACCCCAAATTTGTTTTTTTCGCCGGCGAAACACCGCCGCTCTGTTTCGCATGGAAATTGTCATCCATGTTTGCGACATTAATACAATCATCTACAAAAAATTTCAGAATTTTTCGAAAACGTTTAATATTATTTTTCGCGTAAATGTTCATCCGGGAGCAAATGCTCCCGGAGCCAAAACGCCAGCCCTAGCACAAATATTAAGAGGTGCTTCATGCCCGTTTGAACTATAATGTATAACAACTGAATTTACTGGGGCAGACTTTGTTTTACTATGCAAGTCTGTACTTTGTTAATCTCCCATTCCTCAAGTAAAATGTGTCTTTGCTTTATTATTAACAGGAAGGTGAACTGCCAATAGAGATTGCTGCACGTAAGAATAGGCGGAAAGATGTTGAGATCCTTTTTCCGGTAACAACTCCTATTCCTTATGTGCGTGATTGGAGTGTTGATGGGATACTTTCTTATGGCAAATCATTGCCAAAGGAGGAGGTATGAATTCGAGGATTGTTGGCATATCTAATATTATTATTATTTTTTTTGAAGGTTACCGGGGGAGGGCAAAGCCCTCCACCTGAATTTTCTTTTTTCCTTTATTGATTCACGAGGTTACACCAGAGTGAGAGGGAGGAGTTTCACCCTCCAGACGCACAGCACGCGACGGAGGGTGGGGGAGTTCGAGCCCTCCCCAGAGGCCAACAGCTCAACTAGCCAGGGCGCGAAAACACCAGCAGCCACCTGTCTATGCATGGCTGGTCAGCCACCTTCAGGCGCCCCCTCCACAGGGCCACGTCCTCCCTGCAGCTGCCGAGGAGACGAGTAAGGGAAGGCGGCTCGCCCCGGAACACCACCGCGTTTCTGTGCTTCCAGAGCTGCCAGCAGCAGAGCAGGACAAAGGACGCGGTGGCGGCGTCGCCGGCCACGGCACGAACGTCCAGATCCTGAAGGGCCCCAACATGGTGGCCTCACCCAGCCACCTCGATCCCCACGGATCGCCAGAATGCGCGCGCGAAAGGGCAGGCGAAGATCATGTGATCCGCCGTCTCGAGCGCCGCGCCACAGATGGGACACCCCGCATCCTCTGCAGCGACGATGGTCTTATGAAGGAGGACGTCCCGTGTATGCACCCTTCGCTGGACCAGGAGCCAGCCAAAGAAGCGGACGCGGGAGGGAGCGGCACACCCCCAGATGAACTCGGCGAAAGCAGCCTGCACCCCGCCGAACCGCTCCAAAGCGTAGACAGCTGCCGCCGCAATGCCCCCCCGGGGACCCGGGCATAACACCGTGCCCCGCACGTCGTCCCCTGGGGTCGGCGGAACCTCCTCCATGACCGTCAGGAGGGCGGCCCGCTCCGCCGCACCCGCCGTGGTAAGCCTGGGCACGAGCACGCTGTCCAAGCCACGGGAGCGCACCCACCACACCGTGACCTCTGGCTCCGTCGCGTGCGATAGGAGGGCGGGGAAGGCCACCGCTACAGCTCCACACGGGAGCCAGCTATCGAACCAGAAGGAAGTTCGCCTCCCGTCTCGGACCTCCACAGTCGTAAGCCCGCGGTAGAGTGGCAGGAGACCGCTGAGAGCCTTGCCGTGCTCTCCGGTCGTCCGGGCAGCCTACCCCAACTTGCTTGGGACAAAAGGCGTTGTTGTTGTTGTTGGTGCTGGTGCTGCTGGTCCTGTTATTAATTCTTGTACTAGAGCATTATCTATTCTGGAATGTTGGATGCATCCCATAACTTGAAGCAAGTATATGAAAGTTAAAGCACATGTTTGCTCCAACCGCAATAATTGGATAGAGTGGATAAAATCAAATTGACATAACCTGTATCTCTTAAAACGTTGCAGTTCATTTAATCTTCAGTTTTTAATTATTACCAATTTGAAAGGGGTTCATTCTATTGACACTTCCAAGACATTTTTCTTCTTCTTTCCGGAACCAAATCAATCATTGGTATTGATCGCAATATGGATAAAACTTTGTTGAATGAGAACAAGATGTGGTGTCAAAACTTTGTCTTCCTAACTTGATCCTTGTGTTTTCCTTTTCCCACTTATTTCTACATATATGACTAACCTGAAAATATTGAATTGACACACGCACTAAGGATCACTGCTGGTACTTTTCTTTTGGGCTGTCTCAGTTCAAGTGGGTGTTCTAAGTTTGCATGATTACACTCTTCTGAGTTTGACTGTTTCAGGACAACCCATTGTACCAAATGGGGCCAGCTTATCTGAAATCAGAAGGAAACAAGGCATATAAGAGAAAAGATTATGTTTCTGCAATAAGTTTCTACAACATGGTATGTGTTGTACTATGCTCTTTTACCAACAGTGCCAGCAAAAACAAATTATCATAAATTATCATTGTGGTTTATGAACTAGTCGAATGGCTTGCAGAAATTTGAATCCCCTTTAAGTATCCAAATAATATATTTGCATTCCTTTGGTGCATCCACATTTTTTTTAATCTAGTAGTGAATATCTGTGCATATTTGGCATTTGTTTCTTCTTCTTTTTCTTTTGGGCTTGATGTGCTGTTCGCCCCAGCGATCCTTGTATCGGTGTTGGTTGCTTTGGAATACAAAGCGGGGGGAAACCCTTTTTTGGTAATATCTGTGCATATGCTGTAAAGGATAAGCGCTACAGTCTTGGTTTCAGTAGCAAAGGTAATGGTCGTGAGGGGAAGCCATGGTCCACTGGGTGGCACCATGGCCAAGGGTTGGTGCACGGAAGGCACGAGAAAGGAGAGGGAGGGACTTGTTATTGCTTAGCTTAATCCAAATAAGGCCTAATATCTTTAATACAATGCCCTAATCTATCAACAGAATTTAATCCAACACACAGTCACCAAGTTCCCAGGCCGATGGGGTCGAGGAGCGTGATCAAGGAACAGGGTACGCTAGTTCCGAAAGGTTTTGACATGGCCAGGACAAGATTGTTCCTGCGTTCCTGGGATGAGGAACATGACATAGTTCTACATTCCGGGTGACTGTGATCTAACCTAATCGATATGAATCAAGATATCATCTTATCTGGTTCCTTCTCCAGCCACACCTTCTTGCTCCCCACATCGTTTCACCTTGGTGCCTTGTCCTGCCTTCTCTTATAATAGACCTAGCCAGCCGCCAAAACAGGAAGTGAGTGTCGTTGTGTAACAGGTGTAGAGTAAGTAATGTTTTTGTACAAGGTTCTAAATCTCACAAACCTGTACCTGGCTTGTTCACCTTGTACCGAGTACTGAGTGTATGGGAATTTTCCTTGTGATTTATTTCATCTCTTAAAACATGATTTAATATGTTCATTTATCATCGAAACTCCATTTGTGCCAATCAAAAAAGATATTTCAACACAGATAAAATGACATGATTATTTTCTACTCACTAAATTGCTTACACAAAAGTTAGACGTGCTGTTGGTGTCTTCACTGAATACTTAGTTGGTTAATTGCCTTCGACTCCCTTTGTTTCAGAACATTTATCCATTGAGGAAACACTATTTTAGTTATTTTCTTTTCAATGTTAGAAGACGTCTAGTCATGATTGTAGTTATGGCAGTATTTTAGAAGCAGAGGGAGTAAAATATTTATTTGAGTCTCCAATTGTCCATGACCAATTTACAACTCCCCCATCAATTTCTTGTGTTCAGATGTGAGAAGTTTAATCCTGTATGTAAGTGACAGCTGCTAGTGTGCTTCATTATTGTAGGCAGCCAAGCTTGATCCTGAAGATGTAACCTTGCACTCAAATAAGAGCCTTTGCTGGATTAACTTGGGTGAAGGAGACAAGGCCTTGGAGGCAGCCGAAATGTGCAGGATGGTACGTCCTGATTAGCCAAAGGCCTGTTACAGGCAAGGGGCTGCCCAAATGTTTTTGAAGGTGAGATACAACTTCTCAGTTTACAACCACTCCCTTCTGTTGTGGCCAATCCCTTTTTTCCCCTGGTGACAAATGCAATCCATATGTCTTCAGAACTATGAAAAGGCATGTGATGCGTTTCAAGATGGTCTAAGGTTGGACCCTACAAATGCTGAGATTGAAAACGCATTACGGTACCATACTTATCCCTGTCTATGTGTCTATCTGTCGGAAACTTTAGTGTAAATTCAAACCTCACTCTGGATTCCATTACTCTGTGTCATGATAAATCATATAGAGCATCATCATACTGAAACATGCATACGGTGAATACCTTGTGCATAATATTCATCACTAGTCTGATAATCCCTCCGATCACAGATATGTCATCATAATAATGTGTAACTCAACTACTACGCTCACATATTTAGTACAAGTTGTACTAAATCGGTGACAATTAATATGGATCGGAGGGAGTACTTAATTTACCATTAAAGGTGATTTCTAATATATAACTCTCAACCCAAAACAATGTATCATCATGCATTGCTACTTCAACACACTTGTATAACCTGATAATGTCATAATTTGATTACGCAGGGAGGCATTAAACTCGTTGAAGATATCTCGTGCCAAAACGGTTTCATGAACCGTCGTCCTTTGATCTGAAGAGACCTGCGTAAGGCCAGGCTGGTTCTGTGTTGGCTCCCTCTTCAAGTTATAAAGATGTTGAGTTGGGAGTTCAACGTAGTATTGTAGTCATGAGCTTACCTGACTAAACCATCTTTTGTGTCCTGAGAAATTTGCCAAACTTCATGATGTTACAACCTTGAACTGTTTCTTGCTACTGAATGCTGAACATAAGCTTGAATCTCTAGACGTGCGTCGACAATTCGTCTCTGCATTTTCACGCGGAAGTTCAGGATTCAGTATCATCTAATGCGTGGTGCAGTAACATGAAATTAGATGGTTTCAGCCACGAATTGGATGTGTCTTGAATTTCTGCCTCTACAGTTCCCATTTTCTGCTTGGGTTTCTTGGATTTTTATTTTCTCATAGCTAGTACAACTCAAAAAAACTTGGGAGTATGTTTTTCTTGTAGGAGTATCTCCTACAAGAGGCATTTATTTTCCCTTTTTCTAATTGGGATCGATTGCTTCCTGTTTAGTGCCATGAATTCCCTGACTCTGTCGTGTCTGGGTGCATCTGTATCTCGTTGTAGTGAGATAGATTTGAGGGAATTTGGTGAGACAGATGGTCATGTCGCCTGACAAACCATGGTATACGTTGCGCCATGTAGTGCTAACCATTGCCTTCTAAGTTAGGCGTATACATTGCAACAGCTCTCACCAATGTGAGGCGTGGGGAAGCAATGCAAGGGTGTCGGTTATGTGTATGTGCTAAGGAGTAACTCATACCTGTATGTATAAAACAAGCAGGAATTCAATAATCATTGTTCCATCATAAATTTGGAACACAACAGGGCAAAGCAAACGAACTCCTAACATTAGTTGTTTTAGCAATTCCATTCTGGTTATCCTGCACATACAAATTACTCCCTCCGTGTATGTTACTCTCTCCGTTTCAAAATAGATGACCCAACTTTGTACTAACTTTAATACAAAGTTAGTACAAAGTTGGGTCATCTATTTTGGAACGGAGGGAGTAGTTACTTAATCTGGTCCATTGATAGCCATGTTTTACAAAGAACTACAGTGGTATCCAAGGAATGCTAGGAAGAGAAGATTCTAGCATTGATGGACGCGATGACGCTAATATGGAGGATGGTTAGCCCAATAGCTATCAAGCCATTGTTGGGTGATGCTAAGCGGTCTCCCATTGACGAGCTAGTCGTAGTGAGCAGAGAACCTGGCAAGAAAAGAAATGGATTATCAAGATGCAGAAGCACAAACTGGCTAGGGATTTTGATTAGTATAGAGGAATTGAGCTTACAATTGTACTTTACCCATCCCATGCGCATCTTCTCTAAGTCAAACACAAAGACTTTATCATGCAGAACAAGATCTGCAATCAGAGGCACCAAATATTTCAGAATACATTTAGCCATACAATGTTTGCATGAGCAAATTAGCCAGTGTTCATATCGATACAAAATGGGGAGTTAAAGAAAAGCATGAAGTTCGAAGCCATGACTAATCTCCCAAGATAACAAGTTGCTTTCAAACCATGTTTAGTATTGTATTTGCAATTATTGATATATCCTTTTGAGCAACTTAATTCATCTCATACTACCATGAAGCAATATCTTTCTTGAAGTCTAATACCTACATGTGCATCTTATATTACTTAATTAGTCTACATGAAGATTACTAACCCCCGAGTATAGTGGTCTGCTCGTAATTATCGATGGACTGGCTCCTTTGAAAGCCGATGCACAATATCTCTTCAATATCATTTTTTTTAGAGGAAAGGTCTTCATCCTGAAAACAATGATATGATACTGATACATTTGAGTCAAGCCCTCACAAACAATGCATGAGATATGTATTTGTAAAGATTTGAATTTAGTAAGGGTAGCATATGATTGTTTTTGGACTACTTACATAATAACCCCTGAGCACAAGATAGTCCTTTGGAACCAATGTAATTGCAGCACCACCATCAAAATATAATGTCACCGTTGGAAACAAAGAGTCAGTGCTGTGGAGAATTAAAAAAATGTTTTATCAACTAATCCAAGATTTGAAGGACATGAACTATTTAATTTCCTTCTGAGAAAAAATAAACCTGTTGGATCTAGAAACAAAATAACAATCGTCTCCCATGTCCTCAAAAGTGCCTACAGATTGTACGACGGAGGCTTTTATCTGTAGATAGCCAATTATATTTCATTATGACTAACAATGGCACAAATTTGTTATTGAAAATATTATTTAGATTGATCAATTATTAGTTATTCAAAGAAGAGATCGTGTGTCATATGATTATATGAAAAACTCACTGCACGGGTAACGGGACCATAGATCCCATCTGCAAGGTATGCTAAACTCGTTCCAGAATCCACAATTGTTCCTTTCGTATTTGATGTTGTAAACAAGGAAGAATCAATGGAGACCTCTTTACCACTGACATGAATGCTCTTCATATTCACACTGTAATGTGGCCTGCAATTTATTGGCAAAAAATGTCAAATAAAAATAATCCAGATATTCTACCAGGAATGGTAGAGTTCACATTCAACGGCACACACACGCACGCACACACAAAGAGTAGCAATGTTGCGTCCCCCATTTCTTCGGGAAAAAGGAGCATGAATGTACACTCAAATCTACAAATTAAAGAACGTAGAACAAAATTCACACTTAATATCGTCAACTGAAAGTTTGTGCAGATAAATAAAAATAACATGTAAGTATTTAACACTACAGCAAGAGTTTTGTTGGAAAGCTCACTATAGCAAGATTATAAATGAAGAGAAGGCAATGCGATTTTGCATATTGGATATTGGTCAAATCTGTTATTACATTTGCACTATCAACTTCTATCCTCCATGAATTCTTGACTCTAAAATTCCATAATAGATGTAACTCCAGGGAAAAATTCTTACTGTGATTGAACAAGTGGCGTGAATACAAATCCTGGCTCTACAAGTTCACCAAGAACAAGAACGTCTCCACCTTCTTTTGAGCCTTTCAGGCAATGGGAGAATACTTTAGGGGACATCCCTTGAGTTTTCAGCTGTGAAATTACAGACATGGCATTCTTTCCAAATCCAATTATTCCATCAGTGTGCAGGTTCCCTGACCGCGAGGTGCTACATCTGTTTAAAAAATATTGTTACAACATCAGTCTAGCTAGGTTTTTAACTGCATACTAATTATAATATCATCAGTATGGACAATTATTGATTGGAAATTTGAAAAGGTACAGAATGCAAGAAAACTGTACCCAAAAAACACTGAGGCTGAAGAACTGACACCCTGCTCATTTCTCATGAAGGCGTCAAAATGAAGGGTGTCAGACACATAGTATCCTGACGTAGCACTTCCATCGACGTATGTATTAGTGTAACCGCATTGGCTGCTTCTGGAGTCTGAGGGATTACAGACCGCCGCCCCTGTTTCGAGGGCATAGGTACACCTATTATCGGAGCATAATATCTTGGATGACGTTGAAGAAGAGTTTGGGTCATAAAACTCCAACGTGATCTGGGAAACAATTTGATTGAAGTACAACGGTAAAGTTTGATCCCATCACAAGGGATACTGGTCGCTTAATTAAATTACAGAACTTTTTACTTACATTGAGCACCGTTGATGTAGGGCAGCCGGTGCATGGGGTGCAAGAGACCCACAAGACGTCACTTCCGGTGTCGAACTGAAGAGAGTACTCCTTCAACGGAGTCCCCAACTTCACATGGGCATAATACAACCTGCAAATTCAATCTTCAGTCACAATAATCACAAAAGAGTGTTTTAGTTATAGCTTGAAAAGAAGAACCCAACTCTGTTTTCAAAATGGCAGCAAGTTGCAGAACTGAAACTTGATGAGCTCATAGTCTCCCAAAGGAGGTTGATCAATCCCAAAACCAGTGGACAAGTAAAATTCAAGCAAACTGATGGCACATCGGCAGTATAACGACTGGCTGGTGGCGTGGCATCGTCTGTTCCAAGGTGTCGTCGTAAGCTGCAAATTCGGGATTCTATTGTCACCCCTTCCCAAAACTATAGCTTTCAATCCTGATGAGTTGAAAACAACCAAGAAGAAATCACTAGGTGAATGCTGATGAACTGTAAAAGCATCATAGTGAATGCTGATGAGCAGTGGAAGTGAGACTCAGAGACCACAGAAAATTTAACAGCACCGATGGGTACATTTTCTGAACCAAGGATAAGGTGCTAAAGCTAAGCAAGGCTCTCTATGGGCTGCGGCAAGCATTCTTGATCATGCACTAGTCTCAGTTGGGTTTGAAAAATGCCCATTGGAACATGCTGTCTACAAGAAGTTGAGTGGCAATATATACTACCATGTTGATTGAGGTGTATGTGACTGACCACCTCATCAATACAGGAGGCAGCAGGCAGCAGCATGGAGATTGCTGAGATTGAAGAAAAAATTATGCATGAGTGACTTGGGCCTGCTAAGCTATTATCTCGGGATCGAGGTAAAACAAACTCAAACTGCTAACCAGTCATCTTATGTAGCTCGGATTTTGGACAAGTGCGGTATGGCAGATTGTAACCCAACAAAAGTGCCAATGGAGGCAATTCAGAAGCAGAGCAAGAACCCTCCTGTCGATGGGACAATTTACCATAGCATTGTTGGTAGCTTGCGCTACCTAGTCCGCTCTCATCCTGACGTAGCAAAGCATACACAGCCGGCATTATGAGCCACACATTCATGAAGTCACCCAAGGGCCAAGGCAGAGGATATGGCTGCTGTCAAACAGATCCTGAGGTATGCAGAAGGAACTCTTGAATATGGTATGGGTGTGTTTACAACTAGAGTGAAACGGGGCTGCAACTGCATGGGTTCGGTGACATCGATATGGCCGCCGGACCGGGGACATTGGCGATCGGAAAAGTACCACCGGCATCATCTTGTACCTCGGAGTAACTTGAGTCAGCAAAAGCAAAGAAGTAGTGGCTCCGTCATCATGTGAGGCTGGAATGGATACATCCCTGGCAGCATGCCAAGGTGTTTGGCCTGGAAGGTTGCTGTCTGATCTCAGCAATTTCCGCGAGCAAGAATTCAGTTCACCATGACAGAAGCAAACACATCCCGGGAATGTGTTAAAGCTGGAACCTTGCTTTTGAGCATGTGCGAACTGAATATCCTATTCCTAACCAAGTCTCTCAAAACCAACAAGTTGATTGAGATAACAGAGGAGAAAGTGCTGGGAATGGAAGATCTGGTTGAGAACTTGAGATGCGCTCGATCTGTGGAAGTAGGTGGCGGAGGGAAGGGGAGGGGTCGGAATTACCGAAAAAGGCTTTCGCCCCGCTTTAAGATTTCTGCAGAGGTCGGAATTAGCGTACCATAGTCTAAGATTTCTGCAGCAGAGCGAGAGACAGAGGATGGATTCGTCGACACAAAAATAAAAATGGAGCAGCGGCCCGTTCCTATCTTACCCGGGCATCCCGTCCAGGTAGAAACCCTCAGCCGCCGCACCATTCTTCCTCTTCCTCGCCAGGCGCGACCGATCGTGCTCCTTGAGCCGCTCCAGGTGCGTCCCACTCAGCGGCAGCGAACGCTGCAGGATCAGCGCCGGCACCGGCTCCGGTGACGCCGCCCCCGCAGCAGCACAAGAGATGAACCGGAGCGCCACCGCCAGGGCAAGCACCGGACTCATCGGGACGGTCGCCCCGGTGAGGGCCGGCGGTGGTGGAGCGGCGTGGATCGAGTTCTTGCGGTTTTTGGACAGGTGCTCGGCGCACTCTTGTTTTACGCTTTCCACCTACGGCTGTTTTAGATAGGGCTGTTTCAGATTATTGCCATCTGGTATTTTTTTAGGCATAATAATTGTATTTTCACGCTTATATTTTTCTTTTCTTTTTTTGAGGGAAAGACACTTCATTAACTGAAAGAATTTCAGGGACAGACAATTCATTAATTAAAAGCATGGTCACAACGACTATCGGACCATGGACCTCTCGGCTTTTCGTGTCTTTTTTTCCAGAGGGAACAAAGACATTTACAAGAGACTACCACCGAATGCGAACATTCAATGTGGTCGCAACCCACATCTAAAGCATACACCCGTTACTCTCTCACGAAGTGATCTAACCGTTTGAATCATGCGGCGCGTCAATCATGAATTCCATCAAGCACTTGTGAGGCTAATTGCCTGGGTGATCTAAGTTGCTCTGTTCTTTCAAAGACCCTCGCATTGCGCTGTTTCTCAAGCGACCATATTGTGGCTATGACCAAGGTGTCGAAGCCGCAGGTACATGTGTTCGAAGTGTCACATCACCAAGTGAACTTGTCTGGGCTCTGCGCGTCCCTCTCAATGTAGCTAGGAGCAGCCGGAGTTGCATCAGTTGCATGAGGTCCATGAACGGGATATCACCCTCGATGTCACTTGCCCAGGAGTTGTCTGATAGGGCCTGGTACACGGTGAGATGATTCCGTATCCACGTCGGTACAAGGGCCAAGATGGCTGGCACACGATGTCCGCTACAGAGCTGCCCTGAATCCGTCGGTCTTTCCAAAAGAATACCTCCCCACCGTTCCCAGGAGTAAAATGCACAGAACCATCACATTAGCATCATAGCTCCAAAAACCACCACTTTACAAAACATGACACTTTGCATCGCAGCGAAATTTTGACAATGGCAAAAACACTGATTCTTTTTCTGAGAGCATTTTGACGTGGCCGATCACTCGTGGCCGACAGCAGTGACGGCGAGGCACCAACGGCCTTTAACGACCTTTTTTGCGTGGGACGAAGCTGCCTGGGTGGGCTGGGCTCGTCGTGTTCGGTCGATGGCTGGGGTGGGCTGGGCTGGGGGCATTCGGTCGTTTCTATTTACTGGGCTGCTGGTTTGGGCTCTCTCTGCTCTTTCGTTTTTGCTCAAAAAAATTCAAGCAGCGGTAGTTCGATCGATTCAGTAAGCCGCCTGTTCGGTTTATCTAGAAAAACCCAGTCTCCGCACACACATTGTGTTCATTCACATTCACCATCCTTGCACAGATAACCACCACTCTACATCGCCTCTCCATCCAACTTCCTCCTTCCCACATAAAAACCTCCATCGCGCCATGGCATTTGGCCTCAGATGGGACAAGGCGCTGCAGGAGATCTTCAACGGTGACAACACCAACTCTCTTACAAGCGTGAGGTGAGCACCTGGTACTCCAGTGTCGAAATCCTAAAGAACCATGCGCGTGTAGTGAGGGCGGCTTCCAACCAGGAGCAGTACGCCCGATTGCCAGACCTCCACCGCCCACTTATTGAGAACTTGGTGTGGGCGATGGGGGAAGCATCCACATTTAGTTTAACAAACCACATAGTAAGTCTACTCCATCTTCCACTCTTCCTCTTTGCATTACGTGCGTGGGCATTTACATAGTTTGCCGTTATAGCACGGATCCCCATTGAGGTTTGGTATGCTTCCAGAGATTTCCCTCGTGAACCAGGTTCCGCTATTCCACCATAAATACCACACGGTTATGGCAATCATCTCATGTGCCTTCAGAGAATGTAGTGTCGATAGTTCTTGATATGGCATGAGGAGTAATAATTCGAGGACTGACTCCCCCGCACGATCAACACATGCTTTTTGAACCACTCCATACATCCTCAAATTATCCCACACTTCTTTTGCCTTCTGGCATAGAAATAACACGTGTTTTGTATCCTCTTGCCCATTCAAACATGTTGGGCAAATGGGCAAAACTTTCATGTGTCTATTTGCAAACGTAGCACGACACGGTCAGGTCCCATGAATTATACGCCAGATAAAGATTTTGACCTTCGCCGGACAAGCTAATTTCCAGATCTTCTCCCAAATAGGATTGACCTTACTTCTACCCATTGTGTATTCTAATTTCCTCCCGTGTTGTTTATTCCATTCCTCCAAATAAGCTGATTGAACAGGGAACAAATCATTTTTTGTATAGTTCCAGGCAATGAAATCCGGCATATTATGCATAGGCAGAGGGATCACCAGTACTGCTTTCCGAGTCTCCGCGTTCATACAATTGGCTCGCATGAGGATCAATGAATCATCCGCAAAGAGCAAATTGGAAACTGAAGGGGCTTCTCTGCTAACCTTTATGTCGAAAATACTACCGGTCTCCTCCGCGTTTGCTAAAAGAGCAGTTAGGCCCTTCGTGCATAACAAGAATAAGTAAGGGGAGAGAGGATCCCCTGCCTAGCCCTCTAGTAGGCTTAAATATGTCAGTCTCCTCGGTGTTATAACAAACCCTATACTCCACTGAAGATACACATTGCATAATTAAGTTCACCCAATTCTCGTTGAAACCCAGTTTCAGTAAAAATTTCTCTTAAGAAAGTCCCTTCCACTTGGTCATATGCTTTGTACATGTCCAGTTGGTTCTGTGATAGGAGGCACAGTGGTATGTGATTATGTAGAAGCACCCAGAACGTGGCAGACGCATGAAGCGCACAGCTTACAGTGCACAAACATGCACGCAATGCACACAGGTGACCCTATTTCCGCCATCTCCATGCCGAGTTCCTCCATTGTCTCGCCGTGCAGCTCCTAGTCCATCTCGCCAAGGTGTCCGCTGTTCTTGACGTCAACCCCACTATCCCACCACCCGAGGTCGCCGACCCGTCGCTCTACCAGCATGCCACGCCTGAGCCCTCGCGGCTCGCGCCATGCCTTCCACATAGTTACAACGACTATCGGACCATGTACCTCTCGTCTTTTCGTGTGTTTTTCGAGGGAACAAATACATTTACAAGAGGCTACCACCGAATGTAAACATTCAGTGTGGTCACAACCCACACCTAAAGCACACACACGCTACTCTCTCACGAAGTGATCTAACCGTTTGATTCCTGTGGCGTGCCAATCATGAATTTCATCAAGCACTTGTGAGGCTAATTTCCTGGGTGATCTAAGTTGCTCCGTTCTTTCAAAGACCCTCGCATTGCGCTGTTTCCCAAGCGACCATATTGTGGCTGTGACCAAGGAGTCGAAGCCGCATGTTCGTGCTCGAAGCGTCACATCACCAGGTGAACTTGTCTGGGCTCCGCGCGTCCCTCTCAGTGTAGCTAGGAGCAGCCGGAGTTGCATTAGTTGCATGAGGGCCATGAACGGGACATCACCCTCGATGTCACTTGCCCATGAGTTGTCTGGCAGGGCCTTGTAGACGGTGAGATGATTCTGTATCCACGTCGGTACATGGGCCAAGATGGCTGGCACGATGTCCGCTACAGAGCTGTCCTAAATCTGTCGGTCTTTCCAAATGAATACCTCTTCTCTGCTCCCAGGAGTAAAATGCACAGAACCATCACATTAGCGTCATAGCTCTGAAAACAACCACTTTAAAAAACGTGACACTTTGCATCGCAGCAAAATTTTGACAGTGGCAAAAACACTGATTCATTTTCTTAGAGCGTTTTGATGTGGCCGATCACCGGCAGCCGACAGCGGTGATGGCGAGGCTTTAACGGTCTTTTTTTTACATGGGAAGAAGCTGCCTGGCTGGGCTGGGCGCGTCGTGTTCGGTCGATGGCTGGGGCTGGGGGCATTCAGTTGTTTCTATTTACTGGGCTGCTGGTTCAGCCTCTCTCTGCTCTTTCGTGCTTGCTCAAAAAAAATCACGCAACGGTAGTTCGATCGATTCAACGCGCCGACCGTTCGGTTTCTGCAGAAAACCCCAGTCTCCGCACACACACAGTGCATTCATTCACATTTTCACCATTCTTGCACAGATAACCACCACTCTACATCACCTCTCCATCCAACTTCCTCCTTCCCACCCAAAAAACCTCCATCGCACCATGGCATTTGGCCTTGGATGGGACAAGGCGCTGCAGGAGATCTTCGACGGTGACAATATCAAGCTCTCTTACGCGCGCGAGGTGAGCACCTGGTACGCCAGTGTCGAAATCCTAAAGAACCATGCGCGTGTAGTGAGGGCGGCTGCCAACCATGAGGAGTACGCCCGATTGTCAGACCTCCACCGCCCACTGATCGAGAACTTGGTCTGGGCGATGGGAGAAGCATCCACATTTAGCTTAACAAACCCCATAGGAGGTGTACTCCATCTTCCACTCTTCTTCTTTGCATTAGATGCGTGGGCATTTACATAGTTTGTCGTTATAGCACGGATCCCCATTGAGGTTTGGTATGCTTCCTGAGATTTTCCCTCGTGGACCAGGTTCCATCTATTCCACCATAAATACCACGTGGTTATGTGCCTTCAGAAAACCTAGTGTCGATAGTTCTTGATCTGGCATGAGGAGTAATAATTCGATGACTGACTCCCCCGCACGATCAACAATACATGCTTTTTGAACTGCTTCATACATCCCCAAATTATCCCACACTTCTTTTGCCTTCTGGCATAGAAACAACATGTGTTTGGTATCTCTGGCCCATTCGAGCATGTTGGGCAAATGGGCGAAACTTTCATGTCTCTATTTGCCAACATAACACGTACGCCAGGTCCCATGAAGTGTACGCTAGATAAAGATTTTGACCTTCGCCCGACAAGCTAATTTCCAGATCTTCTCCCAAATAGGATTGACCTTACTTCTAGCCATACCATTTGTGTATTCTAATTTCCTCCTGTGTTGTTTATTTCATTCCTCCAAATAAGCTGATTGAACAGTGAACAAGTCATTTTTTGTATAGTTCCAGGCAATGAAATCCGACATATTATGCATAGGCAAAGGGATCACCAGTACTCATCGAGCATCAATTGGCCACATTGTCTGTCTCACCAAGTCTTCATCCCATACATTTGTGACTGGATCAATAAGCTCAGGCACTTTGTTAGCAGATTCCCTTGCCTAGGAGTAATAATTCTCCTATTCGAACCATTTGGGATCCATGCATCTCTCCATATATCAATAACCATTTCTGAGCGAATCTACTCCCGCCATAATGCTTTGCCAAGTAAAGGAGGAACCCTTTTATAAAACTACGTTCATCAAATCGCCCTTCGGGAAATACTAGACTCTCAAGATTGTGGCACATAACGATTCACGATTATCCAGTAGACACCAAGCTTGTTTAGCTAACAAAACAATGTATTCTCGGAAGCCCATTCCTCCTTGGCTTATGAGAATACACATCTTCCACCACGCAATCAGTGCATCTTTTTCTGATTGTTTTCGTCACCCCACCAAAATTGCGACATCACGTCAATCGACTTTGCATTTTTTTTAGGGATTTTAAAGACGGACATGGCATAAGTTGGGATAGCTTGAACCACAAATTTGAGCAAAATTTCCTTTCCTCTGGCTGATAACAATTTTTCTTTCCATCCAACAATTTTCATAATGACTCGGTCAATCAGGAACTGAAAGCAGTCGCTTTTGTCCATCCCCACATTTGAAGGTAAACCCAAATCTTTGTCATTGTGTCCCTCGGTCATAATATTCAAAGTAGTACAAACTTACACCTTGTCTTCCACTTTCGTAGTGGGGCTAAAAAATATGCTGGATTTTTCGACACTCACCCTTTGCCCCGAGGCCGCACAATAAGAATCCAAAACTGCTTTCGGAGTCTCCGCGTTCATAGCATTGGCTCGCATGAGGATCAATGAATCATCCGCAAAGAGCAAATTGGAAACTGAAGGGGCTTCTCTGCTAACCTTTATGTCGGAAATACTACCGGTCTCCTCCGCGTTTGCTAAAAGAGCAGTTAGGCCCTTCGTGCATAACAAGAATAAGTAAGGGGAGAGAGGGTCCCCCTGCCTAGCCCTCTAGTAGGCTTAAATCTGTCAGTCTCCTCGGTGTTATAACAAACCCTATACTCCACTGAAGATACACATTGCATAATTAAGTTCACCCAATTCTCGTTGAAACCCAGTTTCAGCAAAATTTCTCTTAAGAAAGTCCCTTCCACTTGGTCATATGCTTTGTGCATGTCCAGTTGGTTCTGTGACAGGAGGCAGTGGTATGTGATTATGTAGAAGCACCCAGAACGTGGCAGACGCATGAAGCGCGCAACTTACAGTGCACAAACATGCACGCAATGCACACACGCGACCCTATTTCCGCCATCTCCATGCCAAGTTCCTCCATTGTCTCGCCGTGCAGCTTGTAGTACATCTCGCTAAGGTGTTCGCTGTTCTCGATGTCAACCCCACTATCCCGCCACCCGAGGTCGCCGACCTGTCGCTCTACCAGCGTGCCACGTCCGAGCCCTCGCGGCTCGCGCCATGCCTTCCGCATGGTCACAACGACTATCGGACCATGTACCTCTCGGCTTTTCGTGTCTTTTTTTTGAGGGAACAAAGAAATTTACAGGAGACTACCACCGAATGCGAACATTCAGTGTGGTCGCAACCCACATCTAAAGCACACACACGCTACTCTCTCACGAAGTGATCTAACCGTTTGACTCATGCGGCGTGCCAATCATGAATTTCATCAAGCACTTGTGAGGCTAATTGCCTGGGTGATCTAAGTTGCTCCGTTCTTTCAAAGACCCTCGCATTGCGCTGGCTCACATCGAGCATATTGTGGCTATGACCAAGGTCTCGAAGTGTCACATAACCAGGTGAACTTGTCTGGGCTCTGCGCGTCCCTCTCAGTGTAGCTAGGAGTAGCCGGAGTTGCATCAGTTGCATGAGGTCCATGAACGGGATATCACCCTCGATGTCACTTGCCCAGGAGTTGTCTGACAGGGCCTGGTAGACGGTGAGATGATTCTGTATCCACGTCGGCACAAGGGCCAAGATGGCTGGCACGATGTGCGCTACAAATCTGCCTTGAATCGGTTCTCAGGAGTAATGCACAGAACCATCACATTAGGGCCATAGCTCTGAAAACCACCACTTTACAAAACGTGACACTTTGCACCGCAGCGAAATTTTGACAGTGGTGAAACACTGATTGGTTTTCTGAGAGCGTTTTGACGCGGCCGATCACTCGCGGCCGACAGCGGTGACGGCGAGGCACTAACGGCCTTTAACGGCCTTTTTTTCGTCGGACGAAGCTGCCTAGCTGGGCTGGGCCCGTCATGTTTGGCCAATGGCTGGGGTGGGCTGGGCTGGGGGCATTCGGTTGTTTCTATTTACTGGGCTGCTGGTTTGGGCTCTTTCTGCTCTTTCGTTTTTGCTCAAAAAAAATCACGCAGCGGTAGTTCGATCGATTCAGTGCGCCGCCCGTTCGGTTTCTCCAGAAAACCCTAGTATCCGCACACACTGTGCATTCATTTACATTCACCATCCTTGTACAGATAACCACCACTCTACATCGCCTCTCCACCCAACTTCCTCCTTCCCACCCCAAAACCCTCCATCGCACCATGGCATTTGGTCTCGGATGGGACAAGGCGCTGCAGGAGATCTTCGACGGTTATAGCACCAAGCTCTCTTACGCGCGCGAGGTGAGCACCTGGTACGCCAGTGTCGAAATCCTAAAGAACCATGCGCGTGTAGTGAGGGCGGCTGCCAACCATGAGGAGTACGCCTGATTGCGTCATACCTCCACCGCCACCTGATTGAAAACTTTGGTCTGGGCGATGGGGGAGGCAAGGGATTCCCTGGATCCATACCAGAGGGCATGCTGGTACATGTACCAGAACCTATTCTCCGGATCCATACCACAGGGCACGCTGGTACCATTACTCCCTCCATGTATGTTAGTTACTTAATCTGGTCCATCGATAGCCATGTATTTATAAAGAACTACAGTGGTATCCAATGAATGCCAGAAAGAGAAGGTTCTAGCATTGATGGCGGCAATGATGCTCGTATGGAGGATGGCGATGCCAATAGCTATCAAGCCATTCTTGTGTGATGCGAAGCAGCGGTCTCCCATTGACGAGCTAGTCGTATTGAGCTAGTCGTATTGATGTAGAAGCAGAGACTGGCTAGAGATTTTGATTAGTACAGAGGAACTGAGCTTACAATTATAGTTTACCCATCCCATGCGCATCTTCTCCAAGTCAAACACAAATACCTTATCATGCAGAACAAGATCTGCACCAAATATTTGGGAATATATTTAGCCATACAATGTTTTCATGAGCAAATTAACCAGTGTTCATATCGTCACAACATGGGGAGTTCAAGAAAAGCGTGGATTTCAAAGCCATGACTACTCTACCAAGATAAATGTTGCTTTCAGATTATGTTACCGGAAAAGGCTTTCGCCCGGAGAGCGATGATTTGGTGCCGGGCTCAGATGAGCCTGGGCATGAACAGTACAAGGATTTGAAAGGGAGAAAAAGTTCAAAAAAAATTCAAATCCTTTTCTGGTGCAGGATGCTCCTGTGTGCGAACTCCGTGCAAAATTTTGTGAAGTTTGGACATCCGAGGAGCTTGTGGCAAGAAAGATAAATTTTGAATGTCTCAAAAACTTCTAAAAATCATACTATTCACGTCTGATTTTGTCTTTTTTGCCACGAGCTTCTCGAATCTCCAAACTTCACAAAACTTTGCATGGAGTTCAAGCACAGGAGCATCTTGCAGCACAGAAATTTTTTGAAATCTTCTAAACTTTTTTCCTTTTTAAATTACGGTGCTGTTCACCGTGCTCATCTGAGCCCGGGCTCTGAGTTGAATTATCGTTTCGCCCTGCTTTACATATAAACGACCATCATACACAAAATATACAACACACCACCACAACACTCCCAAGGCTAGAGGCAAGATACAAACGCGCCGATGATCAGCAACACTACCACAAATGACTCCAAGGAAAAAAAATAAAAAGACAATGAGCATCACTATGGAGTCGATGGAGCCCTCAACCATGAACAAGCCACGGCCAAGAGACGAAGCTGAACGCTAACGAATCATGAGCTTCAAAGCGGTGCCTACAAGCACACGATGCCGGGGCGCCACCAGTGCCCGACCCATACAACTACCATGATGATCGTCCCAGACAACGAGATGCACGATGATGGAGCCAAGTGCCGTGGATCTGCGAGCGGGCCGACTGCCGAAGATGCAGCATAGCCATGGATTTGGCAAGCCGGGCCGGTTGCCAGAGCTGCAGCGTCCAGCCTTTCCTCAAGCGCGATGCATGGTGCCGAGGGAGTTACGATCCTGAAAATAAAACGAGGGCGGTGGGCAGTTTTCGAATCGGTGGCGCGCAGTTTCCGATGGAAGGTACTTACCACTACGCCACGACAAGCAATGGGATTGATTAAGAGATATTAGGTTATTTAACTATGCATTAGGCATTTAAATTCAAAATAATAAAAAAATCAAAATTTTATGCACGGTATACATTTTTCTCATGAGGTAATTTAACCTCGGTAACCACACGGTAACCGAAAAATGTTAACAAGCTGTACATGTATTCATACTGTATGTAATTCTGTTGTACTGTAACTCCTAGATTGTAGGATCTCATGCGATCGCACCCAGTCGTGGCCTGCGTGCCTACTCTGACGGGAGCCGTTGGGCATCGCCCTATATGTGTACCTCTCCTGTAACTCACTCGATGCAATAATATACAGCGACCACTTCTCCCTCTAGCTTGGTATCAGTCGCCATGGGCTTCGAGGACATCTTCGGCGACCTCCCCTCCACTGACGTCGCCGCCGGCTCGTCCCCTCCTCCGTCCTCGCAACCCGGGACCTCTCCTCCTGTCCTCCCCTCCACCACCTCTTCTTCTTCTTCCGCTCCCATGCCCGTCGTCCCTTTCGCGGCCACCACACCAACGGATCCCCTTCTCCACCAATTCCACAATGATCACATCTCCAACCATATTCGTTTCAAACTCGATCCTGCCGAGCACAACTATGTCAAGTGGCGTACCTTCTTCTCCTGTGTTCTCATGCAGTACTGTGTCCAGGACCATGTCCTTCAGCCTCCACCTCCCAAACCCGACGCATCCTGGCTTGCCGTCGATAACCGCCTCATTCTCTGGATCTACTTCACTCTGGCTGACTCCATCCTCGAGCTCATCCTGGGCGGCGCCACCAACGCCTACACGGCGTGGAAGCGCATCCGCGACTATTTCCTTGCAAACCAAGGCGCCCTCTACCTTCACCTCACCCGCCAGTACCGCAATCTCAAACAAGGCGATCTCACCGTCTCTGATTATGCCCGTCGCCTCAAGAGCCTTGCCGATGGCCTCGCTGACACCGGCAACCCGGTCTCTTCGCCCGACCTCACTATGCAGTTCCTCCATGGCCTCGACAGTCGCTTCGACACCATCCGCACTATCTTGGGCGACACGGTTCCCCTTCCACCGTTTGACGTTGCCCGCTCTCGGGTTGATCTCGCGGAGTACAACCTCAATCTGCGTGGGCTGAGGCTGGCTCGGCAGCCCTCACCATCACCACTGGCTCTGGCTCCCCCAACGACCGCGGTGACCGTGGCGATCGGGCGCCTCCCTCCGGGCGCGGCGGCTCCGGCGGATCCGGCGGCACCGGCGGCACTGGCGGCAACGGCGGGGCTCGAGGCCCCGCCCCTGGCGGCTCTGACCGCGGACGGGGTCGCGGCCGCTCTGGCGGTCGCGGGCGCGGCCGCTCCGACAACGGCGGTCGTGGGCATCTTCAGCAACACCTGCCCGCGGCCTGGACGGGGTAATTTGCCCCATACGGGATGGCCCTGCCCGCTCCCCGCGCTGGCTGGGTTCCCCCCAACGCGGCCGGCGTGCTCGGGCCTCGCCCCGGCGTCCACCACCAGGCCTACCCGGTGATGCACACCGGCGCGTCTTCCTCGTACCAGCCGCTGCCACTCCCTCCGTCGTCCCCGCTCGGTGCTCCTGCTTGGGATCAGGCTGCCCTCTTCTCCAACGCCTACAGCCAGAACGGCCTCACCGCCCCGGGAGCTGACTGGATCCTCGACTCCGGCGCTTCCACTCACGTCACCGGCAACTCTGGTAATCTCACCTCGTTTCGCCCTTTTCCAAAGCATTTTTCATCTAGCGTTACTGTTGGCAATGGGGCCCGCTTACCTATTATCGGCACTGGATCCACCACCCTCCCCCCCACCAATCTCGCCCTCCATGATGTTGCTGTTTGCCCTAACATCGTTTCTGATCTCATCTCCGTTCGCAAGCTTTCTACTGATAATAGTGTTACTGTTGAACTCACTCCTTCTGGTTTCTGTGTGAAGGATCTTCCTCATCGGCGACTTATCATGACGTCCAGTAGCTCCGGCCCCATGTATCCCTTCTACGGCAAGACCCGACCCGGCGCCACTGCCTTCTCCATCACCACCGGCGACCTCTGGCACCGCCGCCTTGGCCATCCGGGCAAGGCCTCCTTAGCTGCTATCTCCAAGACATTTCTACCAGATTGTAATAAACCACCTAGTTCTACATGTACCGCATGCCAACTAGGTCGTCAACCTTGCTTAGCTTTTCCCTCTTCGCATAATTTTACTACCGCACCTTTCCAGCTTATACACTGTGATTTCTGGACTTCTCCAGTTGTAAGCTTCTCGGGCTACAAATATTATCTCATTGTACTTGATGATTATTCCCACTACTCCTGGTGCTTTCCCCTACGTGAGAAATCGGACACCTCTCCCACCCTACAACGCTTCTTCCTTTACATTCTCACGCAATTTAACACGCTCATCAAGTGCATGCAAAGCGATAATGGTGGTGAATTCATCAACTTCTCTCTACGTTCCTTCTTTTCCAATCATGGTGTCACTTTTCGCCTCTCTTGCCCCCACACCTCGCCTCAAAACGGCAAGGCTGAACGGATGATCCGCACTACCAACGACGTGCTCCGCACTCTCCTCCTCCAAGCCAATCTTCCTCCCTCGTTTTGGGTTGAAGCTCTCCACACCGCCACTCACCTCATCAACCGGCGCCCGTCTTCCAAAACCACACCTCACACACCCTTCTTTCTCCTCACCGGTGTCCTTCCGCGCTACGATCATCTACGCGTTTTCGGATGCCTCTGTTTTCCTAACTTATATTCTACTAGCCCACACAAACTCGCCCCCCGCTCCACCCGGTGTGTCTTTCTTGGATATCCTTTAGAACACAAAGGTTACAGATGCTTTGATCTTCAATCTCGACGTGTCATTGTGTCCCGTCATGTAATTTTTGATGAAAACATTTTTTCGTACACCCCATACACACACCGGCCCACACCTTCACCTGCCGCATCCGATCCACCTTCTGCGCATCCCCTGCCCCCGATCCCCCCCGGGATCGCCGCCCCACCTACCTCGGACCAACCCTCCCCACGCGCATCTACCTCGTGTGCCCCGCCCCCAACCAGATCGTCCCACGCCCCACCGCGGCCCACCAATACCCCGACCACCCTGACCCCATCCCCTGCAGCCTCTCACGCGTCACCCCACCAGCCGCCCGACCCGGCCTCCCCCGCTGGGGCCCCGCGTATCTCCCTCGACTCCCCCGACCACCTCGGATCGGGCGCTGATCTCGCCCCTGGATCGCCTGCCTCCTCTGCTTCGGACCCCACCGAATCCTCCTCGTCTTCCGCACCTGCCACTCCTTCTCCGCCACGTCGGCCCGTTGTTCCAGTCGCCCCACCTGTTAATTCTCACACCATGCGCACGCGTGCTAAATCCGGCTTCGCTCAACCACGTCGTTTATTCACTGTTACGACATCTCCTTCTGTTTCTCCTATTCCCTCTTCTTATAAATTTGCCCTTAAGGATCCCCATTGGCACGCGGCAATGCTGGATGAATTTAATGCTTTGTTAAAGAATGAAACTTGGTGTTTGGTTCCTAGACCTGCAGGTGTTAATGTGGTGACCGGCAACTGGATCTTTCGTCACAAACTCAACCCCGATGGCTCTCTTGCTCGGTACAAGGCGCGTTGGGTCCTTCGCGGCTTTACGCAACAGGAAGGTGTGGACTACACGGAGACCTTTAGTCCCGTTGTCAAACCGGCCACTGTTCGTGTGGTGCTCAGCCTCGCCACTTCTCGCTCCTGGCCCATTCATCAACTTGATGTCAAAAACGCCTTCCTTCATGGTGATCTTGGTGAGACTGTCTTTTGCACTCAACCATCAGGTTTCATTGATTCTTCTAACCCATCTCATGTGTGTCTCCTCAAGAAATCCCTATATGACCTCAAACAAGCCCCTCGCACTTGGTTCTTACGCTTCAAGTCATTCCTCCTCTCCCTTGGATTTGTGTCAGCACGTTGCGACACGTCCTTATTCATTTTTCGGCATGGCTCCTCCCTCGCATACCTCCTACTTTATGTAGACGATATCATTCTCACCGCCAACTCCACCACCACCCTTCACTCCCTCGTTTCCTCTCTCAAGCACGAGTTTGCCATGACCGATCTCGGTGATATACACCACTTTCTTGGTGTCAATGTCACTCGCTCCCCTTCGGGCTTGTTTCTTTCTCAACAACAATACATCTTAGAGATTCTTGAGCACGCCCACATGTTAAACTGCAACCCCATTCCCACTCCTGTCGACACTAAGTCCAAACTCTCTTCTCACGATGGCGATCCTGTTCCTGATCCGACCTTGTACCGGAGCATTGCCGGTGCGCTCCAATATCTAACCATCACTCGGCCGGATATCTCATACGCCGTCCAACAGGCATGTCTATTTATGCATGACCCGCGCACTGCCCATCTCCAACTTGTCAAACGCATACTTCGGTACCTTCAGGGCACTTCTCACTATGGGCTTCAATTACACCAGTCCTCGGCCCATGACCTTGTTGCATATTCCGACGCCGATTGGGCCGGGTGTCCTGACACACGGAAGTCCACATCTGGCTTCTGTGTTTTTCTCGGGAACAATCTTATCTCCTGGTCCTCCAAACGCCAACCAACTGTCTCCCGATCAAGCGCTGAAGCCGAGTACAGAGCTGTCGCAAACTGTGTCGCCGAGTCCACCTGGCTCCACCAGCTTCTCATGGAGCTTCACTGCCCTCCCACTCGAGCCACCATCGTCTATTGTGACAATATCAGCGCTACCTACCTCTCCTCGAACCCGGTTCAGCACCAACGTACTAAACATGTCGAGATTGATCTCCATTTTGTACGCGACCGGGTTGCCTTGGGTGAGGCGCGTGTGCTCCATGTCCCCTCGGGTTCGCAGTATGCTGACATCTTCACCAAGGGACTGCCTACAATCGTCTTCACCGAGTTCCGCTCCAGTCTGAACGTCCTTCCTGGCGGAGTTCCGACTGCGGGGGGGTGTTAACAAGCTGTACATGTATTCATACTGTATGTAATTCTGTTGTACTGTAACTCCTAGATTGTAGGATCTCATGCGATCGCACCCAGTCGTGGCCTGCGTGCCTACTCTGACGGGAGCCGTTGGGCATCGCCCTATATGTGTACCTCTCCTGTAACTCACTCGATGCAATAATATACAGCGACCACTTCTCCCTCTAGCTAAAAATTCAAGCGGTAACCAAAACCTTGGTCCTCACTCAATGATGATGGGGCCTGCATCTGTTGAAGCTTCTATCTTGGTCGTATCCTGGTCCCTGGTTGACCCGTGTTGCAAAGGGATATTTGCAACGCACTTGGTAATTTTTCGAGAAAACTTCCCATTCATTCATCTTCAATCATAATAACAAACAATAGAAGTAATAAACATTACATCCAAATCCGTATACCACCTAGTGACGACTACAAGCACTGAAGCGAGTAAAGGTGGCACTGCCTTCATCGCCCCTCCCTCGCTGAAGCCAGGCAAAACTTATTTGTAGTATATACAACAGTCAGGAAGTAGTCGTGGTAGGGCTCATAGGACTAGTGGATCAGAACAACAACCGCCGCCGATGAAGAGACGCGCAGATTGATAGGATCTAACCTGAAAACACATGAATATAGACGAACGAATACCAGATCCGTCTACATTTACCAAAGACAACCGCCGACCGAATCCCACGAGATCCGCCAGAGACACACCTCATCACACCCTCCGACAATGCTAGATGCACCATCGAACGGGGACTAGGCAGGACGAACCTTATTCTATCTCCACGGAGCCGCCGCCATCTCGCCTTTCTAAGCAGAACACAAATCCTAACAAAACTTAAAGGAAAAAAAATCTAAAAACGAAGCCCATCCGCCGGCAAGGGCTGGGATCGATTACGCCTCCATGGCCCTAAAGCCATCAGAGACGAGGAGGCGCCGGCTGGAGGTAGAGGAACTCTAGGCCTTTTTGGAGAGGCAGCGGTGGCTGGGTGTCGAGGCCGCCTCGTGACACACGTGATGTTGCAAGGGAGCCACGACGTTGGGTCCAAAGTAAACACATTTGTAATCAACAATATATATGAGGGAATTGAGCTTTTATATTCCATACAAATCCGCTGCCTGGTTACTCCATCGCAAAAAGAAAAGAAAAATCCGCTGCGTGGTTCCGAGAATCTCTATTTATTAATCCACATTAGGTTATGTGCGCTCGCCGTCAACGACCCTTGCGGAAAGTGGTGGACACTTGAGGCATTGGCAGAAGGCACCGAAGCACTGCCCGAACTCGTAGCCTTCGGATCCGCATTTCTCTACACAAGCCTCGGGGGTGATGCAGTATGGATCCTTGGGCAGGTGCGGCTGGCAATTCACAGTCCCGCTGGCATCTACACCTGGAGGACATATATTGATTCAACAAAGAATAGTCAGTGTGATCACCCCTAAAAGAATATCTGTCACTCCCTTCGATCCATATAAATTGACGTTGGTTTAGGTCAAATATCTGATCCATATGAATTGAAGCCGGTCTAATACAAAGTTGTACTGCATAATTGACCTAAAATAGTCAGCGTGATCACCCCTAAAGTATCAGACCAGAGGGAGTATAAGGTAGTAATAAACTACATAATGGAATTATACAAACAGAAGATAATTTATCTTGCGGACATGTATACGTAACTCCACATATATGCATGATTACCTGAAGACGCAAGGAGGAGTGCCAGTATCCACACGGACATGACGAGGGCGGTGGCCCTGCAAGCCATCATGATCGGCCGGGGCACAAAGCACTGGCTTGGACTAGCTAGGTGTGCAAGGAACCACAGCGGTACGGTACGGTACGGTACGCGTATGGAAACTGGCAATGCAAATTTGGCAACAATTTAATACTGTATATACTACCAATATTAAGCAGGGTAACAATAAGCCTTCCTTTTTTTGCCCGGGTGGTTGATTAATGCTGATTGACGACAGAATGCGTGTGAACCTACGCTAGTAGCAAACCGTTGGATTGGAAATTCGTATGGTCGCTGGATGAGCAGGGTTGCACCTTTCTCGGTAGTTTCCAAAACTAAAACACAATAAAAGCTGATTACGTGGGATTTGCTAGGGCCTGTTTGGTTGCCTGGTTTGCATCTGTTTCTCGTCCAACACAGACCTTAAAACACCTTTGGACTGCATGCGAGGAAACGAACGAATCGGCCAGTTTTTGCGAGCTTGGCCCGCGCCTTGCATGCACGCGTTGGGAAGCGCGGGAGACAGACGGGACGACCCATAACTCCCCTCGCTATCTCTAGTCGCCTCCCACGTCCATTCACACCACAATATCTCATTCTCCCTCACAGTCCCTTCAGTTTCTCTGATGACACGCCCGTAGCCGTGCCGTGCCCTGGGCACCTCCATCCTTACCGGCAGCAACCCAATACAAGACCGTTGGGCGGCCAGCCTCTCCCATAGCGGCATTGACCTCATGGCGGCCATCCGAGGACTGTCCCTCTTCTGTACCAGACCCAAGGCCATCCGCAATGGTTTGAGATTCAAGCTCTCTTATGCCCTAGGCCACCCGTCCCCCAATTTAATTATAAGAATAACAAAAAGGCTATGCTTGGGGATCCCCATTCTACATCAACAGTCATTGTATGATCCATTTTGATCCCTCTTTTGTACTTTTGCTTCCTTTGCATAATCTTGAGCATCATTTATATATTTGCTTTTAAATAAATGAGATCATCATCCCTGGTCATTTAATTCTTTATGGAGGGTTTGTATTTGGCTTGGCTATTTTGCTCATTGTGCTTCACCTTCATCTGTGTGAGCACTAGGATTGGTGATATGCGGTTATAACATTTTATTAGGGAATAACTTTTTGTGCTTCATTTATATTCTGATAGAAAGTTATAGGACTTGAGTGACATATGGATAATGATATATGAGTTTATTATCTTGGGTTTAGTATTGGACATTTAATATTGAATGATTAGAATGGTAACTATCCTAATGGAAACACTGGGGGAGAATTTATTTAAATAGTGGTCAATTTTTTGGCTTCGTTTTGAGATATTCTTATTATTCAGAATTTGTATTCAATGCTAAATGAACATTTGTCTTTCTTCACCTAATAACAAAAGTTGGGACTCAATTGAGAAGCTAAAAATGCGTAATCTTATTAGCATGCAACCATTATAGACTAACATCATTGATTGCGGCCAGATGCGAACAATGGTCTTTGACCTCCCAATCAAATTGCACGTGATACTTGTCATTCTGCGCAAGTGGTAAAATAGCAATTAACGATTTGTAGTGGGGTTTGTCTGTATAAGGTATCCTTGCCCCTAGTTCGAAGGGTATGGTTTCTCTAGCATAGGACACGGTGGTTCATCGATCTTTTACATTTCCACCTTCTCACCGCTTTTCGACCTTTCTTTCAAACCCATAAGCGCTGGAGAGATATTAAGGGGTACTATACAGATGACGCTAGTGTGAGTATCTCTGTCGATTTGGCGTCGGGCGACAACCCTCGACATGAAAATGGCCCCCTCGGCAAATCAAATCAGATTAGGGCTACCATAGGCCTCAATACATGCAATACAAATGTTTTAACTTTAATGCAAAAGCGACATCCACGGCTCACATGCATACTGCCAAGTTTAGCGAGCTCGACCTGTGCTACTTTATTTTGAAGAGTACCTCTTACATCAAGTGGTCTCAACCTCTTGGTGATTCATCCTAAGGTCGTTCCCTGCCTCTCCGGAGTGACTTGTACTGCTCCGCCCACATTGAACTCTGTTACTAGTTCTGCCAACAGCGACCCCAGTAGCTATCAAGACGTCATAGTGTGATGATGTTACTATGGATGATGGCAACCACAATGGCTACCAGTCCGCTGCAGTATGATGGTGCGTGGCGCATCGAAGATCCACTGGAAACAACCACACTGGTCTTACTGAGTAGCGAGCCTAATGAGGAATCCCAAACAAAATGGGTTATCAAAATGTGAAGCATAGAGTACGAGAATTGGTTGGTAGTGAAATCTGATCTTACAGTTATAGTTCACCCAACCAATGCGCGTCTTCTCCAAGTCATACACAAATACCTTATCACGTAAAATAAGATCTGCCACGAGAGGACCCATAAGTTAGTAAGATAAGTATTAGGCTTTGAGATCTCATGATAGGACAATTTACTTTAATTAATTGCTGGTTCTTCGTTCTACATGAGGGCAATTCATTTAGTAGTCAGACAATTGATGCTGTTGGGCTAAGTCCCTCCACATGAAGGTGTGTTGGCAGCCCAACATCAGCCCATACAAGTCCAACACATATGAACCGTTGATCTGTTCTGCATCCAACGGTTGTGAGTGTTTCCTGGTGAAGGGAGCAAGGAGAAAACCCTAGACACTCCACCCCTTGCTGGTGGTGGCTGCCATTCGTGAGAGTGAGAGAGAGAGCACACAAGAGAAAACACAACCTGAGAGAGAGGAAGAAGAAGAAGCAGAGGTTCTGTCCAGATTTGCTGCATCTGACTAGACAGTGTTCAAGCTGGTGATTGGAGGCTCAAACGTGCTTGGATCGACCCCAAACTTGGTGAGCTCGTTCCTTACTTTGAGTACTTCGATCTGGTTAGCTGGTTTGAGGATTGGGTCAGTGGAGCATCAGATTTGAGAGTGGTTTTGTCAGCTCTGACTGCTGCAGTTTCAGAACAGAGTAGTTTTGGGAGACGAACAGTTTGGGTAGGCAAACGATGTCCGATTGAGCTGAATTTTGGAGGGGATCTCAGGAACTCGTGTGTCTACTTGTCTGCCAAATTTGGTGCTGTTTGGTTCAGCGGTTTAAGAGCAGTTTGCAAAACACTGGAGGGTACAGAAGCTGTGTAAACTCTGCTTTGCTGAAATCTTGTCTCTTGTGGTTGTTGTTGCTGTTGCCGGTTGGCAACGTGGAGAGTGTGTTGTAAATCTCTCTAGAGGTTCTAGAGAAGACTTTGTACTCATCATTCTCATAGTGAAATTGTGTGGACCGGTCGGTCCACAGCCGTGGTTTTTTTACTCCTCATGTTGAGGAGGTTTTTCCACGTTAAATCCTGTGTCACTTGTGCATGTTGTTTGTGCTATTCCACTGCTTACTTGTTGGTTGAAGCTGTCCTCAAAGTTCATCACAAGTGAAGGGGGCTGTGTAGTGTGCATATTTGCCGTGTCGGTGAATTTGTGCAGCGCATTGTTGCTGTCCAGCCCCAACAGATGCATCAGCAAATTACTCGGTGTTCATGTAGGTACAATACAATATCAAGGGTTAAAGAAAAAAATCCAGCGCAAAAGAAAAAAGGGTTAAAAAAAAAGGGGGTCAAAAGCCATGCCCATGATCACTCTCCAAGGAAATGGTTGGCTTGCTGACTATGTCTACTATTGCTTCTGAAATTATTAGGATTTTCTCAATACAATTTACTTTAATTAGTTGCTGGTTCTTCATTCCACGCGAAGTGTAGTACGTACAAAATTTATTTACTAGTCAGGCAAAGCGACCATGTTTACTCTACTAGTTCAATTCATTTCAGGCAACCATGACAGAATGTCAGCCTTAGGTCTTATAGCAAGATGTGCAGCTTATGCTTGCTAATTCAGTCGACGAGTAGATGACTGGCTAACCTCCGAGAACAGTGGTGTGCTCGTAACCCTCGATCTCCTTGCTTCTGAGAAAGCCAATGCACAATATGACTTCGTTGTGCTGCAAATCATGATACGAATGATATTACTTGCAGTAAAGATAAGTTATCCCAAAACAATTAACCAGGTGCACAATCATGAAAGGAGTTAGTTAGGGTAACATCAGAAGGGTTACATGACGTGCAGATCCACCCTTGAGCAAGAGATAGCTCTCTGGTCCCACTGTCATTTGAGCACCACCCTCGAAATATAGTGTCACATTTGGAAATGATGAAACATTCCTGGTGAAAGTAACAAGACATTTTGTCAGGATTGAACCTTTTGCAGTGCACGCATTACATAGTTTCTTTGCGAGAAAAAAACCTTTTAGAACAAATAAAACATCTGCTCCCGCTCATGACATAATTGCGTATGGAATATGGGACGGCAGAAACTATCTGCAAATACCCAATACAAATCATTATAGCTAACAGTGATACAATAAAACTACTGAAATAATTTGGACCAATCAATTATTGGTTATTAAAAGAAAGTGTTGTATTAAGAACTCACTGCCTTAATAACCGGATCGTAGACCCCATCTGGAAAGTATGCTAATGCTGCTCCAGAATCCACAAACGTTCCTTGTGTTTTTGATGTTGTAAACAAGGAAGAATTTATTGGGACCTTTTGACCATTGACAGCAATGCTCTTCATATTTAAGTTGTAACGAGGCCTGTTGTTTACCGAAAAAAGTGGTCCATATAAACGATTCAGGAAGTTTTATTGGGAATGGTAATCCACATTCCATAATGCAAATAAAAGTGTTGCATTGGTTTAGTCTAACCACATAGATCAACAAGAGTTCTTAGGGAAAAAAGGAAGAAAGAGAAAAAAGCATAGATGTGCACTTCATGCTTGCAAAATTGATTGTTCTACAAATAAATTCCAAGTTTATTTTTTTTTGCCAGGAAACGAATTCCAACTTAACATTGGCAAATTATAGAATGTACAAATAAATTTAACTAATAAGTGTGCTCTGGCAAATTATAAATATAGATAAGGCAATGCGATTGTGATTTGGCCAAATCAGTTACTCCGTGAAATTACAATCAAAGTACAGTGCACAAATATAGATAAATATTATATTTGTACACCAAAACAGGGAAGAAAAGTACAGTGCTGGAACAACTGAACCATCAAGAAATACAAACTTGGAAAATCTTACTGTGATTGAACGAGTGGAGTAAATACAATTCCCGGCTCTACAACTTCACCGAGAACAACAATGCCACCACCATCATCTAAACTTGTCAGGCAGTGAGAGAAGGCCTTGGGAGAAACCCCCTGAGAGCTCAGTTGCAAGATAACAGATGGTGCATCCTTTCCAAACCCCATAAATCCATCTGTTTGCACATGCCCTGACAACGAGTTGATACATCTGTTTAAAAAAGATTAGTTAAATATCATAAGTTGATAGTTATGAGTGATAAGTTTCCCACGGTTCATTAGCTCATAGAGAATTTATAAGATGATAAAACAAAGAGAAATATACCCAAAAATGACAGAGGCAGAAGAGACGGTGGCCGACTCATTTTTATTTTCCATGACAGTGTCGAAACGCATGACATCAGACATATAATACCCTTCCGTGGTAGTCTCACCAGCATATGCCTGCGAATAACCACATTGGTTGCTTGTAGTGTCCGAGGCTTGACAGATGGAATGCCCTGTTTTGAGGGCATCTTTACAGATGTCATCAGAGCATGATATGTTGGACGATGTTGAAGAATTGCTGGGGCTGTACAAGGAGGCCTGAGAGAAGTAGAATGATATAACATCATGGAATCACAAGGGAGAGAAAATGTTCTGAAAGTAGATGCATTTTTCAATCAAAGGGACGACGTTGAAGCATTTTTGGGGCTATACAAGAGGGCTTGAAAAAAGTAGATTGATAAGACATCGTTGCATCACAAGGGGGAGAAAATGTTCCGAAAGTAGAGGAATTTTTCAATCAAATGGATTAGATATGGGAGAATGGTCGTCTTACATCAAGTTGACCTGACAACGGGCAATCAGTGCAGGTGCTGCATCTAAGCCACATGAGGTTGCTACCAGTGTCAAATTGCAGAGAGTACTGTTTCGGTGGGTTGCCCAATGTCACACGGGTATAATAGATCCTGCAAGTTCAAACTTCAGAATCCAGCTATAATAATAATAAAAAGAATGCCATAAGATGAAATTGATCAATGAGAACACAGTGGTTAAGTTAAAAACTGAACATATGCGAAGGGCGAAAGACAAGTTTCTTTTTGTGCTTGCCGCATTGGCAAAAGAAAATAAATTCATTACATGCCAAGTGGGTATAAAATCTCAGTAGTATGGTAAAAATCTTAGTGATCAGACCTCGTTATCAACACGGGCATGTCACCAAATTACCATGCTAGTTTCTGTGATACAGAGAACCACGAACGATCATCCCGAATTGTATTTTTCTTTTTTTGGAAAAGGAGGAATGCCCCCTGCCTCTCCATCAGGATGATGCATGCAGCCATTTTATTGATGTATAGTTCAAAAGCAAAGTCTTAGGTTCAGAATTGTAATGGCCACACAACACCTTTTTGGATGGACAAATGGACGAGCAAAGGCCATTTTGACATTCAGTCTCCTGCTCTGTTTTCCCATGGGGACACTTTGACAAAATCGCGGCATTGCAGACGTTCGACATGTTGCAGATTGTGGAAAAAGTTTACTTTATAGATTGAAAAGAAACAAGTAATAATCCCAGTTGCAGAATTCTAACTAATTCAGTAAAAGCTCCCCACAAAACCACCGAGCAATCCATCCCCTGTATACCCAACTCGCTGCATTTGAGGAAGGAGGATTGTGGGTTAAGAACTTGAAAGCTCAGAAGGATTGTCTCCTCATGAAATTCGTCCATAGGCTGGAAAAATGGGTCATCACAGCTTATTTCAGGGGAAGGATTACATGTGCAACTAAGACTTGGTCTCAAATCAGTGGTCTCATTCAAGGGTACAAATGGACAACCAACGGCCCTCTCTGTTTTCATTTTGCAGCCCTGTTCTGCCATGCCCTGGAGTTTCAGAGTTTGGAGATGCAGATGTGCATAAAGAAAGCTAAATCACCTAGAAAAAGAAGAGAATATCTTCATTCAGAAACTGGATGAAGGCAAGCATGTCAGTTATTTCCTGTTCTCTTTGTTTGGCTTTGCTAGTGTGTACTCTAGTTTGTACCCCCTAGCTGCTGCTTTACGTTCTAGATTGATTGAAATGAAACAATCGACAGTCCCAGTTTCAGAACGCCAAGCCATGCGAACTGGTGAAATGGAGGTTCATCGATCAGGACAGCGGTGGACTGTGGTAAATGAACAAAACAAGTAAAAATTGACCGGCATTTGAACATCTGTGGACAGCTTTAACCATCGAGAAACACAGAAATCATATACCATCCTCACCGAGCATCATCGACCGGTACGAAACAGAGAAAAAAAACCACGAAAATCAGAGCATGCCACTGTATTTGACCAAAAGAAACAACGCGCTCTACTGCACACCACACTCTACCGCATAGAGTAAAGAAAGAGTAGTAGTATAATGGATTGATCAGTCAGAAGAGCACACCACACTCTACTGCAGCTTCAGACAGAAGCAACTGGGCGGGCTCAAGTCCACGAAGCAAAAGAACAGAAGCAAGAAAGCAACTCGAGCAGAGCAACTTACCCGGGCATGCCCAGCAGGCCGAACTCCGGCACGCCACTGCTCGTGGCCAGCCGCGCCCGGTCCAGCTCCTGCAGGTCATCGATCAGGGGAACGACGCTCGTGATGCTCAGTACCCCAGATGTGCAATGGGGAACGTGGCAGGGGAAAGTGATGCTCGGCACGGCGCTCAGGGGATTCCGCTCGTGATGCTCAGTACCCCAGATGTGCAGAGGGCAGACAGAGCGCACGCCCGCCTCCAACGGGCGCCACCATTTTTGCGCCAATTCTGGAAATATTCTCGCCCCAGTTATCTTTTCCAACCTCAGGTTATTTCCTTGATTGAAAGGAGCTCTCAAACGTTCAATAGATATAAGTACATTCCTGAAAATGTTCTACACAAAAAACACTTTTCAAAGTATGAAGTGTAATACTGCATTAAAAATGGGCATGCATGTTAAGTAAAATATAATGGTGTACTAAAAATTCCAGAGAAATACATTTACACAATTTGCAGAATTCGCTTGGCTAAAATAAAAACGATCCGTACAGAGGAACTTTATCATCATGAGATGTGCTCCACTGTCCATTTAGAATGCTAATCCATAAAGAGGAGGAAAAGAAAGAAACTGAAAAAAAATATATGAACAAAGGAAAAGAGTCAGAATAATGGAATAAAATGGGAAAATGAAGTGAACAAAACAAATATTAATTGAACATTTTGTGCAATAGTATAAATAGAACATGATGTGAAACACTAAAACTACTTACTAGCAAATAAAGGGAACAAAAAATGAGATGAAGAATTAAGAATAAGCATAGACGTAAATCTGAAGATGAAAAGTTGAAACATCAAAAAGTAAAAGAGGATAAAAAAAAGGAATTGGAACAAAATATAAAAGAACGAGAAGCACTAGAATAATGGAATAAAATGTGAAAATATAGTGAACAAAACAAAGATTAACATGGCATTTTGTACAATAGGTTATAGGTTAAATAGAATATGAGATGCAAATAAATAAAAGTTGAAGAGAAAAATATGCAAAAAGAAAAATATATTATAGGAGAAAATATGAAACAATCTGGAACAAAATATAGACGAGGCAAAAATTTCAGAATAATGGAATAAAATGGGAAAAGGGAACCAAAATGATATAGAAAAAAGACGGGCCATAAAACGCACCTCATGGGTCCACAACCTATTTATAACCCGGCAACTAAAACTAAATTCAATAGCAATGAAGTAGAATATTCACGAAAATTGCAGATGAGATCTTGGGTGCTCCACCACCTATATCCGAACCTTTCAAACGCCTTGGGATCATTAATCTCTCAATTATTGTTCATTTGTTCTTCGTGCAGGAGTATATAGTTCTGTATGTGTTGTCTCTAAGATGGTATCTCCACATGTATTCTCTGTCTTATTTCATCAGCCATGTCCCCACAATGCATTCAAAGCTCACCCTACCAACTCAACTCATAACTTTGCAGTGTCCTTGATTCTATTTACTCATGCCCCACAATCAATATTCACCTTCTTCCCGAGCCCAATTGGTCCCTCTTCACAGTTCATATCATATTCTTTCCTCTCAATTTTCTTCACAGAAATAAAGGAATTGTCTGAAAATAGTATGACCATGTCTTCACAGTTCGTATCCAGCAAGGAGGGACGTAGTAGAAGCGAAGTAGATACTGTATAATTTATGTTAATCTTACCTCGTCCTGTAGGCACCAACGCTCTCCATGCAAAAAATAACAAGTCATGCTCATATATGTGTGAAAGCATCAGCATGTACTAGTAGCAGGATACTGGGTGGGGTGTCATAGCAAAAATAGTGATCATATGTACGAACATTCCTCATTTATTTATTTTTCTGCGGGTAAAACTTCCCTTGCACACCTCCCTCCACTGCAAGGTATGCTCATCTTCATTTAAAGCTGACACAGGTTACTGATCTGTATGACTGTATAGAGCAACGCATCTGGTTCTATCTCTCTAAACACAACCCGAGTTTATCAACGACATATGAATTGTTCTTCAACACTACTTGCCAGCACCAGCAATGGCGACTTCTTCCTGGTCATTTCGCATCACAAAAGCACCAGCCTTCATTGCCGTGACACATGCATATGGCCTATGGCTTTTATTTTAGTGGGAGACACTCCGTTTCCATTGACCTGAAAGTTTTTTGCAGACCTTTTTTTTTTCAGCCATGAAATTAGGAAACTATCTCGACCCCCGCCACATGCGCAAGAGCTTAGGGTGGGGTGTCATAGCAAAAATAGTGATCATATGTACGAACACACAAACAATATAGTAAGATGATGACACATGAAAACCACTTTGACCTACCTTCATGTTGTCCCCAAGGGGCGACTCAAGCGGTTGCCAATCTCGCCGCGGTCGGCACCCCCCTCCCTCGCCATCGCCGGCCGTACTTGACGGGCGAAGTCCCGCGTGGGTTTGCCGCGGTGGGATGGTTTCATAGCCCCTTCCCCTCCCCCTCCCTCCCCATAACTCTAGTGCGAGTCGCCACCGGCGGTGCTTCCCTATCGCATCAACAGAGGTCAGTCGCCTGGTTCTCGTGGCTCGGATAGCCGCGCTGTGACTCACTTTGTCCTGTGGGTAGACCAACCTGGAGCTTGCTCCGGCCCAGATCTGTGGCCCAACGGGGCTCTTCGTCCCGGTTCGATGGTTGCATCATGGGGGGTTGTGGACATCGCTCTCCCGGTGAGGTAGTCATGGCTAGGTGCGTCGGTGGATGCCTCACCTGATCTTGGCTAGGGGCTTGCTGCCTGAGGTGCCCGCGCTTGCCCAGATATGGTGGATGGTCGGGGTCCTTGAGCTAAATGGCGGTTCGTGACCACTATCCTCAACTTGTGGGCTAGAGTTCCTGTCATTGCGGTTGCTTCCCCTTGCCTAGTCCTGTTGCTAGCAGGTGGGGGCACAGGGGGTTGTGATGTGTTTTCTCCGACTGGCCTATCCACGTCGAATGGTAGTGATAAGAGTGTGGGGTTTCTAAGACACCGAGGAAGCGGCCCTGGGTGGCGGTCCGCCTGGTTGTCTTTTCAGCAAGCTTCTTGGGGGCGATGGTGGTTTCATTCTTTGGTCGTGTGGCGGTGAAGGATGTGGGGTTGGATGGTCCTACTGTTGGTGGTGTTCAACGATGGAGGCTCACATATCGTGCTTTGGAGGTCTATTTTGGTGGCAACATGCCTACCATCAGGGTGGATCATGGTTCCTCTGTATGGCATGGGTAAGAGGCTTTGGGCGAAAGCTTTGTGCTCTCGTGCGATGCCCGCAAGTGTCGTCTCCCTCTTGGGGCCGCCGATGTGGTCCCTCTCCTCATACCAGGGCTCCGGGTGAAAACCCTTGAACATCTCTTCGGTCTCAGCAATGGCCACATGCTGCTTCATCACCTTTGTCATCGTCGTGGAGCCCATGTTTTCGTCCAGTCGCGCCACATCATCATCGACGGGCAAGTTTGGATACTATTTCGAAGCTTATCCGGCTATGGCATGGGGCATTAGTGCTTGCCTCCTAAACTTTTACATGGGTCCTTGTTGGCACCATCACGGTCCTCTCAATCCACAGGCAGGACCGGTGCTCCATTGTCCGAAGCGCGAGGGCTAAGGGGGGCTCTCTGGCACAACCTTGTTGTGAGTGGTGCAACGATTTCCAACAGTTTTCCAAGGTGGCATGGTTCCATTTATTGTTAGTTGTCTAGGTCGCTTTGTTGTAGGGTGTGTCTAGTCCTGTATTCTTGCTTTACATGTGATCTGCTTTGTAAGTGTATCTACTCACCACCCCTATATCAGTTCGACACATGAAGTAGAAGTAGAGATGGCGCCTTTTATATTAATCAAAATAGATGTAAACACCGGAAAGGACTATTCATCTCAATCGATATGTAAAGGAATTAAGCATGGTGAAGAAGTTGAATAAGTGGACCTCCCTCCACCTTTAGGTAGCAGGGCTTGTCGGCCCGCGATGGTGGTTGGCGACAGCAATAGCGAGAGGGAGTTAAGCATGGTGCATTTGCATTACTGCAGCTAGGGTTACCGTAGCATCGCGTGGGAAGCAATGTCAGGGATAAGAGTCATCAAGTGTTATTCTTTACAAAAATAGTATGTTTAACTCATATGAATAAGATTTTAGTCAATAATGAATATTTTTCATACGGCATGTGACAGTCCTTGTCTTGTACTATAAATAATGTTGAGAATATTTTGATACATTTTTTAACTAAATGGAAATTTTAAATTATATTATTATTATTATTTTACTTTGGAAATAAATATGTTAATTTTATGGAGACAGTGCAAAATGTGTAAATATAGAAATATTTAATGGGCCACTATTACCCACTTTACCCACTCACGGCACCAAGACACATGAAGAACTATACCCCGCCTAAGTCTTTTCTTTGAACACAGTACAATCGAAGTTGTTCACATGCACGAGCATACACTCACCGCTATGAACACACACGCGCACACCTACCCTATAACCACATTTGAGAGACTGTCCCGACACATCATCTTGAGATTGACGAAGTTGCCACAGACACCTTCGTAATTGACGGGAATGTCTGCTCCCACTGGCCGCACATCGCCTGAAGGTCTGAAATTAATTCAGGAAATGACGAGCACCAAGTTTAGGACTTAACCTTTGATGGGTTGGGGATACCACTGTTATCCTAATCATTCAAACACAGGTTAGTTCGTATACCCCGTCTAATTCAACACATGCCCACGACATACCTCCCAACTTGCACTACATACTACATGGGCTCATTTAATGCTTTTCCTTGCACACCAGCTTTTTCATCTTCTTTGGTGGTTTTCCTTTAGTTTTTTCGTTTCCATTTCTTCCGTATATCCTTTCCCCTTTACTTTTTTTCCTCACGTTTTTATTTTTCCCATTTTAAATTGTGAACGTGTTTTTAAATCTAGGAACATTTTTTAAATTCTTGAATATTTTATGAAATTCATGTTTTTTTAAAAAATAGGGAACATATTTTAAGTTATTAAAAAATCAGTATGTAATACTTCAAAAAAAATTGATATTTTTTGAGATTCATGATATTTTTTAAGTTCGTGTACCTTTTTTTGTGAATAATTTGGTAAAATTTGTAAACTTTATTTAAATTCGTGATTTTTTTGAATTCTTGATATTTTAAAATTCTAAAACATTTTGTATTTTTTTAGAACACTGTTAAAATTCATGAATATTTTTAATTCATGATCATTCCTTGAAATTCAAGAAATCTTGAAAATTTGTTTTTTAATATTCACAAATAGTTTTAAGTTAATGGATATGTTTTATGTTTGTTGATATTTTTGGAAATTCAAGAACATACTTTAAATTTAAAAAGTTAAAAAATATCATGAATATTTTTAAATTAAATATTTCTAGTTTTTTTTTTCAAATTGAATAATTTAATTAAGATTTTGGTAACATTTAATTTTAAGCCATTTCTTTTAATCCAGGCTAAAAACTGATGGATCGTTGAAAACCATGAAAAATCGCTTAAAACCGACTGAAGAAAATCATAGGGAAGTTAGTGGGTCGACACAAAAAGTGGTTTGGCTTTGCGCGGGTGCTCATTTGTAGGAAAATCAACACCCTATGCTGGAGCAAGTAATCAAGGATTACACGTTGCGGCCCCGCAAGGGTCACTTTTGATGGGCTAAGACCGTACCACTTGACACGCTCTCAGCCGTTGCCACATGTCACGTGCGGGGAAAATGTCTTCGTTTAGTTTATTCCTTGCAACAGTTGGGGGTTTTTAGGTGAAAAAACCATCCATATATGGGATATAATGTTCATGAGGATCATCTCCATACAACTGGGGCACACGTGAGGTTCCAAAAGAGAAGATACCATAGTTCTGAAGACACCATTCCCGTCTACACAACCGTCATCAACATCCCATCTCCACCAGCATAGCCACCATCTTAATTAGTTTCATTACTTGTAATCGAGATCGTGACTAGTGGCAATATAAGACTTTCAATCATTCATCTTAAAGTACCTATTTATACAATGTCCATTGCTTGTGAGTTGATCATGATGTGTGGGTAATCCCCACGGGCTAAGGTCTACAAAACTTGTGATTTATCCTACGAAAATTTGTGAAGGTTTGTAGACCGCTTCAAAGTCTACCACTAGTGCCTGAGAATCGCATTTGTTGTGATATTGTGCACCTTTGTGGTAACACCATATCTTCTATGTCCACTAGTTTCCCTCCAAGAAAGTGAACATCACCATACATCTTTGTCTCAGTGTCATCGGTTATCCCTAATCCTAGCTCCCTACTTATGGTTTACTTTGGCCACTTGGCCCTGAGTTTACCATAACTTGTTGAACACATGACATTCCATTGCCTATCTCACTTTAGCAATTGTTTAGGATCACTTTTATATTCCGCATTGCCTAAACTTGCTAATAATCAATTAAAAAATATAATTCTACCTACTCACCCCCTCTAGGTCCATATCGATCATTGCACCTACTCTTATTGATCTAGTCATAGTGTATATGCCTGTAGGTCCTATTGCTCCAATTATATTAGGTAGACCCTTTTTACGAACCGTTGAAGCTGTGATCAATGTTCATGAGGAAAATGTTAGATTTGATCTTTCCTAGCAAGATCCTTTTGTGAGACATTTTCCCGTACAAAATAAGTCTAAGGTCTACTACAATTAAGGCATCGTTTTGACACTACAAGAAATCAGTTAATCTATGACGGATTTCTGATGACGTTCTTGGGAACCGTCATGAAAACCGTCACAGATCAGCAAGAGACGGACGACAGCCAAAACGGTAGCTCCTTTATGACGGACACCGAGGTTCCGTCACGAATACTGTCATGGATTGATAGCTAGGCCTCACTTTTTTCATTGTTTATACACCATCCACACAGTCACGGGTGGTTCTTGTTGATGTGTTGTACGTGTTTTTTGTTTGTCCCACATGTCAGTGTGGATGATTATATATAAAAACTAAAAGAAAGGAAGGGTGCGCTTGAATTTGGAGGGCGCCAGGAGGTTGCACGCGAGGAGGATGCAGGGCGCCCCTAGAATTTCATTAGCGCGCGTTGGTAAAAATTTTGAGCCCACTAAAGCCCATCTAAATCATTCACTGTATAAGACCTAACCCTAAGTCTCTGCCTCTCTTCCCCCATCTCTTTCTCCCTCCGCCGCCGCCGCCGCCCCCATCGTCTTCATCCCCATCCTCTCCCTCCTCTGCCTCCTCTCGATCTGGCGGCCCCTCCTTTCACCATCCCTTCCTCCACCTCCTGGCTGCGCCCTCTCTCTCCCCTGGCCTCTCCCGTACCTCCTCCGCCTCCACTCCCACTCCTCCTCCACCATCCTCTACCTTTCCCGCCAGCCCCACACTCCTCTGCCCCCTCCTCCATAACGATGGCTAATCTGCAGCCTGTGTCGTAGATCACACGAGTTTGATGGCGGCACCAACCCCGACACTAGATTTGTCAGAGCAGAGCGGCTCTGCGGTGGCTGGTCTTGGGTGTGCTAGATCCGGCATGGAGCTAAACCCCGACACTAGATTTATCAGAGCAGAGCGGCTCTGCAGCGAACCCTAGTCTCCACTTGTTGCCGGCTCGGCGCATTGGACTGGAGGCCGATGAACACGGTCAATAAAGTAAGGACCAGGGCAGCTGCGGTGTGTCCGCACGACGACAGATACACATCATGAGTTTGATCCCTTCCCACGCCCACTTGTTATTTTTCTCAGCTATGGCCGGTTTATCTACATACGCTGGATCTAAATATAGAACCTGCTACTTTTGTATTCCTCGTATTTTGCACGGATGGTTACTGCTAGCATAACATGAAACGTTTTGACGTTCCTCTTGTAACATGCTTGTTAATTGATGTACTGGTGTTTGGTTGAGTGTGCAACGGAAGATACAAGACAGATGTGTGTTTGAATAACTAATGGTATAAGGTGTTTTGCAAAAAAGATTCACACCATAAACTTAAGTTGCTGGATATATCTGTATGTATACAGAAGCTCACATGTTGTGGTATATGCTTGTGATGTACTTGATTGTGCAGAAATTTACATCATAAAGGTGTGTTTGATTTATTGTCAACTGGTGGTAGTTGGCCATCATGCAAGCCATCCATTCTCTGTAATTGTTTACAGAGTCCTATTGCAAGTTTTGTCTTCCAATCTATCATACATTGGCTTTGTTAATTATATATGTATCTTCATCGACATCATTAGTGAACAATCATTTTTCTGAGAATTGTATGTTCAATTGTGTATGAATGGTTAATTGCTGTGCTATCTTTGGCTATAATTCAATTCATACTCAAAATGATAGGTCCAGAGCATATTTTCCCTTTCTCTTACTAAGAATTTTTTTGTGTTAATTGATATGTTGAATGGTACTTATACGGTGAATATTTCAATGGCTTGCGAATTTAAAGAGAATGTGAATGTAGTGCATATGTGAATTTTTTCACTGTAGTTGATGCGAAGTTTCTGAAATTTGTTTAAGGGCCATTATTTCAAGTCCATCACTCAATTTCATGTGTCCGTGTGGTGGATACTGTATGGTAGTCATGCCATCTTTTTTACTGATTTATGTCCTCAATGGTTGCTGTTATACTTGGAGTTCTGTGATATTTTGTTGCTCTATCGCTCATAGGCCAACTTGATTATACTTTCAGTTCACGCACTTTTCTTTGGATTAACTTTTAAGCAATATCATGTTTATTCTTCTTTTATAGTAGATACTTCGTTATTCTCATTTGTAGGCATTGTAACATCTAAGAATTTAGGACAGCATGTAATTCATTTTTATGTTTGTTCTAATTCTCTTATTTTTACTACTATTTATTCATTATCTATAAATATCTAATGTTGTAAATATGCTGATATGATTTGGTTGTGGGCTACTGCCACTAGTTGTTTCTTTTCACACTTTAGATCAAATTTGTTGCACTACTTTGCATCCTGGGAGTGAATAAAATATATAACTTGATGACATTAGTAAGCTACTTCGTCTAGTTTACCTACTGGCTATAATATTTTTTAAAGTGACAAATGTTTCTTCATGTGGCAGATATTGATTTATGGGGAGCATTTTCTACAAGAGACATGTGTTCTGAAGACTTCGACATGGACAAGTGGATCTGCGACCACATGGCTATAGATTAGCATAGTGTTGTTAGAGACATACTTGTAAAACTTAACTTTTTTATTTCCTGTATAGGTGTATTTTGGGGTGTGTTTATGTAATTTTCATTTCTTTAATAATGTGAGCATATGTTTTCTGTCAAATTCTTATTGGCTTAAAATTTCCATTCTTATTGGATTAAAATTTCCATGCACGATGAAAGAGAGATGGACTAACTTTCTGGATCGAAAGTAGTGGGCCTACGCTGAAATTAATGGATGTAAATACTAATTGGGTCAATTATTACTATATGGGCTGCCACTCATGGACGTTGCTGAAATTTTACGGGCCAAAATATTTAGATGGCCCATTTCTACATGGGCCGCCATGTTAGATGCTGACGTGGCTGAAAAGTTAACGACGTCCTGAGCTTGTCCGTTAAGTGCCAAGATCCGTCATGGAGTGTACAGTGGTCAAATTATGACGCGATATACATGACGGATTCCAATTCCATCATGGACACCCTTCCACGACAGTTCTACACAGGTCTGTGACGGACTTATTCCGTCATGGATTAACAAGATTCTTGTAGTGTGAATACCCAGAGCTATGGTATGGGTGTACTCTTGCATAAGAACACATGATCGTTATCCCAGTCGAGCTAATTAAAAGACCGAACATAAAAATCCTTCATGGGAGGTAACCCATGTTCGTCCCTGGAGTAACGAAGAGAGGGAGATGGCGGTCTAACTAACATGCGGGCCCCGCCTTCCAGCTCACCAATTGAAGAATGTGCCCCGTTCTTTGATTAGATGTTGTCTTGGACATCTTCAGTTTGGCCAGTCTTCTTTAGGCCTTGTTGTTGTTCGTTCCTTTCTGCCTGTGCACACTTCGACAAGGCATGGGCTCGCTTTGAATATTGGCTTAAGAGTCTTGTCCTCGGTGTGAGGGGATGCACTACGTGTTTATAGGAAGGGGCTCACCTCCCTGTAATGCATACATTAGAGAATATTACAACTTGGACAAGAAGAGAAGGAGATAGTGATATCTAAGGTTACAAGAGATAAACATCACAACAATCGGACACTATCTATCTTTTATAGAAACATCTCTCAAACTACTCTCGTTATCTCTCTCTCTCTCTCTCTCTATCTATCTATCTATCTATCTATCTATCTATCTATGCCATGACACATAGTGCCATACACAATGTTTAACACCCTCCCTTAATCACAACTTGGTCAAGTTGATATTACACTTGAATTCCTCAAAGCTTCCCGTGGGCAATGTCTTGGTAAAGTCGTCTTCAACTTGATCCCTGGAATGAACAAAACGAATTTCAAATATTTTGCTAGCAACCCTTTCTCGAACAAAATGGAAATCTACTTAAATATGTTTTGTTCTCCAAGCACCAAAGACATGGAGCTTGAGTTAGTTTCATACTAAGTTCTCCGAGCATTGATGTTGTGCTTTGTATTCTGTCTCTTTGCTTGACCTTGAGACAGTGGCATGTTTCTTTGCACACCAAGATATAACATTAGGTCAAAAAATACTGCAAAACCATCAGCTGAGCATCTGTCATCAATATCTCCTGTCCAGTCAGAGTCAGAAAAAGCACTAACAAGGGTAGATGAAGACTTAGTGAAAGTAAGACCAACATTCATGGTATCTGTCACATATATATCTTACTATACACTTTGCAGCAGTCTAATAATGACCTATATTTGGTGCATGGAGAAACTAACATACTTTGTTAACAGGAAAAGAAATATCAAGTCTTGTAAGTGTCCTGCTAGACTTCGTATTTTGTGCCATCCTCCTGATTCAAGAGCTCTCCTTCTGCAAGAGACATTTTTTTCTATACTAGACAATGAGGTCGGTGATGCTTTGTGATACGTCTCCAACGTATCTATAATTTATGAAGTATTCATGCCATGTTTAAAAAAAATTATAAGATTTTGGTATGATTTGATTAGAACTAACCCGGACTGACGTTGTTTTCAGCAGAACTAACGTGGTGTCATTTTATGTGCAGAAATAAAAGTTCTCGGAATGAGTTGAAAATTTACGGTGATTTTTATGGACCAAAAGAGACCCCCGAAGCACAAGAGTTGGGCCAAGAAGTGGACGAGGAAGCCACAAGACTGGGAGGCGGGCCACCCCCCTAGGGCGCCACCCGAGCTTGTGGGCCCCTCGGGCACCCCCATGACGTGAGACCGACGCCAAAAAATCCTATAAATACCGAAACCCCAAAAAAACTAGATGAGAAGTTCCACCCCCGTAAGCCTCTGTAGCCATGAAAACCAATCGGGACCTCGTTATGGCACCCTGCCCGAGGGGGAAATCATCATCAAAGGCCATCTTCATCATCCTAGCGGCCACCATGATGAGGAGGGAGTAGTTCACCCTCGGGGCTGAGGGTATGTACCAGTAGCTATGTGTTTGATCTCTCTCTCGTGTTCTTGATTTGGCACGATCTTGATGTACCACGAGCTTTGTTAATATATTTGGATCTTATGGTGTTCTTCCATCTCTACCTTCTTGTGATGAATTGAGTCTTGCTCTTTGAAGTTCCATTATGTTGGATTGAATATTGGATTTGAGAACACTCTTGATGTATGTCTTGCATATGGATACCCACGGTGACAATGGGGTATTATATTGATTCACTTATTGATGTATGTTTCGGCAATCAACTCGCGGATTCCTGAGGTGACATTGGGGTAATCTATGCATAGGGGGTGATGCACGTTTTCGTTCTACGTTCTCCGATAGAAACTTTGGAGTGATTCTTTGTTGCATGTTAAGGGATTGTTATATGATCCAATTATGTTATCATTGTTGAGAGATCTTGCACTAGTGAAAGTATGAACCCTAGGCCTTGTTTTCAAGCACTGCAATGCCTTTTTTCTCACTTTTACTACTTGCTACCTTGTAGTTTTTATATTTTTAGATTACAAAAACCTATATCTACTATCCATACTACACTTGAATCACCATCTCTTTGCCGAACTAGTGCACCTATACAATTTACCATTGTATTGGGTGTGTTGGGGACACAAGAATTTTTTGTATTTGGTTGCAGGGTTTGTTTGAGAGAGACCATCTTCATCCAATGCCTCCCGCGGATTGATAAACCTTAGGTCATCCACTTGAGGTAAAATTGCTACTGTCCTACAAAACTCTGTGCTTGGAGGCCCAACACGAGTCTACAAGAAGAAAGGTTGCGTAGTAGACATCAGCTTGCATCCCTGCAGTCGAACCCTTTTTACAAGATCAGTGGCATATTTTTCCTAAGAGAGATGAAGTCCATCTCCATGTTTCTTTACTTCAATACCCAGGAAGAAACGCAAGTCTCCTAGGTCTTTGAGTGCAAATTCAGCACCCAAGCCCTTCAACGGTCCTGCCACTACATCATCCGATGAGCTTGTATCAAATATCGTCAACATAGATGAGCACAAATATGGATGTTTTTGACTTACTGTAAATGAACAATGATGTGTCGGACCTGGTGGGAACAAAACCAAGTGACTATAGTTTCTGTCTGAGACGTGAGTACCATGCCCTAGGAGACTGCTTAAGTCAGCTTTATCAAGCTTGCACACATGAAAGGGAGTGTTTTTGTTTTCAGACCCAGGAGGTTTCTTCATGTATATTTCCTCTTCCAGAACGCCTTGAAGAAACGCGTCCTGAACATCTAGTTGTCTAACACTTCCTCCCTAGAAAATAGCAATAGGCAAGACAAGGTGAATAGTGGCCTATTTTACAACATGACTAAAAGTGTCGTCATAATCTATCTCATACCGTTGATTGAAGCCTTCTCCAACAAGCCTGGCTTTATAGCGGTCAATAGTTCCATCAGACCTTCTTTTGATTTTGAACACCCACTTATAGTCAATGAGATTTTGACCTTGTCGTGGGGAAAAAAAGAGCCAGGTTTTATTTTTCTAAAGGGCCTTCTACTCTTCCTGCATAGTTTTTTCTAACCGTGTGTCGCTGAGTGCCTGTCCAAGGGTTTGTGGTTCACCTGTAGAACATACTGAATCAAATTTGAGTATCTGTTTATAATTGATAGGTTGGATTGCCCTTTTTGCAAACATGTACGAGGTGGTGTATAATGATAATGCACGGAACAGATGATCCAAGAGTCGCTGAAGAATCTTCATCAGAATCCGTAGCCGTTCCCCCGGTCGATCCTGAGGCGGATGGTCCAGCAGTAGCCGCTGGATCAGAATCTTCCGTGGCCTTGGCACGCGCCGCAACAGTGTCCAGCCGTGCAGAAGATCCGGGCGCTGTAGCGGGCTCCCGTGATGAGTGAGAATCTACTCGGGATTCCAAGCCGGTCATGTCAATCAGTGCATTGGACCCCAGGCCTGGCAATGCGCGGTATCCCAAGCCGGCCGGTTGGTGCGGAGGACGCACATAGCAGCAGGTCACATTCGTGAAGCGGGCTGCAGACCACCACGTACCGCCTGGCGATAGGCGCGGGTCGGTGATGTCCGCCGAGCGAGTGGAGACGTGCCGCGTGGGCAGTTCGGAGCAGCCGGGACGCTCACTGGCTCGCGGGTCGCTGTCGCGCGCAGTACACGCACGCACTCATTTTCTTCACCGTCTTATTCTGCATCAACACATAACACAGGTAAGCTGTTATAAGTTCGTCAACATGTGATCAGTGCAGTTATTTTTCCCATGATCACAGATAAGATGTGGAGGCAAAAGAAGAATCGCTTTGCGACATAAAGCACCAGCATTGGGATGAAGGTTGGCAAGGGAAATTTGGTTTCATCTAAGACAACGTCAGGGGAAATATAGACATGTCCAGTGGGAATGTCCTGGCACTTTACACCTTTATGTTGAGGCTATAGCCTAAGAAAACACATTGCTTCGATTAGAACACGAGTTTTTGATTGTTGTATGGTCTAAGATTTGGCAAGCACGCACAACCAAACACACAATGTGATATATAGTCTGGTTTAATATGGAGAAGTCTTCTTTGGTGTTTCATTGTTGATGACTCTACTAGGCAATATGTTTATCATATGAACCACGGTCATAAAATCTTCATCCTAGAAATTTAGGGGCATGGATGCAGCGGCGGCTAAGAGAGAAAGGCCAACTTCAACAATGTTATGTGCTTGCGTTCGGCAGACCCATTTCGTTGATGGGCATGTGGACATGACACATGATGAGAGATGCCAACGTTTTGGAAGAAGGAATTTAATTTTTCATATTCCCCTCTCCAGTTAGATTGGACAACAATAAATTTGCTATCAAATTTTGGTTCAACGAGAGCTTGGAAGTTTTCAAATAGTCAAAAAACATCGGATCGTTTCTTAAGTACATCCAAGAATATTAGCTATAGTCATCGACGAAGCTAACATGGTACGTGTGTCTACTAACAGAACTGGGCACAAGACCTCACACATCAGAAAATATGAGTTGCAAGAACTTTGTAGAAATACTAATGGAAATTGGATAAGGTAATTTATGACTTTTAGCTTACTGACAAGAATCACAAATTGTTTTAACATCACGCTCACCAACAAATGAGAGCTTACTCTTCCTAAGCAATCGTTCAACTAAAGAAAAAAAAATGCATGCCCTAGTATGTCGTGCCACCTCGTCGATGAGAGTTTGTGACACCATATGCTTGCTTATTTGATCTTCTATACTCCGGAATCAATGGGTAAAGCCCTGAAATGTATCTACCTTGGTACAAAACCTTTTTCGTTGCCTGATGCTTGATCAAAAAGAAAAAAAGGGGTGAAACTCGAGGAGTGTTAATAACTATATGACCAACATGTTTAATCCCCACAGCTGATCTACTTTCCGTTTGCACTTGATCTTGGCCGCGACACTTTTTCTCGCATAGCTTCTCCAACTCACCGGTAATGTGGTTTGTAGCACCACTATCCACATAACATGCCGTGTCTACCCGACAAGAGGCTTTGGCAGCACCAGCAACCTTCTCATCTTGCGATCATCTTCCTCGAAGCGGTACCAATAGTCCTTTGCGGAGTGCCCGAGTTTGCCAAAGATCTCACACCGGAAGGCATCGGGACAACTTTTGGTGGAGTTGCGGCGACCCTTATTGTTGCTAGAGGAAGGACGACCGTCGGTGCGAGGTGCACCGCCACCACTGCTGAAGTTTCCGCTGCCATTGCCCTTGGCCTTGCTGCGCGGCGGGCCATGGTGGCCGATGCCACCATGACCACCACAAACGGCGGCGTTGGCAGATGATTTGACCCGGCGTTGTTGCCGGCGCCATGGAACAATACGCTGATAAAAGTTGCTCATCTGAGCAAATAGGTCATTAAGAGTGACCGCTTCGGTACGGGCGTCGAGGGCCAACACCAATGGCTGGTACTCCATGTCCAGTCCTGCGATGATGTAGGAGATCACCTCATCTTCATCCAGTGGCTTGCCAGCAGCAGCTAGTTCGTCGGCGAGGGAGCGCATGTGGGTGAAGTAGGGGCCCACGAACTTTGTGCCCTTCTGCGCGTTGGAGAGTGCGATGCGGATGTTGTTGATGTGTGATCTGGACTGTGACGTAAACATGCTCCCCACGGCAGCCCAGTGATCGTGCGCTTTGCAGACGGAAATCACCTGGACAAGAACCTCTCTGGAAAGATTATTCAACAAATACGGGAGTACCTGTTAATCTTTCCGAACCCAAACTTGATGGAGAGGGTTTGAAGCGGCTTCCTCCTTGCCTTCTTTGTCCTTTGTGATGATGAACTTCCCCGTCTCCTTGACTGATCCCTTGACATTGCCGAAGACACCAGCCCCAAGCAGCTGCGACGTGATCCGTGCACGTCATAGGACGTAATTCATCCCCGTGAGCTTCTTTGTAACCTGACCATTGAGGCCAGACAGAGGGACGCTGGTGGAGGAGGACATGGCGAGCTAGGTGATGGGAGTAACAGGATGGAGGCTAGATGAAGCGGAAGAGGGAGGCTCTGATTACCATGTGAAGATTGTCTTAAGCGTTTTGACCTCGATGCGAGGGGACGAGCTGTGTGTTTGTAGGTAGGGGCACAACTCCCTATAGCGCATACATTGGAGAAGACTACAGCTTAGAAATGGCTACAAGCAGGGGCGGAGACAGGGGGGCGAGCAGGGGCCAGACCCCTGCCAATCGCTCCCCCCACCCCCCCCCCCCCCCCCAACGATTTCTAGCAGGTATTAGTATAGGTAGTATACTGTAGATGTGCTAATTGGCCGGAGATAATCACATCATTAGCCCATATAAGATTTTTCTAGGGAAATTAGCACATATAAGTACTAATATAATACTATCCTAGACCGTCCGAAACCCAATAGCCCATGTCATTGTCATGTGGTTGTGGCCTTTTGTTGTTTGCCCCATCCGATCGATTCTTTGATGATCCTGTGTCCTCGCACTAGGTCTAGAGCGATGTTTGCAGCTTCCGCCCAGCCGCCGGCTGCCCGGCTGCCACTCCCGCTCCCGCGCAGGTAAGGCGCTCACCACGCCGCCGACCCTACCCACCCTATCGGCTGTGTTGATCTGTCGTCTTTGTCCGCTGTTTGTTCAGTGTCTAAGGACCGAGGCAGGAGGAGGAGGCTTCATTAGATCAGAGTTTTACCGGGAGAAAAGAAGATCAGATAGAGGAAGGTACTAGTACGTACTTGTAGCTATCAGTTATTATGAATTAAAATCCTACTATCCTAGTATGATGCGTTAGTGCTGTATATAAAATAGTGAATTAATCTATGAATCATGGTGATTGCATTAGGATATTGGATCTGCACAATTTAGCAACTGAACAAACGATCAAGGAAATTGGCTCTACCATACATCCTTGCCACTTCATGCTCTTTCTGCAAATTTTGGTGATCAATTGCGGATTAGATCAGAGGCGACGTCGGCGCGATCGTGAGCTCGTTAATTCTTCGGCCAACTAGGCAAGGTTAGCACAACTAACAACTGATTGCTCATCCCGATCAGTTCCCACCTCATACCTATCAAATTTGTACATCAAATTTCAATTCTTTTAATTATGTGACTTGTGATGTTACTTTTATGATTTATATTTATCAAGAGAAAAGGGTCGCCAAACACCAGAAATATTATTTCAGCTTAATTGTCGAGGGCATGTTTTCAAAGTAAAACGAGAGACAACTTGCTTGAGCATTGCATGAAAACTTGCTTCGAAAGGAATTTACAACTGAATTCTCTTCTAATGAAATTGTCAATATACTTTCTGTAATTGATAATCACCGAGATTATATAACTAATTCAGATGTAACTACCACATGTCTATACTCTATAGCAATGAAGCGGTATTTTTTTTTCAACTTTGCTTGCCTCCCCTATGTCCAAATCCTGGCTCCGCCCCTGGCTACAAGGAGATAGGGATAGCTACGGTTAAAAGAAATAAACATCACAACAACAGGATGCTATCTATTTTTAACAGAGACATCTCTCAAATTGTCAATACACTTTTTTTTGAAAAGGAGGTTATCCCCTGGCCTCTGCATCAAAAAGATGCATGCGGCCATTTTATTAATAAGCAAATAGTTCAACAAAGTCTTCAAGTCTCAAAAAGCAAAAAAGGCACACAAAGAGCTAAAAATATGAAAATAGGATAGCCACAACCGGCGGAATAAAGATAGATAGGAAACTAAATACCTATCCTATTACATGACCACCATCCAAACCGATTGAAAATAGTCCGCGCTACTGTCTCCCATCGGATAGAATCCAGTAACCATACACTCCCTGGCATCCGTCAAAGTGAGTAGCGACCACATACCGATCAATGTAGTGTCCCAGAAAACAACCTGCAAGAAATGAATATGTGTTGTTCTGTTAAAAACCAAATCGTTCCTGCGGTTCCATATAGCCCATAATAAAGCACATACTCCTACACGGATATGTTTCGTTATTTCTAGCTCAACTTCATTTAGCCACGTCCCAAATAATGTGTGGATGCTATTTGGAGGAGTAATGTTAAACGCTATATGAACAGACCGTCATAAAATTTTGGCTATTGGGCAATCAAGAAACAGGTGTTTGATAGATTCATCATGATCACAGAAACTACATCTTCGAGATCATGTCCAGTTACGTTTTGCCAAATTGTCCTTAGTGAGAATGACTTGTTTGTGGACAAACCACACGAACACTTTAATGTTTAAGGGCACTTTGACTTTTCAAATATGCACAAATCGAGGGATAGAGCCAGAGTTGATAATATCCAAATACATGGATTTTATCGAAAACACTCCATTCTTGGTTAGTTTCCAGTGCAACTGATCTGGCTGTTGAGAAAGGTGAACATCCATCAATCTTTTCACAAGATGGAACCAAGCTTTCGGTTTCCCGCTAAAGTTCTCCTGAATTGAATATTGAGAGGATTGGACTGCAATACTGTTGCAACGTAAGCATCTCTACGCCGAACAATATTAAAGAGAGAAGGATATTGGATAGTTAGATGCGTCTCTCCTAGCCACCTATCCTCTCAAAATCTCGCGGAAGTACCATTACCAACGATAAATTTGGTCCTATAGAAAATGGCTGATTTCACATGGTGCGGTACACAATGTTTAACACTTGCTTCTTCCCCACCGATTGTTACTGAAAAAGTCACCATGTACGGCCATATCCTCCCGCTAGCACGTCCCTTCACAGCGATGGTTGCACAAGCATTCATGAACCATGTCTACCGCCTACATGAGTGAATGGATCCCTAGTTTTCCCTTCTGGTATTACAGGAATACATCGATAACTAACTTTATGCACTACTAAATCAGAAGAGGAATACAGTACATACGTAAGGTCTCGGCCTCTTGGAATCATACAGTTAGAGTCTTAGATATTTCAGTGAGATAGTTGTGCGCTCCGATATATTATAGGGCCACTCCCAGACTTTCTCTAGATGGTGTGCCTTTGAAGGTTCAGATTGTTAAACATCGTTATGTACAGGAGATATGGAGCGGTTGGTACGGCGCGGTACATCATAGAGATAAGTCTAGGAAGTAGTTTGCATAGAGATATTCTTGTAACTATCTTCTCTTTATCTCCTCTTTCTTGTTTCTCAAAATATGTACCGATCTCTCTTATCTCTTCCACATGTAATCTTCTCCCTCGGCAATATATAAGCACACGCCGCCCCTCGTCAAGGGCAAGGTGTTTTCCGCTCGCACATGGTAATCAGAGCCCCTCTTCTTCATCTCATCTAGCTACCAGAACCACCTGTGTCGAAGCCTCACCATGTCTTCCTCCTCCGGCGCTTCCTTCCACCCTAGCCTCATTGGCCAGGTCATTGAGAAGCTATCCTGCACGAACTACGTGCTATGGCGTACGCAGATCATACCGCAGCTGCGTGGCGCCGGGGTCTTCGGCTATGTCGACGGCACCCATCCGGAGCCGGCGCGCCTCCTCGTCACCACCAAGGAAGGCAAGGAGACGTCAACGCCCAACCCTCTCCACCCGATCTGGGTCCGAGAGAACCAGCAGGTCCTCGGCTACCTGCTGAGCAACCTCACCAAGGAGGTGCTCCTCACGGTGACCACGGTCACCACCGCGGGCGCGCTCTAGACGATGCTCGCGGGCATGTACTCCTCGCAATCGGTGAGTCGAATCAACAACATCCGTACCTCTCTCATCAATGCGCAGAAGGGCCACCTCTCCGTCGCCATCTACTTCGCCACCATGCGTGGCTACGCCGATGAGCTGGCTGCGGCGGGCAAGGCCATCCTCGACGACGAGCTCATCTCCTACATCATCCACGGGCTCGACGCCGACTACCAGCCGCTGGTCTCTGCCCTGGATGCCCGCGTCACGCCTGTCACCATCGATGAACTCTTCGCCATGCTGTCAAACTTTGACCAGCGGATGGCACACTTCCACGGCAACGGCGGCGGCAGCTTCAAGTCTTCCGCAAACTCGGCGTCTCGTGGTCGTGGTGGCTCCTCTCGCCGCAGCGGTGGCGGCCGTGGCAGGGGGGAGGTCTGGCAGTAGCAACGGCGGCGTCTCCAACACCCGCAACGGCGGGCGCAACTCCAACAAAAATCGCCGCGGGGGTGGCAACCCTCGTGCACGTCCCGATGCTCCACGGTGCCAGATATGTGGCAAGATGGGACACACAGCAAAAGATTGCTGGTACTGCTATCAAGAGGATGACGACTCCTCTCAAGATGATGACAAGGTGGCGGCGGCCGCAGATGGCTCCTACGGAGTCGACACCAACTGGTATGTCGACAGTGGCGCCACCAACCACATCACCAACGAGCTCGAGAAGGTGACCATGAAGGAGAAGTACCGTGGCAAGGACCAAATCCACACAGCTAGTGGTGAAGGTATGGAGATCCGTCACATTGGTCATTCAAATTTTAGTACCCCTTCTCGTAGAATTCATCTTAGGAAAATTTTGCATGTTCCTAATGCCGACAAAAGTCTTCTTTTTGTCTACAAAATTGCTCTTGACAATCATGTCTTTCTTGAATTTCACCCCTTTTTCTTTTTGATCAAGGATCAGGTGACGAAGAAAATTCTCTATCGAGGTAGATGTGTTCGTGGGCTCTACCCGTTGATTCCGGAGCTTAGGAGACTAAATAAACAAGCTTGTGGTGCTATCAAGCTTTCATCCACACGATGGCATGATCGTTTAGGACATGCTTCTTTTTCCTTAGTTGAAAAATTACTTAGAAAGAATAACCTCCGTTTGTTGGTGAGCGCAATATTGAAACTATTTGTGATTCCTGTCAACGTGCTAAGAGTCATCAGCTACCCTATCCTATATCAACTAGTGTGTCTACCAAACCACTACAATTAATTTTTTCCGATGTTTGGGGTCCTGCCCCCAACTCAGTTGGTAGACATACGTATTATGTAAGCTTTATTGATGACTACAGCAAATTTTCTTAGATTTATCTGCTTAAGAAAAGATCCGATGTCTTTCAAGTCTTTAAAAATTTCCAAGCACTCGTTGAACGCAAGTTTGACAGCAAGATAATTGCTGTCCAGTCAGACTGGGGGGGAGAGTATGAGAAATTAAACTCTTTCTTTCAAACTCTTGGCATCTCCCATCTTGTGTCATGCCCTCACGCTCACCAACAAAACGGCTCAGCTGAACGCAAGCACAGGCACATCGTTGAGGTTGGCTTAGCTCTTTTAGCTGGCGCCTCCATGCCTCTCAAATTCTGGGATGAAGCTTTTCTCACTGTCGTTCATATCATCAACATGCTTTCCAGTCGTGTCATCAATAATGAAACTCCAGTAGAACGACTTCTCCACACCAAACCCGATTACACATCTCTTCGTGTCTTTGGGTGTGCATGTTGGCCCAATCTTCGTCCATATAATCAACACAAACTCATGCTTCGCTCAAAACAATGTGTGTTTCTTGGATACAGTGTTCAACACAAAGGTGTAAAATGCCTTGATGTATCTACGGGACGAGTTTATATTTCCCGTGATGTTGTTTTTGATGAAACGAAATTCCCGTTTGCTGACCTTCATCCCAACGCGGGTGCTCTGCTTCAAAAAGAAATTCTCCTCTTGCCATCTCATCTCTCTGGCCTTGATCATGGGGGAAATACTTGTGATGATTCAATGCTGACTAACCCTCCTAATGGCACAGAAGAGTCTTCTGGTGATGTTCCAGGAAAAACCAGCGACGAAAATGGCGACGCGATCAGTTTCCAGGCGCCATATTTGCTGTGTCGTGGCCCAGGGAGCAAATCCCCTTCAGGATCAGCGCCAGAACAGGCACCCAGGCGATCCGCCCCGGGATCAGCGCCCGCAGACGCGTCAGCCTCGACAGCAGCAGAGTCTGCTGCGCGTGCGGGCTCCCATCGCTCCGCGCCTGCCACGCGCCAGCTTGCGGCTGGCGGAAGCCCCGCCTCGTCTCCGCGCCAATCGACAGATGCCACGCGGCAGCAACCTGATGGCCCAGGCAGGGCGCGGTTTGGCGACCAACCGCGGTGCTACACAAGGCGGGCCCAGGCGCAGTCGATCGGCGCGGATCGCAGCGTCCTGGTGCAGCCGACCGGCGCGGATCCCCGTGCTGATTCGCCTGGCCAGGAGGACGCGGGATCCGATGCTGATCTGCGGGGCCCCGCGCAATCATGGGCTCGTGATGAACCGACCGGTGTGCCAGGTGCGCCGGGATCTTCTACGGCTGCTGCGACGTCTTCATCAACTACTGAAGCCACAGAAGATCAGGTGCAGCTGGCGGGCGAATCAGTCTCGGGATCGCCCGTGGCAGGAACTCCTGTGCGCGATTCCGGATCCTCTGCGCCAGCTGACTCTGCAGCACCAGCTCGGCGGTTCACACGGCTGCAAAAAGGTGTAACTAAACCTCTCAATTATAAACATATGAGCAAATATGGTCTCGTCTGTGCCGGTACAGATGCACAAGTTGAACCCAGAACTTTGGACGAGGCTTTTGGAGATGAAAAGTGGAGAAAAGCAATGATGGAAGAATTTATGGCACTGAAAAAGAATAAAACATGGCATCTAGTTCCTCCACGGCAAGGTAAAAATCTCATAGACTGTAAGTGGGTGTTCAGAGTTAAGAGAAAATCTGATGGATCTGTTGACAGATACAAGGAAAGGCTTGTTGCCAAAGGTTTTAAACAGAGATATGGGATTGATTATGAGGATACATTCAGTCCAGTGGTGAAAGCTGCTACCATTCGTCTTGTTCTATCTATTGTTGTCTCTAGGGGATGGAGTTTCAGGCAGCTAGATGTACAAAATGCGTTCCTTCATGGTGTTCTGGAAGAAGAGGTCTACATGAAACAGCCTCCTGGTTTTGAGAGTAAGTCTAATCCATCATTTGTGTGCAAACTTGATAAAGCACTCTATGGCTTGAAGCAAGCACCAAGAGCGTGGTACTCACGTCTCAGTCACAAGATGCAATCACTTGGTTTTGTTCCTTCCAAGTCAGACACCTCACTGTTTATTTACAATAAGCTCAACACATGCATATTTGTTCTCATCTATGTTGATGATATTATTGTCACAAGCTCATCTAGTGAGGCCATTGCATCATTGTTGAAGGATCTAAGTGCAGAATTTGCTCTTAAGGATCTTGGAGATTTGCATTTTTTCCTTGGAATTGAAGTGAAGAAACACAAGGATGGACTTCATCTCTCTCAAGAGAAGTATGCAACTGATGTGGTAAAAAAGGCAGGGCTGCAAGGTTGTAAACCATCCTTCACTCCATTATCCAGCACAGAAAAATTATCTCTTACAGAAGGGCAACTCTTGAATCAAGAGGACAGTACAAAGTACCGAAGCTTAGTAGGTGCACTTCAGTACTTGACTTTAACAAGGCCTGATATTTCTTTTGCTGTTAACAAGGTATGTCAGTTCTTGCATGCTCCTACTACTGTGCATTGGACTGCTGCAAAACGCATTGTCAGATATGTGAAACATACCTTGAGCATTGGTCTTAGTTTCAGCAAGTCATCTTCAACTCTTGTCAGTGCGTTTTCTGATTCTGACTGGGCAGGCTGTCTGGATGACAGACGCTCTACTGGTGGATTTGCCATATTTTTTGGGCCAAATCTGATTTCATGGTGTGCAAGAAAACAGGCTACAGTGTCTAGATCTAGCACAGAGGCAGAATACAAGGCCTTAGCGAATGCCACAACTGAAATTATATGGGTGCAGTCAATGTTAAAAGAACTTGGTATACGCAGTTCTCAAGCTCCATGTCTGTGGTGTGACAATCTTGGTGCCACCTACTTGTCTGCCAATCCAGTCTTTCATGCCAGAACAAAGCATATAGAGATAGATTTTCACTTTGTCAGAGAAAGAGTTGCACGAAAACAGCTTGATATTCGGTTTATTCATTCCAGAGATCAAGTTGCAGATGGATTTACTAAAGCCCTGCCTATGCGAAGCTTTGAAGAATTTAAGCATAATCTCAACCTCATGAAGTTGTGATTAAGGGGGAGTGTTAAACATCGTTATGTACAGGAGATATGGAGCGGTTGGTATGGCGCGGTACATCATAGAGATAAGTCTAGGAAGTAGTTTGCATAGAGATATTCTTGTAACTATCTTCTCTTTATCTCCTCTTTCTTGTTTCTCAAGATATGTACCGATCTCTCTTATCTCTTCCACATGTAATCTTCTCCCTCGGCAATATATAAGCACACGCCGCCCCTCGTCAAGGGCAAGGCGTTTTCCGCTCGCACCCAGATCACATTGATCTGGACACATCCCCGGCTCCGTTGTTAGTCCTCCTGACGGTGACCCTAATAGCCATCGAGCCGCCACCTCAACGCGATGATGTTAGTATTGAGGAAAGCGACTCCAATAGCTATCAATTGGCCAAAGTATGATGGCGCATGGCGCCTCATAGACCCGCTGCCGCTGACAACCAGTGTGGTCTTGTTGAGTAGCGAGCCTGCGATAAGATCAATAAGTTAGCAACATGTGGATGCACAAATTCAAGAATTTTCATTTTTAGAGAGGAATCTGATCTTACAGTTATAGTCCACCCAACCCAAGCGCATCTTCTCCAAGTCGTACACAAATATTTTATCACGTAAAACAAGATCTGACACAAGAGGGGCTTGTCCGTTAGTAAAAGAAAATATTGTGCTTAAGATCTTATGATTGGAAAATTTACTGTAATTAGTTGCTAATGTGAATCAAGTTCTCGAATGTCTTTTCAAGTAAATTTGGCCATGGTTGCATACTTGCATAGTGCATAGTCAGTGTTCATATCAATATAATTCCAGATCTTTTTTAAACATGGACTCGAAAGCCATAATCACTCTAGGAGACTGGGACGACTAAATCTCATAGCTAGATGTGCAGCTTATAGTAGACAACTAACCTCCAAGTACAGTGGTATGCTCGTAACCCTCGATGTCCTTGCTCCGTTGAAAGGCAATGCACCACATTTCGAGGTCGTCCTGGAAAACATGATATGTTATTGTTACATTATTTGAGGCAAAGTCTCCACTACGAGTTCACCAGAAATGCAATTGCAAAGAATAATAAGGCTAGCATCGTAATGTTTCAGAACTTACATAATAACCCTCGAGCACAAGATAGTTTTTTGGCCCCACTGTCATTGGAGCACCACCCTCAGAATATAGTGTCACTACCGGAAGTAGTGAGACATTGCTAGTGGATCAGTAAAATAATTTGTCAGATAATTTAAAAAACTTGAAGGACATGAAATTCTTTAGCTTATTTCCACAAAAGTACCTGCTGGAAACTTTATAACATTGGATCCCAGTATTCGTTACATAAGACTGTGCAGATCGAGGAACAGAATGATTTATCTGCAAATAGTCAAATACTAATTATTACGGTTGGAGTGGCAAAATAAAATTAATTAAATAATCTTAACTGATCAATTATTGTTCTTCAACAAAGAAAGAAAAAAATTTGTCACATGAAGAACTCACTTCCTTAATAAGTCGATCATAGACTTCGTCCACAAGGTAAAATGATGATGCTCCTGAAACCACAAACGTTCCTTGCGTATCCGATGTTGTAAATAAGGAAGGGTTTATGTGCACCTTTTTACCATTGACAGCAATGCTCTTCATATTCAGGCTGTAACGAGGCCTGTATTTTATTCAGAAAAAGTCGTCGGTATGAAAATTCAGAAAGTTATACTGGTAATGCTTGACTCTACATTCCATGGCACAATGATAAGCTAGTTCTGTTTGTTGCTCTAACCGCATAGGCCAGCACAAGTTTTTTTGAGAAAACTGAAATGGACGTGTAAAAAGAGCATCAATGTACACACCCTATTTGCAAATTAAAATACTGTGCAACTAAATTAAAATTTAGTGTTGGTAAATTAAAGATTGTGCAAATAAATAGAACTAACAGCTCTACTCTAGCAAGATTAAGATAAGGTGTTACTCCCTCCGTAAAGAAATATAAGAGCATTTGGATCACTAAAGTAGTGATCTAAACGCTCTTATATTTGTTGACAGAGGGAGTAGTAAAGAAAAAAAGAACGAGATAAGGCAATGATGTTGTGATATTCTGAGGTCGAAATAGTTCCACCATACTTCCACCATACAGGGACCAAAATAGATCCGTGCAGAATAATGAATTTGAAATTCTGAGGTCGAAATAGTTCCAGGAAAAGGAACCTACTTTGATGGAACAAGTGGAGTAAATACAAGTCCAGGCTCCACAACTTCACCAAGAATAAGGATGCCACCGCCGTCGTCTGAACTTTTCAAGCAGTGAGAGAAAGCCTTAGGAGAAACCCCCTGAGAGCTCAGTTGCAATAAAACAGATGGCGCATCCTTCCCAAACCCCATAAATCCATCTGTTGGCACCTTTCCTGACAGCGAGTTGCTACATCTGCTTAAGTTGATACTTATTAGCAATAAGTTTCCTAAAGTCCATTAGCTCATATAGAATTAATAAGATGCATGACTCGAAGAGAAATGTACCCAAAAATGACAGAGGCAGAAGAGACGGTGGCCGACTCATTTTTATTTTCCATGACAGTGCCGAAACGCATGACATCAGACACGTAATACCCTTCCGTGGTAGTTTCACCAGCATACGCCTGCGAATAACCACATTGGTTGCTTGTAGTGTTCGACGCCTGACAGACAGAATGCCCTGTTTTGTGGGCTTCTTTACAGATGTCATCAGAGCATGATATGTTGGATGACGTTGAAGAATCGTTGGGGCTGTACAAGGAGGCCTGAAAGAAATAGAATGATAAAGCATGAGTGCATCGCAAAGGAGAGAAAATATAATCCAAAAGTAGATGCCTTCTTCAATCAAATGAATTTTGAAAATATAATCATCTTACATCAAGTTGACCTGACGACGGGCAGCCAGTGCAGGGGCTGCATCTTAGCCACATGAGGTTGCTACCGGTGTCGAATTGCAGAGAGTACTGTTTCGGTGGGTTGCCCAATGTCACGCGGGTATAATACATTCTGCAAGTTAATTCAAACTTCAGAATCCAGCTATAATAATAACAAAAGATTGCCATAAGATGAAGTTGATCAATCAGAACACAGTGGTAACGTAAAACTGAAAAACAAACACGGATATGCGAAGGGGGAAAGAATAGTTTCGTTTTATGCTTCCCACGTTGATATAGAAGAAAATAAATTCATTACATGCAAGTGAGTTTAAAATCTCAGTAATATGTTAAAAATCTTGGTGATGAGACCTCATCACGAACACCGGCATGGCAGCAAATTAACATGCTAGTTTCTGGGATACAGAGAAGCCACGAACGATGGTTCAGAGTTGCAGAACCAAGTAACAATCTCAGTTGGAGAATGCTAACTAAATCAGAGAAAGCTCAGAACGAGTGTCTCTTGATGAGATTCGTCCATAGGCTGTTTACTGCACATGACACCCCCTGGACAAAATGTGTCATGGCTGCTTATTTCAGGGGGGAGGATGTGGGTACAGAATTACATGTGCAAGCAAGACTTGGTCTCAAATCAGTGTTCTTATACAAATGGACGATCAACGGCCCTCTCTGTTTTCAGTTTCCAGCTCTGTTCTCCCATGCCCTGAGATCTAAAATTTCAGTCGCCGAATATAGAAGATGAAGGGCTTCAGAGTTTCACAGTTTGTACATGCAGAGTAAAAGGAAAAAAGGATACAGTCGATTGATTCCATTCTCTCTTCTCTTTGTTTTGCTTTGCTAGTTTGTATAGTCTGTAAATCTCAAGCCGTACGAACTGGTGAGAACTATACTGTGAAACAGAGAAATCAGATACCAGAGCATCGACCGGTATAAAACAGAGGAAAATCGTCACGGAAATCAGAGAAATGTCCCATCCTTTCCCCCTATATACCACTCTTCTCTGCATGCCACTGTATTATACTGATCAAAAGAAACAACGCGCTGCAGCCGAACGGAGGCCAAAGATTGATCAACCACACTACACTGCAGCTTCAGACCGAGGCAGCAGCCGTCGATTGAGCTAGCTCCGCTAATTGATGTCCGAGTTGTTCCACGATTCAACCGTACGGAAGCCAGAAGTAGGCAGATCGTGCAGAGCAACTCACCCGGGCTTCCGCAGCAGATCGAACTCCGGCGCGCCGCTCCTCCTAGCCAGCCGCGCCCGGTCCAGCTCCAGGAGGTGCTCCAGCCGCGCCGCTTTCAAAGGCACGGCGCGATGCAGAGGAAGCACCGGCGCTGGCACAGCAGCCGGCTTGGCTAGAGCAGCTGCGGCGGCGGCGGCCAGGAGCACAGCCGCTCTTACACACACAGCTTCCACTGGTTTCATCGATCGGGGATAGGACCTAGATTTTGCAGAGGAGCGGCGACGCAATGGGGAATGTGCTGCTCAGTACGGCGCACCTAGGGTTCCGCTTGTGATGCTTAGAGGACGGAGCGCACGCACGCCCTCCTCCAAGCGGGCGCCATGATTTTTTTTTTTTGTTTTTTGTTTTTGTATCGCCACTCGCCAGTTGCGCTGTCAAAAAAATAAAAATTCTCACCTCTCATTTTCCTTTTTCAGCCTAAGGTTTATTTCTTTTTGAGTTTTCCATGACACGACATCAACACCCCACGCGACCCCCTCACGACGCCTCCCCAGGGCGCCGCCAGGGGGAAAACATAGCGCCACCAGTAGCGGATCCTCATGGCGGCCCTTCCTTCGGCCGCTACCACCGGTGTAGGTCGCGGTGGAGGCCACCCTGGCGCCGAGGGGCCGGGGCGATGGATGCAACGCGATGGTTGGGGCGGTTACATTGGGGAGCGTGCATGCAACGGCCAGGGTAGGAGCACAATGTTGCTACCATAGCTCGACCGCGCGCGCGGGGGGGAGGGGGGGGGGGGGTTTACAGTGGGGCCCACTTATCAGCAGGGCTGGTTTGGACTGGCCCCTGCTACTACAACATTATACCTGTATCGCTGGGTTTTGGCCCGCGATACTGCTACTTAACAGTAGCGTGTGGCCCTTACCCCACGCTACTGCTAAGCATCTACCTATATTATTTTCCCTAGTAGTGACATCTTGCTTAAAGCGTTACTCTGTTTGTTATGAACTTAATACCATAGATGCATGCTGGATAGTGGTCGATTGGTGGAGTAATAGTAGTAGATGCAGACAGGGGGTCGGTCTACTTGTCACGGACATGATACCTATATACATGATCATTACCATGAATAATATCATAACTATGCGCTTTTCTATCAATTGCCCAACAGTAATTTATTTACCCATCGTATGCTATGTGTTCGAGAGAGAAGCCTCTAGTGAAAATTATGTCCCCCGGGTCTACTTTTATCATATTATTAAAATAAAAAATACTTTGCTGCAATTTTGTACTTCTTATTTTAATTTTTATCTATCTATCACTATCATAATTGATCCTTGAAACTAACGAGTTTAAGGGGATTGACAACCCTCTTGCCCATGTTGGGTGCAAGTATTTGCTTTTCTATGTGTAGGTGCCGAAGACGAAAGTTTGCTTGGTTCTCCTATTGGTCCGATAACTTTTTTTTCTCACTGAGGAAATGCTTGTCTCTACTGTACTGCTTCTCCCCTCCTCGTCGGAGAAAATTCCAACGCAGCTTACAAGTAGTAATTTGTTATGAAGATCATGGCAACCGGTGTATAGACCCAGTATGCACAAGAGTGTAAGGTAGTATCATAGCAAAAATAGTGATCATGTGAAATAACACAAAATAATATAGTAAGAAGACAGAGTAAGTAGAACTAGAGACGGTCCCTTTTTATATTAATCCAAATTCAGTAACACTGTCAATGGAAATACCGTTCTCCGTCTGATCAGAGGGAGTAACACTAAAGCCATTCCTCAAAACAAAAAACTAAACTAAAGCCACACCGTTTTTTTTTGGATCAGAGGGAGTAACACTGTAAAATAGTTTTCCTCTCAAGGTAAAGGAGCCTACAAGATTTCAGTGGTGAATAAGTGCGCCTCCCTCCACCTTTTGATAGCAGGACTTGTCATTCCGCGACGGTGGCCGGTGACAGCAATATGAAGAGGGAGTCAAGGATGGAGCATTTGCAATGGTGGAGCTAGGGTTCCTCAACATTGCCTGTAAACCGATGCGAGGGTACGAGAGCCATCAAGTGTCACTCTTTGTAAAAGCAGTATTGTTAGCTTATATGAATAAATTTTAGTAAGTAATCAAATATTTTTGATGTGATATATCTTGTGCTATATAATAATGTCGTGAATTTTTTCTTACATTTTTTTAACTAAATAACTTTTTAATACTACATTATCATTATTTTGTACCAGCGGAATAAAAAATGTTTCTTTTTAAGAAAATTGTGTAAATAAAATATATATAGAAATATACTAGAAATATTAAACAGCCCAGCTAGCTGACGAATTTGCTTGTGTAACCCCACTCCACTATTCCCTGCATGACGCACCAACCGAAATCGTGCACGCTATATGAGGTGACACAATGCTTCCCTTTACCAACCTTTTTTTCCTTCTATTTCTGTGTTTTTCTTTCAATTTTTTTATTTTTATTTTTCTTTACTTTTATTTTTTCATTATATTTTTCCATTTTAAATTTCATGAACACTCTATGAAAGACACGAATAGTTTTCAAATTTGTTACCATTTTCAGTTTCTAGAACATTTTTGAAATTCATAAACTGTTAAAAACTTAGGGAAGTTATTTTAAATTTATGAAATTTCTTAAACTCAGAAACATTTTTCAAATTCATAGTATTTCCTAATTCATGAATATATTATTAATTCACGAACAATTTTGGAAAATCCAAGTTCATTTTTAAATTCATGGCCATTCTTTATTCATGAAAATTACTTTAATTTGCAAAAGATAAATAAATTATAGAGTATTTATATTTTTGAACATTTTATAAAATTTGAGATTTTTCTGAAATTCATGAACATTTTTCAATTCACGGACATTTCTTGAAATCCAATAACCATTTAAATTTTTGAAAAATATAATTTCATGAACTTTTTTTAATTTCACAATCGTTTTAAAATCCATAATATTTTATAAATTCAGCAAATTTTTTAAACTCGTCGACATTTTCATAAAAAAATGAATTATTTTTCAAATTTGTGACTTTAAAAATGCTGAAACATTTTTAAACATCACGAATATCTTTTCGAAGTCGAGAAATTCTGAATCTGTTTAGTTCCGGGCTAAAAACTGATGGGTCATTGGAAACCTGAAAAAAATCGTTGAAAAGCACAGTAGAAAATCACACATACATTGATGACCTGCGCAAAGCAATGGGCTCTCATGCATAGAGATTCCATGTATCCTTTGAGAGCATATATAGCCAAACTTCCTAAACAGAGTGGGCGGATTGCCCGATCACAAAACCATACCCCAGCTGGCCTCTCAAAATCGGCCGCGGACGTTCGGCTGAACGACACTCCTCAAACCCAGTCTAAATCTAAACGCTTGGATGCACCCCGGCGCATCTGTCACGTCGGACTGGCCTACCCAAACCCATATAAATCAGCACCCACACGCACCCGAGACCGCAGTCAAACCCCTCACCCCACTCACTTCTCTCCATCTCGCCCTCTCCATGGTGATAACGACCTCACGGATTGGGAGTCCTTGCTGCGCGACATGAAGCCGGACAACATGTAGGAACTCGCTCTCCACATCGTACCGTCCTGGTCACGACTGAACGGGGGCGACAGCGAAAGCTCTAGCTCCACATAGTCCCCCGTCGCACGGTGACGCAGTGCTAGCGACGTTGCCGGTCCATCGTGTCCTCGCAGCTCTAATATCTCCGCGACACTAGACAATGCCACCACCCTGTGCGCATCCATCAACACATGTCCAGTGCCAAGACCCGTTGTGCCACGTGCCGAGACAGCCATTGCCAATGGGGCAGATGTCATACTGCACCACTTTCTGATCCAGATCATTGCCAACATCAACCTAACGGTGTTCACCAGCCAACTATCTTTCAAGGCAGCGCCTTCAAGAAACGAAATGTGTCGAAGGCGCCTTAGCTGCCCACCACAGTTAGGGCTTTCACCCGGGAGGCAAATGGCGTGATGAAGGTGGAAGCATATCTCATGAACGTCTTCATGGAGAAAAAACGGCGCCCTCAGGAGTCACCGCCTTTGCAGCCGACTAGTGCCAGCTAGGGATTTCTCCTGTCTTAATCCCCTAGTCCAGCTCCGCATCGAGGACCGGCAGGTCTTGTGACCTAGATCCGTACAAGAGAACACACCGAGCAGGGAGGAGAGAAGACCCCGATCTAGATCAGTCAACGACGGGCGAACACGACTACTTGCCACCCACCAGCACGACACTGTGCCGCCCCCTCCACCGGCTACCGAGGCCGCCAACCAGTGGGCCATTGTGACCCAACGCGCACCGACGCACAGCCACGGAACTGCTGCCCTACAGCTCGGGCACCGCCATGAGAAGAGCCCCTGCCACCGCTGTCAGCCGCACGGGCTTCGTCGGCGGCCTCCTTCGGCAGCAGCATGGCAGGAGGGGAGGGAATAGGTGTCGGCGACGCTAGGTTTCATGGGAGCGCCCGACTTGCCCTGGGCTGGGCGACGCGGGGCTAGGCCACTTTTCTAGAACCTTCGAGAAAAAATTTAGGAAGAAATATGCTTCGGTTCAAAGTTTACAATGTAGATTGAAAGGAAAGAAGTAACATTCCTAGTTGCAAAATGGTAACTCGTTCATAGAAAACTCTACAAAAGCCACCGAGCAATGCCCTGTATAGGAAAAAAATTATATGAGACCAGGTCTCATATAAATCAGGTGAGATCCGTCCTGATGGATGACATGTGGCATTCACAAATCACAAAGCATCTAATCTCTCCCCCCTGATTTCAGGTGGGGGTGAGGTGGATGCTTTGTGATTTGTAAATGCCACGTGTCATCCATCAGGATGGATCCATAACTCCCTGCATTTGAGGAAGGAGGATTGGGGATTAAGAACTTGAAAGCTAAGAAGGATTTTCTATCGACAGAATTACATGTGCAACTAAGACTTGGCCTCAAATCAGTGGACTCGTACAAGGGTGCAGGGAGGTCACTTGTACTACAACTGGACGACCAACGGCCCTCTCTGTTTTTCTGTTCTCCCATGCCCTGAGTCCTAATTGGCTGCAGTGTCGTACACTCTAGCACGCAGCGGGCACACACGCACGCACACACCGGCGACGAAGCTAAGGCTGCAGTGTCGTACTTCGGCAGCGGCGCCGCCATCCAGCGCACAGGGCAAGGAGATCGCCCCGCTGTGGGTGTCGCCGTTGTCGGCCATGTGGCCATCTCACGCAGACGAAGTGGGTAGCGGCGTTTCATCCCGCTGTTCCTGTGCATCAGCTGGCTTCGATCGGTACCATGCCAAGCGGCGATGGGCTGCCCAAATGAGAGACGAAAGGCCGGGTGGTACATGGTCGGATGGTCGTCGTGACCATGTGGAAGACATGGCGCGAGCCGCGAGGGCTCGGACTTGGCGCGGTGGTAGAGCGACGGATCGGCAACCTCGGGTGGCGGGACAGTGAACGGCCGACACCGACGCGGCAGTTTGTAACTACATGTAGTTAGTATAAGCAGGGATTAATCATTTAATTAACAACTAATCAACTAATTCTAACATATATGATAAGATTTTTTTTTTTTTGCGGGTGAAATAGCAATGTATTAATCAATCACAAAGTCCTTACAATCAACGGATGCTATTTCCATAACTTCAACTGGACCAGCTCCTAACCAAGTCATGGTCCTACCTTGGGTTCTAGCAAAACTAGCTAAGCTATGACTAGCTTTATTTTGAGATCTAGATATAAGGGAAATACAAGTTTTCCTTAGACCCAACAGGTGCTTGATCTCTCTGACAATTGAGGAGTATACCGACTGGTCGATCTCCAAGCTTGATATGAGCGTGACCGCCTCAGAAGAATCCAACTCCAACACTAGCGGCATGTCACATTGTTGTATTGCCAGGGACAAACCCTCCATACGTGCGCAAAGCTCCGCCTCGAGGGGATCCCTGCAAGAGTACAAGGCTCTGCAAGCCGAGTAGTTGATGGCACCCATATGATCACGCAGGATCATCCCCGCCCCAGCTTCACCAGACGCAGCAAAAGAGCCATCTGTGTTTACCTTGCACCAACCCTCATCCGGTTTCGTCCATCTTCGTTCTTCTTGAACTGCAGCATCGCTCCCCCTCTTCCTCGGGTTTTGCCATTCAACATAAGCTTTTCCCTTGGCCGGATCAGCTTGTGGGTTTTGCTTTATACCCAGCAAAGATTCCAAGTAGCTTTGCAAAAAACGTGTTGACACTTCCATTGGCGAGGCAGGCTTCGCATGAGTGAGCTCATTACGAACAAACCAACTTCTCCAAAAAAATCATTAGTACCATTGTGCGACCAAGCTCAGTAAGAGGACTCAACACATGTAGCAGCCATTCCTTTCCGTTATTCAGTATAGAAGTTATGTCAGGCAGCCTCCATACCTTAGCCATAGCCACAAACAGATCCCGCCCCAACTGACACCGGACGAACGGATGAAAATTATCCTCCTCTTCTATTCCACACACCGGGCATATACTCGTAGTCTCCAACCCAACCCGGTGTTTCTTCTTCCAGGTAGGAAGTGCATCAGTAGCCATCCGCCAAGCGAAGTGCTTCACTGCTGGAGGGGCACCGCACTTCCAAATGAAATCCCAGCAGGCGCGACTTCCTGAGGATGATGCACTAGACGAAGACGCAGTATCTCGATGATCCTCGTCGAAGGCCAACTCATATGCAGACTTAACCGAAAAGCTGCCATGCCGACCAGGTCCCCAAGCAATAATATCTCCCATCGACCTGGGTGAGGCGCGGATCTTTAAGATTTCCTGTACATCTGCTTCCACAAAGAAAGCCTGAAGAAGCTCCATATTCCATGACCCATTAGCATTCAGAAGACCAGACACAAAACGAATGCGGCATCGCCCTTGCGGAGAGATCGGTTTGTAAGAGTAGGGTCTAGGAATCCAATTATCTTGCCAAACCCTTATGCTTGCACCGTCACCAACTCTCCACAATAGACCCTTTTTCAACAACTCCAGCCCATGGCAGATAGCTTGCCATGAAGATGAACCGTTTCCGGAAAAAAAACTGTATCTTCCAACTTACCATCCGGGTAATACCGCGCTTTTAAAACCCTAGCACACAGGCTTTCCGGCTTGGTTATAAGTCTCCACGCCTGCCGAGCCAATAATGCTTGATTGAACAGCCTGAAATCACGGAAGCCAAGACCTCCCCTCTCCTTGGGCTGCATGAGATCGTCCCAATTCTTCCAATGTACTTTCCTCTTCCCCTTTGCCGACCCCCAGTAAAAATTCCGCACCATGCGCGTAAGATCATCACAAACAGAAAAAGGTACCTTGAATACACCCATGATGTATGTTGGGAGAGCCTGTGCAACTGATTTGATCAACACTTCTCTTCCCGGTTGCGCAAGGAGGCCATCTCCCCACTGTAACAATCGCTTGGTTAACCGAGTCTGAAGGTTCTGAAAACGGCCCTTAGACATCCGTCCCTCCGGTGTCGGCAGACCCAAGTACCGTTCCTCAAATAGCAAATTAGTGATTCCAAGCACTTCCCGTACTTCCTCCTGCCTCGCCGCGGGACAAGCATCCCAAACAGAATAGAACACTTATTAGGGTTTAGGCTCTGGCCTGTCGCCCTACTGTATACATCCAGCAAGGCATTGACCTCTCGCGCTTGTTCACCTGTAGCTTGAAAGAACAACAACGTATCATCAGCAAAGAATAAGTGGGACACACCAGGTCCTCGTCTAGCCACTTTCACCGGCGTGATGTCACCTGTAGCCACTTTGTTCCTCAGTAAAGCAGAAAGTCCATCTGCCACCAGTAAGAAAAGAAACGGGGATAGCGGATCTCCTTGCCGAAGCCCACGCATCGGTGTAAATGAATCCAAGAATGTTCCGTTTAGTTTGACAGAGTACCTCACCGACGTGACACAAGACATTATCCAGTCAACCCATCGCTGAGAGAAACCTAACTTTTGCATCATTTGCCTCAAAAAGACCCAATCAACTCGATCGTATGCTTTTGATAAGTCCAAGTTGTACGCACAGTAACTCCTTGTGGGATCCTTCTCCTGCTTAATATGATGGATACATTCAAATGCAACAAGTGCGTTGTCCATGATCATCCTTCCTGGGATGAAAGCACTCTGTTCAGGAGATATGAGATCATCCAATAAAGGCCTCATCCTATTCACCAAGCACTTGGAGATCACCTTATAGATAACATTGCACAGACTAATTGATCACCTTATAAGATATTAACGGTATAATAATCAAAACATGTACTCCCTCCATTCCTAAATATAAGTTTTTTTAAAGATTCAATTATGGACTACATACGGAGCAAAATGAGTAAATCTACACTCTAAAATATGTCTATATATATCTGTATGTAGTTTATAGTGGAATCTCTAAAAAAACTTATATTTAGGAAAGGAGTGAGTTAGTAACTGCATTAATCACACTCTTGAGTACAATAATCAAAGTGAACTCGCGAGATAATTAAAGTGACCACCGATGCTTACAATGAGCTAGTGACCACATAACCAGAGCAACTTACCCGGGCATGCCCAGCAGGCCGAACTATAACTTACCCGGATAGGGGGCATATTTGTGGGCGTAATATCACCTATGAGCCAAAGCCAATTACCGCATATATAGTTTGGTTGTAGAACACAAAATTAACATGGACAGGGGGCATATGCCCCCCCCCCCATGCTTGGATACGGCGCTCCTCTAATTTCCGCTCGTGGTGCTCAAAGGATGACAGAGCGCATGCACACCTCCAACGGATGCTTTCGTTTTTTGCATCGCCGTTTCTGGAAATATTCGCTTGGCCAAATAAGAATGAAAACATTGTGCAGACGACTGTTGCATAAATGCCTCCAGCATGATGCAACATCCAACAGACTCCCTCGACTTGCACACCCCCCCCCCCCCCCCCCCCCCCCCATGCTTGGGTACGGCGCTCCTCTAATTCCCGCTCGTGGTGCTCAAAGGATGACAGAGCGCATGCACACCTCCAACGGATGCCTTCATTTTTGCATCGCCGTTTCTGGAAATATTCGCTTGGCCAAATAAGAATGAAAGTACTTTGTAGACGACAGTTGCATGAATAATTCCAGCATGATGCAACATCCAATGGACTCCCTCGACTTGGCCTGGTGCATGGAAGACTCAGATGCAACATCGGGCAAACATTGGGCAAAATATGTTGTCCGCATAGCAGTGCTCAATAAAAATGCTCCATGCAGAGTACTATTATCATCATGACACATGCTCCACCGTAAAAAAATGTGTCCACAAAAGTTTGTTAAATAAAATTGACAGATAATTTTTTTGTGTGAATCGGGGAAATATTTCGTTTTTCCTCAATATATATATTTTTCGATAAATGACGCTTTTATTAACTCAAAATGTAGTATCAAGCGGATAGAAAGCATGATGAGCAACGACCGGCCTCTGCATATCTAACACACACATAGCCAACACAAATAGTCAGACAAAAATTAAATGAAGATCCAACATATCGGCAACAGAACAGTCATATGACCGACAGTATACCTAAGTCGAGGGAGGTGATGAACTGATCCGGAATTATGCTGCCATCCATGCTGGTAAAAACCTACATGGCCACCCGCTCCAACCGCATACACATCATCTTGAACAGTGATTGGTACTCCATTCTGTGCAACATAGATCACATACGAAGCGAGTATGTACAACAGAAAATATTCTGCAAAGGAGAACAATTTTTTGCTATCAAAAGCCAAATCATTTCTACATAGTCAAAGCGTCGATAACAAGACACACACTCCCACCCTTATTAGAGTTTGGAACCTATTTGGAATACTGTCTAATCAATGACCAAAAATATTGGCAACACTTATGGGCGGATACAAATTACGCTACTTGGATGACTGACCATGTAGAATGCGCAAACTTGCATTGAAAAAAAAAGTTGTCTGATTGTCTCGTCGTGAGTATAAAAACTAAACTTTTTTGCTTTCTTGCCAGTTGCGACGGGCGAGGCTGTATTTGGTTAGCACAACTCCCCTTTGATGATACCACATGAAGATTGTTATCTTTTAGTGGAGTCTTGGACTTCCAAATTTTCTTATTGTTATCCACTAGAACGTCTGAAAGCTTGAGCGCCCGGTACATCGACTCGACCGTGAAGGACCCAGATGTAGTGAGACTCCAGCGAAACTCATCCCGTCCTTGTGTCAAGTTAATCGACTCCAGTCTGGATAACAGATTTTGCCATGACATAAGATGAGGGCCAATCAAATCCCGCCTGAAAGCAATATCTGACGGGGATGAATTGTGCACCTGCGCAAGAGTATCATTCTTATGACGAACAATGCGGTACAAAGCTAGAGATTGTTCTCGAAGGCTCGCATTTCCTAGCCACTTGTCCTCCCAGAAATGAATCTCCAATCCATCTTCTATCGCATAAGATCCAAAGCGAAAAAGATGTTTCTTTGCCGTCATTAGCCCAGCCCAAAAGTGTGAGTGGCCAGCTTTCCAATAGGCCTGAGACATAGTTTTTTGGCCTACATACTTATTACGCAGCAAGGATTGCCATATGCCATCCTCAATAAGTAGTCTGACTACTCATTTACTCATAAAGACATCATTCTTGACCTGCAGGTCATGAATGCCAAGGCCTACAAAACACGCTTCATTTGGCTAGTCTGTACCTTTTCCTTTCATTGTCCCCTTGCAAAAAAATCTAGATCTGAAATAATCCGGCCTTTGTAAGACTCCCTTTGGGAGTTGGAAAAAAAGAAATCATATAGAGAATCATACTTGTGAGGATAGAATTGATAAAGACCAGTCGTCCTCCAACAGAGAGCAATTTGCCTTTCCAACTTCTCAATCGTTTCTCTAAACGCTCGTCTACATATTTCCACTCTGCATTAGTGAGACGCCAACAATGAATCGGAATTCCCAGATATTTAATTGGAAACTGGCCTTGCGCACAACCGAACAAGTCAGCGTGATCAGCTGCCGCCTCTCTGGCTTCTCTAAAGCAGAACAATTCACTTTTATGTAAGTTAACTTTGAGACCCGACATTTGCTCGAATGTAGCAAGAGTTTCAAGTTTCGAGCCTTGTCCAGGTCATGTTCCATAAAAAGAATCGTACCATCGGCATATTGCAGAATAGAGAGGCCGTCATCCAAAAGGTGTGGCACTACTCCTGCAATTTGACCATCCTGCCGCGATCAATCAGAATAGACAACATGTCAGCAACAATGTTAAATGACATTGGAGACATGGGGTCTACATAATCCCTTTTTTGTCTGGAAATAATGACCCACGTCATCATTGATTTTTACAGCTAGACAACCTCCAGTAACAAAACCTTGGATCCATCGGCGCCATTTATCGGAGAATCCTTTCATCCTCAGGGCTTGTTGAAGGAATGATCATTTGACCTTGTCATAGGACTTTTCAAGGTCAATCTTAAATACTAATCCACTCATGTTTTTTCGGTGCATCTCATGAACGGTCTCATGTAGGATTACTACTCCATCGAGTATATTTCTTCCTTGCATGAAGGCTGTTTGAGATGGCCGGACGACATGGTCCGCAACCGTGTTTGAGCCTATTAATAGCCACTTTGGTGAAAATCTTGAAACTGACATTAAGGATTCTCTGAAAAAACATGAGTGGAGTAGAATATGAGGTGCCAAATCTAAAGCAAGTGACTAGAAGATGAAGGGAACAAAAAATGAGACAATTAAGTAAAAATAAAATTATACATGAATAAAATTCTAAAAAAATGAAAAATAAAACCAGCAAAAAAAAGAATGTAAAAAAGAAAAGGAACTTGAAGAAAATTTAAAGGAAGGAAAACAATCTATACATTGGATTAAAATGGTGAAATAAAGTAAACAAAATAAATATTAACTGAACATTTTGTACAATAGTGTAAATAGAATATGAGGTGCGAATACAAGACAAATAATTTAGGAATATAAAACTAAATAAATATAAAGAGGAAACAAATATGATTAAAAAAGAAAAAATATAATGGAGGAGAAAATAGGAAAGAAGCTGGAGCAAAATATAAAAGATGAAAGAGCATCAGAATAATTTAATGAAATTGGAAAATAAAACAAAATATCATATATAATGACAAAGAATATTCAAATAAGGAAGAAAAGGGAATATACAATAAGATTTTTAAAACCGCCGCGAAAATACACTTAGTGGGTTGGCCTAATAAGACAGAAGGAGTGCGTACATGTAGGGTTGCTTCGTACTGCTATATGACTCTGAGTGGGCAACTACACTTTTTTGCGAGTAGTACCTCTCACACTTACTGGTTTTTCAGGCAAGCTATGAGCAATCCAATACAGGGCTATCCTGAGATATTGGGGACCCCGGATGAAACTAAAACTCGGGACCTTTAAAGTAAACATCATACAAATACTAATAAACATTGGCGCCACTTACATTGTTATTACCCATGTTATGTCAACATTTTCCTCTTGTTCAGATCTATAACTTCTAGTATCAGGAAACGTCTTACATTATGGAATACCTCAAACCGGTCGATCGGCGTAGGTGATCGGGCTATAGTCGACGACACGGTGTGGACTGATGTATGGTAGGACGTCGGGTTACGGTAACACACATAGCAGAATCGTTTTTACATCCAATACTAAAAAAAACAGTTCAAGGTTTGGATCATGTATTCAAAGATAAATTACCTCATTAACAATATAGCTTCATGGAATAGGGAATGGAAAATTTATGATAACATTATGGAATACCTCAAACCGGTCGATCGGCGTAGGTGATCGGGCTATAGTCGACGACACGGTGTGGACTGATGTATGGTAGGACGTGGGGTTACGGTAACACACATAGCAGAATCGTTTTTACATCCAATACTAAAAAAAACAGTTCAAGGTTTGGATCATGTATTCAAAGATAAATTACCTCATTAACAATATAGCTTCATGGAATAGGGAATGGAAAATTTATGATAACATTATGGAATACCTCAAACCGGTCGATCGGCGTAGGTGATCGGGCTATAGTCGACGACACGGTGTGGACTGATGTATGGTAGGACGTGGGGTTACGGTAACACACATAGCAGAATCGTTTTTACATCCAATACTAAAAAAAAACAGTTCAAGGTTTGGATCATGTATTCAAAGATAAATTACCTCATTAACAATATAGCTTCATGGAATAGGGAATGGAAAATTTATGATAACATTATGGAATACCTCAAACCGGTCGATCGGCGTAGGTGATCGGGCTATAGTCGACGACACGGTGTGGACTGATGTATGGTAGGACGTGGGGTTACGGTAACACACATAGCAGAATCGTTTTTACATCCAATACTAAAAAAAACAGTTCAAGGTTTGGATCATGTATTCAAAGATAAATTACCTCATTAACAATATAGCTTCATGGAATAGGGAATGGAAAATTTATGATAACATTATGGAATACCTCAAACCGGTCGATCGGCGTAGGTGATCGGGCTATAGTCGACGACACGGTGTGGACTGATGTATGGTAGGACGTGGGGTTACGGTAACACACATAGCAGAATCGTTTTTACATCCAATACTAAAAAAAACAGTTCAAGGTTTGGATCATGTATTCAAAGATAAATTACCTCATTAACAATATAGCTTCATGGAATAGGGAATGGAAAATTTATGATAACATTATGGAATACCTCAAACCGGTCCATCGGCGTAGGTGATCGGGCTATAGTCGACGACACGGTGTGGACTGATGTATGGTAGGACGTGGGGTTACGGTAACACACATAGCAGAATCGTTTTTACATCCAATACTAAAAAAAACAGTTCAAGGTTTGGATCATGTATTCAAAGATAAATTACCTCATTAACAATATAGCTTCATGGAATAGGGAATGGAAAATTTATGATAACATTATGGAATACCTCAAACCGGTCCATCGGCGTAGGTGATCGGGCTATAGTCGACGACACGGTGTGGACTGATGTATGGTAGGACGTGGGGTTACGGTAACACACATAGCAGAATCGTTTTTACATCCAATACTAAAAAAAACAGTTCAAGGTTTGGATCATGTATTCAAAGATAAATTACCTCATTAACAATATAGCTTCATGGAATAGGGAATGGAAAATTTATGATAACATTATGGAATACCTCAAACCGGTCCATCGGCGTAGGTGATCGGGCTATAGTCGACGACACGGTGTGGACTGATGTATGGTAGGACGTGGGGTTACGGTAACACACATAGCAGAATCGTTTTTACATCCAATACTAAAAAAAACAGTTCAAGGTTTGGATCATGTATTCAAAGATAAATTACCTCATTAACAATATAGCTTCATGGAATAGGGAATGGAAAATCTATGATAACATTATGGAATACCTCAAACCGGTCCATCGGCGTAGGTGATCGGGCTATAGTCGACGACACGGTGTGGACTGATGTATGGTAGGACGTGGGGTTACGGTAACACACATAGCAGAATCGTTTTTACATCCAATACTAAAAAAAACAGTTCAAGGTTTGGATCATGTATTCAAAGATAAATTACCTCATTAACAATATAGCTTCATGGAATAGGGAATGGAAAATCTATGATAACATTATGGAATACCTCAAACCGGTCCATCGGCGTAGGTGATCGGGCTATAGTCGACGACACGGTGTGGACTGATGTATGGCAGGACGTGTTCATATGTGCATGTACATCTGTATCTAGCGACTTAGAACGGATGCGCTCGTCGATGTTCATGCCTCGTGCACCGGTGTGTGTCCCCGCGTCCAACTCTGAGACCTGCTGGCTGATTCGAATCTCACGATCAGAGCCTCAGGGGAAAAGACGAATAGAGATTGAGACGAAAGGAAGGACAAGGCGAGACGACGTGTGATTACGTGAATTGTCTAGCTATATACATACGTGCGTGCGTACACAATGCAATCCCTGCCCTGCCTCTTCCCACGGGCCACGGGCCAGCTTATATTTTTCCTCTGGGGTTGCCGGCCCTGATCCAATATGAAACCGGGGCATTCTTGACTCAGATTAGCTCTCGTAATGGGGAGCTCCTATACGCCGGTCGCTGCGGCAGTGCTGGCGCTTCGCACAGATGCGGCTAGCCTGGGCCGCCCCATTTACAGTGGCACGTGGCGGCACATTCCGGAGATGAAAAACTCGCCCATTTACAGTGGCACGCGGCGGCATGTTCCCGAGATGAAAAAAAGTGCAAAAAAGATAATAGTGCTAGCGCTGAAACTCTAACCCGTGACTTCCTACTAATTGGCACGGTGTGCAAACCACGGGAACTTAGACGTTCTCATGTTCAATTCGCGGCACGAAAGTTAAGACACATACAACAGCGACAAAACTTAAACATTAGTTTGCAAAAAATCCCAAAAACTACAGTCCATGTATTGGGTCGACCCGAAGACCTCCTGCAACTGTTTTTTTCGAAATTACGAATATTTTCTTCAAAACAAAAACATTTCTGAATTGTCGAACAAATTTTGTAAAACATGAACATTTTGACGATGTGAACAAATCTGGAAAGAGGGAACATTTCTTGAATTTCTGAAAAAAATGTTTACAATTTTAAACTTCTAGAACATTTTTCGAATTTGTGCACAGAATATGAAAACATGACCTATTATTGAATTCGTGAACAAATTGAGAAAGCTGGAACATTTTTTGAAACACCCAAACACATTTCGTATTTATAAACAAAACTTCAAACTTTGACCAACATTGAATTTGTGAAAATATGCAAACTGTTTTCGAATTTACAAAGAAATTTTCAAAACACGAACATTTTCTAATTTGTGAATAAAATTTGAAAACGGGAGGAACTTTTTCAACGATGAACATATTTTGAGTGGTTTGATTTTTTTTGGAAACGCTAACAATTTTTCAATACCTGAACAATAATTCGAAAATAATAATATTTTTTGAAAATTTTTGATCTATTTTTTAAAGCGGGACATTTTTTGAATTTATGAACAACCTTTTAAAACACTTCCATTTTCTAAGAAACGGAACATTTTCTAAAAGCAGGAATTTTTATTTTTTTTTGAAGAATTTGGAAACATGAACTTTTTGAAAAAGGAAAAATATGAAAAATATAAAATAAATAAAAAATGTATAAAAAAGGAGCAGAAAAGGAAGAAGAAAAGAAAAATAGAAAGAAGAAAATTGAACAGAAAAACCAAAAATAGGGGAAAAACGTCAAAAGCAAAAAACAATAAAACTGGTAAAAAAAGGTTAACAGAACCTTCTAGAAGGTTCTCAAAACCGAAAAAATTGGGAATGCTTAAACGGGCCGGCCCAATCGGAGCGATCGCTTGAGCTCCTGTGCGAAGCAGCGACATCTTAACGCAGAATGCATCAAATAGGAATTTCCCTCATAACGTCCACCATTCCGAGCGAAAGCGTGCACACCCCTGTTGGTGGGGCACCAACATCCCGCCATCACCAGCGTCTAGTTCTGGCTGATCCAAAACCTCCGCCGGGTTGGGAGCCCAACCCGTGCAGCCCATCGCGCCATCACGCAACGACTGCGGCCCCATTGCAGACTCGGGAGGGGAGCGATAGCATAGAAGTTGGTCTTACGGCAGAAAAATAGAAAAGACATCTAGGCTGTTGGATTGAATGTGGATGGTACAGATCATAGTGGAGGCATCCCAAGCCACCTAATATATATTTCACATAAAAACCCCTGCTATCAGTTAGCTATAATATATGACGGTTGTGGAAACCTCCTCAACCTTCTCATATCCAATTGTTTTATTCATAGTAGATAAGATTAATTTCAAATTAATGCACTCTTTGCACATATCTATTGCATGCACATTTACAATAGTTGTTCCCAGTGGCGGAGCTAGCTGAAGATCATTGGGGGGGCGAAACAAAAATCTTCAGTGTTTGGGGGGACCAAATGCTAAAAAAGTCTAATCTAAGCCTCCCTAAATAATTTTTCTTCAGGAATTGATCAAAGGCTGGGGGGCAGCGGCCCCCCCTGGCCCCAACATAGCTCCGCCATTGGTTGTTCCTATCTACTAAATCACCAATCGTGCAAGAAAACTTAACACGTTGCCAAGTAAATACTTGTCATAAATATTTGAGCACATGATAAAATTATAAGCCATTCCCTTCTAAGAACATGTCATGGTGGACCATCCCAGACAGAAATATTTGAATACTTGTCAAAGTGGACCATCCTAGGCACAAATATTCGAGTACATGCTGGAGCATCTACCGGAATTTAAGTACAGGAGAGACATACATACATATCAAGTGATACATAACATTACATAATAATTTCTAGAACTTGACCAGCGAGACTGAATATGAATGACTGAAGTGATCCCAACTGAAGAAGCATTGCTACTAAAAATTGCATCAGTTTTGTTATCTTGATGGTACATGATACAAAAGTTATTTCCTTTTCCTCGAGTTATAGTGCTTCTTGCTCATCAATCTTCATGTGCTGGAAAAAAAGATGACACCAAACAAATACAATTCAGTTTGAGCACAAGACCGTATAAGTGTCATGCATTCATACTTCAAGTTTTTACTCATGCACAAATCAAATGAATTGCATCAACAATACAATTAACTAGCAGGAACAAATATGTAGGCTGAAAACATACTTCTTTCCTAAAGTATTTGTTACCACCATGATTTCCTAACCAGGGATATAAAATATTAAGCTTAGCAGCCAATACTTCAATTTCTTATGAAGAAATTAACATATAATGGACTAAGCCATCACAAGTACGGCGAGGAGGTGCAATTAAAAACACTTTATCATTAATTACCCTATAAAGGTGTTGTTCCAATTGATTCCATCTCACACCAACCATTACTTTTATAAAATGCATGCTTGGTTCAAACTTAAAAGGAATATTTTTTCTGCAGCACTGATATGACATTGCAAATTTGCAATGCCACTTCTTTCTTATTGTTGGTCACAATCAGTCAATAGAGAGTATATAATACTCAAGGTTTGAAGTACAATTTGTATGATTTATTTTATTTACTCCCAACCATCAGCATGACCATGATTTGGTTTCTAGAAGAAGAAAAATGAAACTATAGCAGGAAACAAACATATTGTGAAATGCTTCTTGGCCTACTATTTCAGATATGAAATGCTCAAAATAGTTAGTTGTTTAAAAACAACGAGTACTTTTGAGTCAGCACCGCTCATGTCAGGGCCTACTATTCCAGTAATCAGGAATGAAAATGTTACTGCCAAATCAGTAGAGAATGTTAAGAAGAGTACGAAGGTATGACCATTTGAATTTGATTGTTCCATTTGCATAAGAAAATCACCTACTCCCTCTGATCCATATTACTTGTCGCTCAAACAGATGTATCTAGGTGTATTTCAATGCTATATATATCCTTTTGAGCGACAGGTAACATGAATTGGAGGGATTAACATAACTACTTGTGCAAATATTCAGAACAACTTGTGCAATTTGACATTTCTTTACCAGATTTGTTCTGTTTCTGGTACTAATGGTGCTTCATGGCATCACCCGGTATTAATAATTTCTATGGTGGTAAATTTTGAAAATAGTATTAGTTGAGAAATATGATTACCAAATATGTCACCAATGACACCCTTTCCGCACTTAAAAAAATGAATTGCAACATGAATATGATGCGAGAATCACTGAAAGTCAGACCATGCACCATTCGTTAATGGGAGAGCGGTTTAGAATCTAAAACCGCAAAAAATTGCCATGCACTGACTCTAAGCAAAAATGGAAACATACTACCTTAATAGTGAAATTAACCTGAAATGAACAAATATATTCAATCTATATGTTTTGAGCTACAGGTTTAGGTGTGTAGGCGAGCACACAAAACACATGAAAATAGCATCAAGTGGAGTAATGTTAACCGCTAAGAGGGCTAGGTGTTGACTTGCCTAATATTCGATATATAGAAATCAAAATAAACATACATTAACATAACATGATCTGCCACGGGAGCATACCTTTAATGTTGAGCGTGAGAGGGGGAGGAGGCGGTGAGCCCAACACGGGATTGCCATAGGCAAGATCTCAAAGGAACAGATCGGGAGGATACAAGGAGCACGAGGGCGATGCTTAATAGTACAAGGATCGCCGTACTCAAACTGGGCTGCCGACGACGAGCCGGTCGTGAGCCGCCGTACTCAAACTGGGCCGCAACGACGAGCCGCTCAGGACATGGGACGGCACATCCACGAGTCAGCCAGCTTACCACCAGATCTGGTCTGTGGTCATCATCGCCAAGCGAGAGAGACGAAGAAAGGGGTCGGCCCAGGAGGTAATTGCTACGCCATTAGGGTTGGGGAAATTTGAAGACTATGCTACCGCTAGATGGACTCGAGGAAGAAGGGCAGCGGAGGCAAAACCACCAGGAGCGAGGTACTCGAACGTTAATTGTGTGCACAGAATCCCCACTACGATATGTACCTATCCATGTTCGATCCGACTGTTTCAAATCATTTTCTCAAAATTTTCAGTATAGACCCAGGTTCTATATATTGTAGTTGCTCCCCAAAGATGTGAATGTCAAACTTCAGATGCATTAACGTTCGAATGAATATTGTTTATGACTTTGGCTATGTTCGGCAGCCCCACTCCTTGGTCACGGAGCGGAGCAGGCGGAGCATAGTTTTAGCTGCTCCATAAATTACAACTAGCTGCCGCTCCACTCCAGAACGGAGTTGCGGAGCCGGAGGGAGTCCGAACAGGCTCTTTATTTAAAAAACCAGGAGTGAAAGGTGGAATAGACCTCCGTATTCATAACATTTTCCAACAAATAGTCCATATTTCGTAACAACTACTTTATTGGACTCGAAACCAACTTAAACACTTCCCTACATAGAAGGGAGCCACTAGTGAGGTTCTTATTGATGGCAGGGACATCCTGCATGTTCTTCAGTTGCACGATCCTTTTCGAAGTAAACTTCAGATCGATCGTGCCAATGCCATGAACATGTGTACGGACATGTGACCTGTGAGCTAGTAAGAAGAAAACAATGAAATGTCAGCACACATAAATATTTGCACCTGTGTCCACAAACCAATAATTGATGGACTGACAAACTGAAAATATAGTAAATAAATTACCGCACACAGATGCACCACTCTCTTTATTTCCCACAATCATATTGGCGGACTTAGAGTCCGGCCCTGGCTTCTTGTACTTGTTAGGGCACTTGTTGGCCCAATGTTCCTTCGAACCACAAGTGAAGCAGCCATCTCCCATTTTGTTCTTCTTACCCTTCTTCTTAAAGTCGGTATTTTGTTGGACAATATTCTTTCCCTTGGGCTTGTAGTAATTGAAGTTCCTCTGTATCATATTGGCTACAAAAGTTCCTTCATTCCCTTTTCTGTGCGAATTTTTACTCTAGAGTTCTGCTCAAACTCAGATGAACGAAGACCTCCTCAACTGAGAATTCTCCAGAATTAGCAAACATTCTCCAGAATTAGGGAGCGTAGCGATTATGCATCCCGCGACAAACTTCCCGGTAAATTACACTTAAGAAGCTCAAGCTCCTTAACAATGCACTGTCATGAGGCTGTTCCAATACAGAATGATTCTCAACCATTTTATAATCGTGGAATTTCTTGATGTCATACATCTCACTACCAACATCGGTTGCATCTAATTTAGACTTGAGCGCCTCCCACAAGTCCTTGGCAACCTGCATATGTAAATATGCACCCACCAACTTATCTCTTGTCACACTTAGAACTACTCTAAGAAAGACGACGCTGGCCTCCCTGAACGCCTTCTCCTGATCGGGAGCCAACGTTCTCGTGGGAGTAACATCGGCTACCCAGAACATGTTCATAGTTGTGAGCCATATGGTGGTTTTGGTCTGCCAACGCTTAAAGTACCTCCCTGTGATGGGTCTAGTCTCAGTGTTGTGGCCAAGCCTTGGATAAAAAATTACCTACATAGATTAGGTTTTAATTTGTTGAGTATGTAAGCAATTTTTTGATTCAGTTAATCCAAGAATAAATCATGATCATGACATAAGGAACACTAAGCTTATACTGATACTTGACCATAGTATCGCGTACTAGACAAAGAGCAGAAATATCTACGCGGAACGCTAATATGGCTAGCACAGTAATAAACAGGAGCTGCATAAACGAGTTATACCCTCTAGTAGGCCATGACGAAGCTGCGGTGGTGGCGGAAGCGGCGTCCTCGGCGGCCTTCTTCTCGGCTTTGGCGGCGAGCTTGTCTGCTTCGGTGGCCATGGTGATGACAAAGGCAGCGCAGGTGTAGACAATGTAGTGGGTGTGGATGAACTGCGGCGAGCAATCGCGTAGAAGATGCTCCCAAAAAACCTAATCGCCCATCTCCCGTACAGGATTTGGAGAGGCGGGGTTTCAGAGGCCTTTTCTACCGTCAGCCGTATAGGTGGTGGACGGGAGGGGATCGCTGGCGACAGCGGCAACAAAAGGAATGACAATGGGCGTGGAGGCAGAGCAGATGTGATCTGTTTCGCATAGGTGTGAGCTCGGCTCGACACGTTCCGCAACCCGCCTCACATCGCGTCGAGGCAAGGTGAGGCGGGCAGCAGAGGAGCGTGCGGGAACCACTTCTCTTCTCAAGCTCCAATGACATGTGAAAGAGATTCCAAGTCCAACTCCTCTTCAACTAGCCGTATATGTCTAAACTTCCCATCACACCCATTGTCATATAACCTACATGGACCCTTAGAGATTTTTTGAAATTGTTAGATGGGCCCAAGGACCACACTATATTTCAACGGACCCAGTGGTTATTCCTGGCAATGGCGATGTTTTTTATGTCGTTATCTTGCTGGAGCATTGCTCGGATATGTTCGGACTTATTCTTCATGGTGAAAACTTTGATGTTGGCCTTTGTGGTTGGATCCGGTGACGACCTTACTTGAGTTTCACTTCCTACCTCAAGGCGTTGCTGTTGAAGATCCTCGTCATCCATGTGGTGTCAATGGTTGTTGCGAATATGGTCTCAGTTGTAGTTTGTCGATCATTCATCTGATCGCTTTGGGGCATTTTTCTCTTGTTTCTGTTTCTTTTTTCCAAGCCTACGCATATCTTTTGGTCTTATGACTTTGCAAGTTGCCGGTGTGTTTCCACGCGTGTGTGTTGGGCTGGTTGTGTGCATCTTAATTATGCAGAGCCCGGATGTGTGCTCATTGTGATGTACCATCTTAATGCGACATTTGAGCCAATAAAATAAACACTTTGTCAAAAACACATGATTAGTTACTTAGGAAGACCTTGATAAGTTAGTTAGGTTTCGTAAAAAAAAGATTAGTTACCCGTGTGTACACTGTCTAAACCTTGTCGGCATGGAAATAGATTATCTGTGAAGGTTTGCCCATCTCTTTGCCGGGCAACTAGATAGATGATTGGAAAATTTTGTTTTTGCCACTGTAGATTTTACCAATTTTCCTTATGCCACTCTAGATTTTGACACTCTTAGATTTTGATAATTACCACAATTGCCATTCTGTGGCAAAAGCAAAATAATTTTATTTCATTTTTGTCACTCTTAGTTTTTGACAATTATCACAACTTAGATGATTGCCCTACTAAGCTCAGGACGTGCTAGCCAACTGCAAGTTATTTCTATCACACATATGCAATCCACCATCGTCGTACTGTTATTCGCATGTCAGCGCTCACATGATGAGTACAAAACATGCACACAAAAGAGAAATGAAACCGTGTACGAGAGGAGGGGGTGCACGGGCCTGATGGGACGCGTCACTTCACCTGGAAATAAAGATGGAGATGCTCATATGCATGGCTCCTCTTTCTCGGCTGAGGTTTGCATGAGACCGAGAAAAAAGTAAAGGGGAGACCAGCTCTCCCCCTCTCATCTTTAGCGTGCCAAAAGTGGAGTACGTATTTATTCTAGCCATATACTGCAAACTATGCATTGTTGAATGTGTAAGTTTCACTTTTATTTTTCATAGGATACATATTATTTTGCTCTCAGTAACTTAGTTTATAAAGTCAAAGTAAAAGGCAAAGCCCCGCAAAAAAAGGAGTAAAAGTCAGAGATATATTATTAATAAGTTACACCAATTTGTAAATTGATTCTAGCATGAATATTGTTTTATATAATTAATTTACTACTATATCTTGCACCATATTATTGACTGACCATTGATCGCATATTCTAGTGCAGAATATATATTTTCTGGTGAAAAACATCTGGATAAACTATGACCAGTCACTAGTAGAAAAAGGGTCAAATGTTAAGCACAATAGTGCCGGTTGGAATTTCAGCCGGCACTAATGTGTACACTAGTGCCGGTTCGTGGCGGCGATCAATAGCACCGGTTCGTGGTGAACCTTTAGTACCGGTTCATGCCACGAACCGGTACTAAAGAGGCTGTGTCAGCCTGCGGTCAGGCTATGGCCCCACCATCACCATTTAGTGCCGGTTCGTACCACGAACCGGTACTAATGAGGTTATGGCAAGCTGTTTTTTAGTCCCACCTCGCGAAGTGAGAGGGACTAGGAGCGGTTTTATAAGCCCTGAGTGCAGAGACGATGAAGAAGAGGCTCAATGCTCACGTTGCTTAGCTTCAAGCCTTCAGGAATACGGTAGACTGCATGGAGCTATGCGTAGTGCAGTTTACATTATTCCAAAAGGCTTGAAGCAAATTAACGAGCATTGCACCTCTTTTTTATTTTTAATAACTTATTACAACTCCGGACTTCTTCTGTTATGGCAAAAACTAATTGCACGTCGACATTTCTTTTTTTTAAGTTATAACTCCAGACTTTGACCATCAAGTTTTTGCAGAAAAGAAAAAATAGCAGAAAAAGAAGAAAAAACTATAGCAAAAAGAAAAAACAAAATAAAAAAACTACTCAGAAAATAAATAGAAGAAAATAAAATAGCAGAAAAGAAAAAACTACTCAGAAATAAATAGAAAAAAAATAAAGCAGAAAAGAAAAAAAAATATTTGCTATTTTCATCGTTTACAAAATGACCATGAAATTGAAAAATCACTACAAAATGAACTCTGAAAATGTTGAATTTGGCAAACTAGATGAAAAACTAC